>JALMGF010000097.1:0-410000 GCA_023333645.1 Sceloporus occidentalis | reverse complement strand
ATTAGCCTTCTATTCCTGCTGGCCCTCCTTTTATTTATTTATTTTTCCTTCAATTTGATTAATCTTTGCTATTTAGTTCTACCTCTCAGCGGTAATAAAATTAAAAACATCACTGTATGTGTTTTATTCTTGGCCAATACGGTATTTTTATTAAAAATGTTATATAAAAATGTTTAGTTATAAAAACATAGCAAAAAAAATAACATGTTTTATACGAAAATAGAATCCCATTTCTCCGGGTGCCTGTTTGCATTATCCTGTTTGTTGAATTATATTTTAGTTACAAAGTTTTGTATGGACAGACTAGATGGGCCGGAAGTTGTTCTTATCTGATATAAAAATGCTGTGATTCTTAAAAGCAAAAAATAAAAAGAATTTTGTGTTGTAGAAAAATCCTCACTGATAAAATGTGTCTTTTTGACGTATTATATTCCCAAACAATTAACTTATTGCCCGTCCCGCAGGATCCAGACAAGTTCCAGTTTGGACGCACAAAAATCTTTTTCCGGGCAGGACAAGTGGCTTATTTGGAAAAACTCCGTGCGGATAAATTCCGGGCGGCCACAATCATGATCCAGAAAACAGTACGAGGCTGGTTACAGAGGCTGAAATACCGAAGGATGAAGAAGGCTGCGATAACCATTCAGAGATACACCCGGGGGCATCTCGCTCGCAGGTACCTCGATGGAACAATAGCTGACATTTTGGGGGGGGGGTTGCTAAATTTTATTTTTAGACAAACGTTATTGACAGCCTTTCCAACCACCCACTCCAGTGCTTTTCAGCGGAGCTCAGTATGAATCCAGTTGTAGTGGACGTTTTTAGAGTTTCATTAACCTTCACCATGAAGTCAGCAGGGACCTGCTGGGGTCAGAATGGGAGTTAAGGGGCGATGGAACCACGTCTGTGCCTCTAGTGATTGGTTTTTTGAGCAGGATCACTGATTATTCATACTAAAACTATAATAGAGTAAAGAACATTAAGGCTGGAGCAGTTGCAGTGGTGAATTATTTAAGTTAGAAGAATGGTCGAAAATGTGGCAGCTGCAGTTTAACATGGATAAATGTAAAATAATGCACTTGGGACATGAAAATCAGAATATAGCTTTCCTCCTCATTATAGGACTGATTTAATGCCAAATTCTATGTTTCTATATGATTTTCTGCACAGTTGTGGCAGCTTTTCTTGTCTGGCATGAAGGCAGCAACGTGTTCTCATCCCCAGGTTTTTTTAATGTCTTGTCCTTTAAAATGTAATTAAAATGTTGCGAAAGAAGTTAAAATGTTGCGAGAGAATAGCGTTTATTTTTGCTCCCAGAAGTCAGGACCGGTTTATTGATTTCTGAAGCTTCTTTTTAGGCTGGCAGACAATCTCCGGAAAACGAAGGCGGCCGTGATCTTCCAGAAGCAGTACCGCATGATTCGCGTCTATCGCGGCTACCAGCGCATCCGCCGCGCGGCCGTTACCATCCAGGCCTTCACTCGGGGCATGTTTGACAGGAGGGCTTATCGCGAGGTATTGTACTGCAGGCGTCGGACCCGAGCCTCCCAGCTCACCGCTTCTTGTTTTATCAGCCATCGGTCTGGCTGTTCTCGTTCATCATGTCCGGGATATCTGTCGGGTGTCAGAGCTTTGTTGAGAGAACTGACTCTTCCGTACGATAGATTGAGATAGCAGAATAATGATGTAGTGCGTCTGTAGCGGGGAAACTTTGGTTTTAGGTCTAAAGTCAAGAGAAAACTCTTGGTCTGTCGACCATCTGCATGCCTACAACATGGCTGATGCTGGGGATTGTTCCTATTATGGGCCTCATAGGCTGCCCTCTTTGTTCCCAAAGTATTAAGGTGTTTTTCAGGTGACTGCTTTGTGTGGACCAGGCTACTGTTGCTCTAGTAGAAGAATAAAGGCGTCTCGTTTCTTTTAATCCCGCGACTGCCCCAGAACCAAACTGGTTAATGAGACCCGTCACTCGTCATTATGCTTCCCGGAGTGGGCACCGCGTTGTGCCGCTTCCTATTCCCGCAGCAGATGAGGTTCCCCGAGTTACGCAGATTAACCTGTCCAAGCGGATTTGTCACTTTCCCGGAGCGGAAAAGGTTCCTTGTGAAAGCTGCCGCCGCGTCGCGTGCCAAAGCACGAGGAGTATCCACCAAAATGACGATTTTTATTTTTTTTTGATAAGGTGGATGTCCAAGGCTCCGTCCAGCCTGACAACTCATCTAATCATCCCTTTGAGTCAAATGTTCCAAGAAAATCATAATGCCATGTAATTAAAAGCCAATTGAAATGGCAAGTTTAGTTCTCTGACATGTACAAATCGGTTTTATTTCATTAAACCCACTCATTTTCCACCCAGAGGATCACTTGCTTTAGCTACTGCCTGCGGGTATCATTTCTTTATTACAACTGCAGATGGCATTAAATGACCTGAATATCTTATACTGATTCCTCCAACGGTAAAGAGATTCTGGATAAAGATATGTAGCGGGTGACTGGGTGGATGAGAATTCTGAATTAAAGGTGTTACAGATCCTAATACACAGTAATAGCCACATTGGCCGGTGATAGGGAGTGAGTGTTATTGAGTGAGAGGTTTTCTGTGTGATAGGTGTGATGGGAGTGACACGTGGTAAGTGTGATGAGAGTGATGTGTGACAGTTGTGAGGTGTTTTGTACGATAGATGTGTTTTGTGTGATAGGTGTGATGGGAGTGATACGTGGTAAGTGTGATGAGAGTGACGTGTGACAGTTGTGAGGTGTTTTGTACGATAGATGTGTTTTGTGTGATAGGTGTGATGGGAGTGATACGTGGTAAGTGTGATGAGAGTGATGTGTGACAGTTGTGAGGTGTTTTGTACGATAGATGTGTTTTGTGTGATAGGTGTGATGGGAGTGACGTGTGGTAAGTGTGATGAGAGTGACGTGTGACAGTTGTGAGGTGTTTTGTACGAAAGATGTGAGGTGTTTTGTGTGATAGGTGTGATGGGAGTGACAAGTGGTAGGTAAGATGAGAGTGACGTGTGACGGCTTGAGCTGTTTTGTACGATAGATGTGAGGTGTTTTGTGTGATAGGTGTGATGGGAGTGAGGTCCCTCTGTGATGACAAAGATGAGCAGCAAGAAAATGCAGCAAAACAGTATGTTGTTTTTTTTTTTTTAAATAAATTAAATTATTTAAAATGCTTTTCATATTAATACATAATAATCTAAAAATATGAGAGAAAAGTATTTGCGGAACAGCACCTTTAAGGTGTGTGGAGAACGTCCTAAAATGCCGAGGTGATGAACGGGGGGCAAATGGGAAGTCAAGAACCCGACATAAAGCAATTTAAGCATTAAGAATATTGGTTCTGATTATCTTGGTCATATTTTTATTTCCTCTGATGTAACCTTCTCTCTCTCTACAGCTACTCCTACAGCACAAAGCCACCGTCATTCAGAAGCACTTGCGCGCTTGGGTCGCCCGCAAAAATTTTGCCAAATTCCGCAGCGCGGCCGTAGTCATCCAGTGCTACTACCGCCGCATGAAAGCCAGGAGGGAGCTGAAGCTGCTGAAGATCGAAGCCAGGACGGCCGAGCACTTCAAAAAGCTCAGCGTGGGCATGGAGAACAAGGTGGTCCAGCTCCAGAGGAAGATAGACGAGCAGGTGAGGGAGAACTGCCGGGAATCGGATTTCCTATCGGGAACTTTCTTTTTTTATTATTTTAAATCACTTTTTATTATTTTATTATTTTAAATCACTAAATGTAAATGTGCTCGTTAGCCTGTCCTGTTTGGGGATTTCGTAGGTGCGTCTGAATTGGAGAGACATCACAAGATGCGTTAACGTTTTAAGCATGAGAAGTCTATACTTTCCAAGTGCCCTTTTTTTGGGTGGAGAGTCCCTCTTTGCCCCCCCTCTGAGGGGTGATGCTATCATACAAGAAAATAAAGCTGCTACAGGTGTCTCAATGGATGGAAGAGACCTATATAAGCACTCAATTACTTATATAGCTGTAATATATTTTTCTTTGAAAAAATATTTTATTACAATTATTTTGTATGATTATTTTGTTATAATCATTATTATAACTGGATTGTATGAACTCGGCCATAAAGCATCAGCTCAGTGCGGGGTTTGAGCAGGAAAATCACCCAAACTATCACATGACTGACAGCAATGGCGGCCTCCAGGTCTGCGGATAAAGGACATTTATTAAAACAAAATAATTTAAAAAAATACTATATCGCGGTACTGTATTAAAGCTCAAAAAAATGATAATTCTCCACCTGGCTTTCTACGTAAGATAAATGAAAGTTCCTAGTACTGTTTCCAATGCTCCACGCAAATTCCAGGCATTTATAGGGTTAACAAAGAACTGTAATATTCGGCACCTGCACTTGTTGAGCTTTCAAATTTCGCTAAATGTCTGTTTATATCATACATGGAAATGAAGACAGCAAAGATGTTTAAACAAAAAAAAAAAAAAAAAAAAATTCCCAGGAATACCAAATAAATCTTAGAATTTATCTGAAAAATATATTTTTCGTTCTGCTAATGTCAGAAGCGATTCTTCAGCCGCGTACAGGGGAATTGGAAACCGTCTGCATGTCCTGATGGCCGTAAAAGATTGGCTTTCCTGACTTATCAGCCAAAACTCGGCCTGTGTCGCGTCGAGATGCGCGGAACACAGAAGGCCCTTTATTCTGCTGCCCAAAAATAGGAGGCAGATAGGATCAGTCGGGATTTATTACCTCGTGTCCCCTAAAGCATTGTCCAGTTGTGTTACTCAGTCTCCGGCACAAGGCTGTTTGTCGAGTCTAAGCTGTCTTAGTTTAAGATATTGTGTTAGCTTTAAGGATTTTTGTACCGGTAAATGGTTATTTACACATTAAATCTCCACTCCGGCTAAAACATCATATTAGATGCATATTGGAGACATTTTGATGCATTTTACGCCATTCAAATCGGTGCAGGCATTATTTAGTTATTGGGCTAAGGAAATGAGGCTTCTGTTTGTTTAACTCCTCCCCCAGCTGCCTCGACTGAAACAGGAAGCATATGTAGGTACTAGGTACACTTCCTGCACACGCTCAGTAGCTCCTTCAAATTCAATGGGAGCGATTTCCAGCCTCAGACAACTAAAAATGCTGCCTCTATAGCATCAGAGAATAAATATACTGATAACTTTTTAAGGCTTAAAAATTCTTTAAAAAATAGTCCCCTTTTTTGGGGGGGAGGGGTATTTATTGAATTTCTTTAAGCAAATATCAACTTTTTTTGCACCTAAACTGCGGGGCATGACCCTAGGCCAAGTCTAAATTACTTGGATCAGCCAAATCCAACTCTAATTCTAAAGCTCTTTCTATAATGGGAACGAATCAGTCGTTACTAGAAGCAAACATTTCACATTTTCACAGTCCTTAGTGAATATATTATCTGCTTGCGGTGCGACGGGTGGAGAGGTTAGAAGTAGGCAGGGTAATTATTTCCTTTTCTTTTGCTGCGTTTAACACTTTTATGTGTTTTGTTTTTGGCTGTAAAGTCTGCAGCCTTATGTATTTAATTAAATTGATTAATTGATTTTTTAAAGATTCTGTTTAATTTTTTCTATTATTATTATTATTACTGCTAAAATTATTTATTATTAATAATAATAATAAATAATTTTAGCAGTAATAACAATCAGAATAATAATAATAATATTATTAATATTATTGTTAGAATTATTTATTAGTATTATTTATTATTATATTTTTATATTAATTTAATACACCAAATAAACCCATAATAATGCCGGTTCTGGCACAGTCCAAAGTTCTAGCAAATAGGGTCCAAAGCTGTTGCCAAACAAAAACAGAAGCAATATAGGTAGTTTTAATAAATTTAAATTAGTGATGAGTCCCTTTAAACAAGTTTGACTAATATTTCCGGATCCTCACACCGTTCCATCCTTTTGTTAGAGGATCCATGTTACAGGGTCACCGTACCCAAGGCTGGGTCCCCTGTTTGAGGGCTGAGGAATCACCAGTCAGTCCCTCATACGGATCGCACTCAGCTATCCACGGATCATCCAGACCACCATTCGTAGTAAGCCAAGAAGAACTCTTTATTACAAACACACAGAACTTTATACAATCTCAATGCAATGTGTACCGAACCCAACCCCCAATCCCATCAGCCACATCCCATCACAAATCCCATCAGTATACAGGGGATGTATCAGGTGAGGGGATTACAGAATACAATGGGTTCCCCCACCTGTGTTATCCCCCCTGTAGTGCGGGTGCCGTCTGGGCAGACAGGGCTGTGCTGGCTGATTAAGAGCCCCAGCCAGATTATAGGATCGTCTCTTTGAAGGCTGGGGCTGAATCCACATCAGTCTCTGGGCCGGTTACACAATAAACACAATATAATATATTACCGGGTCACAGTATACAGAACCGGACACAAAAGTGCTCCGTGACCCGGCTAAACTTCATATGACACATGAGCCAGCTAGCCTGGCCCTGTCACAGATCTCCCCCTTGACCAACGGTCCGGCAGACCAGGCAGATCCACACGGGTCTGCTGCAGGCTGTCCGAGTGGACAAAGTTCACAGGTGCAGGACTTAGTTCATGGCCCCCTTTGTCAGAATCATCCATTGAAGGTGGGCCAGGGCCCTGGTTGCCCAAAAGGATAGTCAATAGTCCTCTGTGAATTGGAGGACGGTCCCAGCTCAGCCGGGGGCACATGGCTATCCCCCTCACCGGGGTAACAGGGGCACCTGGAGACTCTTGCTCCCTAGTCTTGGGAACTGAGTCTGGGGCAGCTGCCAGGCCAGGGTGGTTGCATGGAAGGAAAACCCTGCTGATCGGGCCGGGGGCACTCGGGGAACCAGGGAAACACGTAGAGGTAGTAAGCGAGGCCTCTACCGGGACACTGGAGTGACCTAGGGGACACTCTGGGACAGGAACAGGTGCCCTTACAGGGTTATTGGGTGAGCTAAGCAGCTCTGCGGGGTACTCAGGGGACCCAGGGGAATACTCCGAGGCAGGGACAGATGCCAATACTGGACCACCGGGAGGGTTAAGCAGACCCTCGATCTTCCTCTCTGGGACAGGTGCCTCTGCCTGGGCACGGGGAGAGTCAGAGGAACACTCTGGGACAGTGACCTGGGCTTCTACCAGGACACTTGGGGAACCAGGGATCACTTCGGAAAACACAGGGATAGGAACCAGGGCCTGCGCCAGGCTACTGAGAGGACCCAGGGAACTCGGCAGCCCCTCTGGCGTCCTCGCTAGGTTAGGGAATGGTGCCTCTACCGGGTCACCGGGGACTTCAGTGGGAACCTCTGGGGCAGTGACCCGGGCTTCTCCCAGGACACTCGGGAAATCAGGGGGACAGTCTGGGGCACTGGCTTCTACAGGCATAGCTAGGGGTTTGGTGAGGGGGGTTGTGCCACTTACTTGGGCGGTGGGGACAGTCATCTCTTCTGCCGGGGTAGAGCAGCCAGGGTTGTTGGTGGGGACCTGGGTCGGAGCTTTTGGCTTCCTCCTCCGCTTCTTCTTGCTGGCGAGGACCTCGGTTCTTCTCGCCAGGGCAGGGGCCGCGGAGTAGGTGAAGAGGACCTCGATCCCACTCCTGCAAGTTGTAGTACCATGCTCCCAGTCTCCTTGTAACTCCTGAAGCTCCACTCTCCGCAGCAATTCTTTATAGTCCCTCTCGAGCTGCCATTCCTCTTGGACCAGGCAATCCATAACAGCCTCCAGCTCGGGGGGAATAGCATAAACCAGGACTTCTGCACGGTTGTCCCAGATTGTATCCCTGCGGTACTGGCAGGGGCTTCCGAAGGACGAGTCAAATTGGAAGGCATCATATATCAGTCCTGGGTCGACGGGGCTATACAGCATCAGAGGGTCGCTGTGGTCTTCACCTGCTAACTGCTGGGAGAATCCCTGGTAGCGGCTCTGGAGGTCGAGCTCTGCATATATGAGATCCCTCAATTCGTCTTCCCACTCCGGCAACGGGTTCTCCCCCAGGAGTGGAACTCGTATATCCCACATTGTCCAGTACTGTGCCCAGTATGATTCGAAGTGTGGATGGGAGAAATCATCCCTCCAGTCTGCAGGCGCAGACTCTAACTGCCATTGCTGGTGTTCCAGCTCACACACCTCGGCTGTAACCCGGTCTGTCTCACCCTCTGGTTCTCGGAAGGGTTGGATATCCTGGTATGATATTTTGGGGGTCTGTTCCCCTAGTCTGGGAGATACAGACCCACTCTGGCTCAGTTCCTGGTGACACATTTTAATCACCGCCGTCACTTGCTCTGATGTGGCCCCTCCTGGGTACAGGGATAGGTGCCATAGAATGTTCTTTTGTAGAGCACTCAGTCCGAGGCTCTCCTCTGGGGCATCCTGGTGCCGGTCCATCTCTCTGCAGTCCGCAATCAGAGTAGCCTTTCCTTTGCTACAAACCTCCAGGAGCTCTCTTGGTGTCTCTCGTCTGCAATCCCAGTTGGTGGTTTGGATTTCACCCAAGTCGTGGGATTCTTCCCACCGCTGCCAACCAATGTTACAGGGTCACCGTACCCAAGGCTGGGTACCCCTGTTTGAGGGCTGAGGAATCACCAGTCAGTCCCTCATATGGATAGCACTCAGCTATCCACGGATCATCCAGACCACCATTCGTAGTAAACCAAGAAGAACTCTCTTTATTACAAACACACAGAACTTATATACAATCTCAATGCAATGTGTACCGAACCCAACCCCCAATCCCATCAGCCACATCCCATCACAAATCCCATCAGTATACAGGGGATGTATCAGGTGAGGGGATTACAGAATACAATGGGTTCCCCCACCTGTGTTATCCCCCCTGTAGTGCGGGTGCCGTCTGGGCAGACAGGGCTGTGCTGGCTGATTAAGAGCCCAAGCCAGATTATAGGATCGTCTCTTTGAAGGCTGGGGCTGAATCCACATCAGTCTCTGGGCCGGTTACACAATAAACACAATATAATATATTACCGGGTCACAGTATACAGAACCGGACACAAAAGTGCTCCGTGACCCGGCTAAACTTCATATGACATATGAGCCAGCTAGCCTGGCCCTGTCACAATCCATTCTTTATTTCTTTTTTTTTTTTTTGTAACTATTTATAAACCTTTGAAACACTGGGGCGTGTAAAGGGCAGGGTCGCACTGCTTTCATCATCAGAGATCGCTACAACGTGACGGAGGCTTTCGGAATAATAAATATAAGGCTGTGTTTATTGGGGATTTTGGTTACTTTGTGACACGGAGCCACATGAGAAAAAATATATCGCTACCGCCCTCCCTCAACAGATTGTAAGCCGCAAAGCAGGCGATTACGCAGAGTCTCCGAGTTTTTTCTTTTCTTTTTAAAGTTTGTTACCTAAATGCATTGATTTTTTTTGTGTAAAGTGCTGCCCCCTGCAGTTTGTGGGGGGGGTTTAACCTTTTTACGAGTTTATACCCCCCACGTACTGCAGGGGGCAGCACTTTACACGCCAAATGTGAAAAGCAGGCAAGTTCAGGGAAAGATGGCTGATGTGGTCACTTAATATGTTAATGAACTAAGGAGCTGTGCTTTGAGGCTAAATGCAGCAAAAGTCGTTTTTTTTTTGAATACGCAAGCCATTCATAATACATTGGAAATTTATACAGTTTTAGAAATGGCCGTTTCTAAAAACACCTTTATGGCCCAAAGACGAAGTTAGATGTAACGCAAGGAAGTTTTACTTTAATGGGCAGATGGTAGATAAGTGGAATGGCTTCCCGGCAGAGGTGGTAGAGGTTAATACAGTGAGGGAATTTAAACATGCATGGGATAGGCATACGGCTCCTGAATCTAGTAGAATGTGTTTGTGTCGTCCTGTAATCTGTGCCTATAGATAGAAATTCTCCGCTGCGTGTAACGAGCCATCACACTTTTTGTTGTCTAGAACAAAGAACAGAAGGACCTGAAGGAGCAGCTGGCGGCCTCGGCGGTCACACACGCTGCCGAGGTAGAGAAGCTACACAAGGAGCTGGAGAAGAAACGGCAGAACCAGCAGGACGACAATCAGCTGACGAGCTTACAGGAGGAGATCGAGCATCTGAGGGCCGAGCTGGCCAGGGCGCAGAATGAGAGGAAGACTATCGAGGACACGTACGCCAGTGAGAAGCTGCAGCTGCAACAGGTCTGTCAGAAGGGGTGAAGAAGCAATTTAGCAACACGTCATTACATACATACATACATACATAGATAAATACACACACATACATACATACATACATACATAGATTAATACACACACATACATACATAAATACACATACATACATACATACATAGATACACTATGCCGTTTAAAAGTTTGGGGTCACTTGGTTATTTCCTTGTTTTTGAAAGAAAAGCCAATTTTGTCCATTAAAATAGCATGAAATGGGTCAGAAATCCAGCGCAGACGGGGTTAATGTTGTAAATGACTATTCTAGCTGGAAACGGCTGTTATTTAATGGAATCTCTTCAAAGGCGCACAGAGGCCCTTTATCACTCCCATCACTCCCGTCTTCCAATGGCCCTTTATCACTCCCATCACCCAATGGCCCTTTATCACTCCCATCACTCCTGTGTACCAATGGCCCTTTATCACTCCCATCACTCCTGTCTTCCAGTGGCCCTTTATCACTCCCATCACTCCTGTCTTCCAATGGCCCTTTATCACTCCCATCACTCCCATCACTCCTGTCTTCCAATGGCACATTTTGTTGACTCATCCAAGTTTAAAAGGCCAATTGATGGTTAGAAAACCCTTTTACAATTATGTTAAGTCAGAAATGTCCTTTTTTTTCCACGAAAAAAGTGTAGTGACCCCAATATATATATATATATACTGTATATTGATTAATTATAGGATGAACAGGATCAGGAGGGTGCAGGTGGCTAAAAGCTGGAGACGTGGTAGAGGGTAATACAGCGAGGGGATTTAAACATGCATGGGAGTCTTTACAACCGGACTAGACGGGGGCCGAAGAGCGAGGTATGCGGCATCTGGGTGGTGCTGCAGTGGGTTTTAGGGTCACAGGGATACGAGGTCCCCAACCTTCTTGTTCTGGGGCTGCTTTCCCCCTAAAGGGAATATGTCTTCCTCCCCCCCCCAGACCGAGGTCAGGGGTGGCTGGATTTTGTAGGGTTTCCCACTTAAATCTCCAAGGAGGCATGGTGGCCAAAAGGCTCAACCACCCCTCCCAATCAAAAAGTCGAGTGTTCGGGGACCGGCCCGTCGTGGCAGTCATGCGCTCAGCGGGTTCCTGTAGACCGGCTTCGCTGCATTCCGTAGAACCAAGGCCATGGCGTTACCTCCTGATAAAGCGACGGTCCCTTCGTCTTTATATGCCAGACGTACAATGTAAGAGCAACGCATGCAACCAAAGAAACAAATAACTTGGCTTCCGGGTTTATGAGATCACCAAACAACCCCGTATGCAAATTATTTTAGCTCCACCCACTTCTACATATGCTTGGCTATTCTCACCACTTCTGCTTTGGCCATACATGGGTCATTTAGACCTTTTATCCAGTATAGCTGATAAACATCCTCCAAACACAATAAGGCACCCATACTATGTTATACTGAGAAAGGAGAGCCCCATCCGGCCCCCGTCTAGCCGCCCGTTTCTCCTGCTGTGAAGACTCAGACCTTAATCAGTCGTTGGTCTCGTCTTAGATTCAGGAGCCGTATGTCTATCCCATGCATGTTTAAATCCCCTCGCTGTATTACCCTCTACCACTTCTGCTGGGAGGCTGCTCCATTTATCTCTCCTTTCAATAAAGTAAAACGTTCTTACATTACGTGTTCTGTTTTAACCCGCAGAGAATATCTGACCTCGAGGATGAAAACACTCATTTGAAAGATGAAAAAGAGGAACTCAACAGCAAAATGATCCTGCGTTCAGAAGGTGAGTAAAGATGTACGATCTTATCACGGCCGCACAGGAGGAGTGCGCTGGAAGCTTGTGAACGGGCTTTCCTGGTCCCTGTGCGTGCGCGGGCGGCCATCGAGTGTCCCCGAGCTGCACTGAAATGGGATTAGTGGGACTGTCCCTTTAATCCAGGATAGCCGGACATTTTGCCGTTGAGGCGTTTCTGTTTCCGCCGCCGAATCCGTGGCGAGCGAGTGCTGGGGGTCTCTGTCGGACTTTACACTTGTAGAGCCGTATGAGAGGTAAGATGAGGCTGTATAACCCGTCTGTCTGTCTGTCCGCAGGCGACGTTTCTCAGAGCGCCGTTAAGGAGAACGTGCAGATGCAGAAAGAGCTGGAGGAGGAGAGGGCCCGGCACCAGAACCTGGTGAAGGAGTACACAAGGCTGGAACAGAGATATGACAACCTTCGAGAGGAGGTGGCGATCATCAAGGTAACGGAACAAAGCCGCTCACGTTGTGTTTGTCAGTTTGGAGACAACGATCATTTTTTTTAAAAAACAGTTTTTGCCCCCAAAATATAATGTTTTCAGGCAGCTGCATATCAGCCGACTCCTTATCATACTGCCTGTGGGGAACAATAGAATGGCTCAGTCTTAGTCACCCAGTTGGACACTCAAACTTACTAAAGTCTATGGGGGATCAGACTCCATTAGCATCGCCATAAAGCATCAGCTCAGTGTGGTGTTTGAGCCGGGAAAGTCACCCAAAATATCACATGACTGACGGCAACGGCGGCTGTCTTACAGTATACAGCGCTGGGGGTTATATTACTGTATACAGCGCTGGGGGTTATATTACTGTATACAGCGCTGGGGGTTATATTACTGTATACAGCGCTGGGGGGTTATATTACTGTATACAGCGCTGGGGGTTATATTACTTTATACAGCGCTGGAGGGGTTATATTACTGTATACAGCGCTGGGGGTTATATTACTGTATACAGCGCTGGTGGGTTATTACTGTATACAGCGCTGGGGGTTATATTACTGTATACAGTGCTGGGGGGTTATATTACTGTATACAGCGCTTGGGGGTTATATTACTGTATACAGCGCTGGGGGTTATATTACTGTATACAGCACTGGGGGTTATATTACTGTATACAGCGCTGGGGGTTATATTACTGTATACAGCGCTGGGGGTTATATTACTGTATACAGCACTGGGGGTTATATTACTGTATACAGTGCTGGGGGTTACATTACTGTATGCAGCGCTGGGGGGTTATATTACTGTATACAGCACTGGGGGTTATATTACTGTATACAGCGCTGGGGGTTATATTACTGTATACAGCGCTGGGGGGTTATATTACTGTATACAGCACTGGGGGTTATATTACTGTATACAGTGCTGGGGGTTACATTACTGTATGCAGCGCTGGGGGGTTATATTACTGTATACAGCGCTGGGGGTTATATTACTGTATACAGTGCTGGGGGTTATATTACTGTATACAGCGCTGGGGGGTTATTACTGTATACAGCGCTGGGGGTTATATTACTGTATACAGCGCTGGGGAGTTATATTACTGTATACAGCGCTGGGGGGTTATTACTGTATACAGCGCTGGGGGTTATATTACTGTATACAGCGCTGGGGGTTATATTACTGTATACAGCGCTGGGGGGTTATATTACTGTATACAGTGCTGGGGGTTATATTACTGTATACAGCGCTGGGGGGTTATATTACTGTATACAGCGCTGGAGGTTATATTACTGTATACAGCGCTGGGGGTTATTACTGTATACAGCGCTGGGGGGTTATATTACTGTATACAGTGCTGGGGGGTTATATTACTGTATACAGCGCTGGGGGGGTTATATTACTGTATACAGCGCTGGGGGGTTATATTACTGTATACAGCGCTGGGGGGGTTATATTACTGTATACAGCGCTGGGGGGTTATATTACTGTATACAGCGCCGGGGTGTATGGTCAAGGTCCTGGTCCTCCCCATTAAGCATGCTGGTATCCCAGTATTACCCCTGTGCTGTTTCTAAGCGGATTGTGTCGTTTTGTGTTGTAGGTCACCCCAGTGTGTATCTGAGCGCACGCCTCCTGAGGTCATTCTCATTATGTGTTTCACGGGGGCTGGGAGTTGTCATTGATGTTGCACACGCGTGTAATTAGTTATGAGTTTTTCACACAAAGCTGTAACTACTCACATCTCCCACGTCTGCACCTCTCTCTGCTCGGGGGGGGGGGATAACGTGTCACCCGGTGGATGATGGGCAATGCGGTGGTTCTGTTGCGAGTGACCCATACACGGTGCTATAATTTTGCATTCCTGTTGAATTAAGTTTTTGCATGTTTAGTGAATAACCCCCTTTATTTATGGGACTTTGACAGCAAACCCCAGGACACCGGAGGAATCCATCCAACCAAAGCAGCCTGGAGTCCGATTCCAACCACCCGTCTATCTCCACGTCCGAGATCGGGGACACGGAGGACGTAATAATGGAGGTGGAGGTAAGAATCCGAGCAGATAAAACTCTTCGTATCCCTCCCCGTTAGCTTAGTCACGGAACGGACAGTGGGCATTTTTGGATCTATTTTGTGGGTCTGTTCATAGGCTGATTAATTCCTTTTACATATAGATTAATTTATTATTATTAATTATTCTTTGTCAAAATTCCATTTATATATATTATATTCATCTATTTACTAATGATAAATAACATCCAGACTTTTTCCTGGGGGCCATTAAAAAACAAACAAAAAAAGATATTACAAGCATAAGCTGATGTTTGTCACGCGGGATTATTTATGAGACGAGAGAGAACGGTCGTAACCCCGGTAGGGATGATAATTCTTCTTAGAATGGAAAGTTTAATGTTAACAGTCACAGCGCTGGTACCGGTGGTTCACTGATGGTCTGTCTGCCCCCTCTGTCTGCCCCCTCTGTCTGCCCCCTCTGTCTGCCCCCTCTGTCTGCCCCCTCTCTCTGCCCCCTCTTTCTGCCCCCTCTGTCTGCCCCCCTCTGTCTGCCCCCCTCTGTCTGCCCCCCTCTGTCTGCCCCCTCTGTCTGCCCCCCTCTGTCTGCCCCCTCTGTCTGCCCCCCTCTCTCTGCCCCCTCTGTCTGCCCCCTCTGTCTGCCCCCTCTGTCTACCCCCTCTGTCTGCCCACTCTGTCTGCCCACTCTATCTGCCCACTCTGTCTGCCCCCTCTGTATTAAGGAGGTGGGATTGGAGAAAGCCGCCATGGACATGACGCTGTTCCTGAAACTACAGAAAAGGGTGAGGGAGCTGGAGCTGGAGAGGAAGAAGCTGCAGAATCATCTGGAAAAAAAGGAGCAACAAGAAAGTAAAAGATCACAGGTGACTTCCCTCCCGCGGGAGATTCTATCGCGTGTAACGGAATAAATGAGATCACAGGACTGTGCTTCATGGCAGTAAAGACAAAAGTATCTTCTCGCCTCCTGCGGTTTCTTGGGGTAACCCAGGTGCCTTCCAGCGAAGCTCATGGGGTGGGGTGGGTATCTACTAAACTGGGAGTTTGCCCGCGAACTGAACATTTACCCCCCCCACTTCAGTAAACATTATGATTCTACTGCAGGAGATGGCCCTGTATAATGTATAGTTAAATCAACGGGGTGACTTTCAAAGGCCATTATACAGGGCCAACTCAGCCCTGCCTGCAGGATAACCCTTCATAGGGGGAGAGGCAGTTTTAAAGCTCTTGCTGTTGTACCGGACGATCCGTTTATCTAATCCGTGCTTTTTGGATCACTTTTTCCTTCACTAATTCTTTATCATAGCCCTAAGCACATCCAAAGTCTTCTCCAATCCCGACCCGATCGCCTACATCGTGGGGGAAGTTCTAAAAGTGGTGCAGGTACCATGGTAACCGGCGCGAGGCTCCTGAAGAGTTCCGATGTTATGTCTTTGGGGTGACTTTGTGTTTTCCTTGTTTACAGGCGATCGAAACGAGAAACGACACGAGTGCGGATCGCGATACCGACATCGCATACAATAATCTGAAGGTAATCAAAGTTCCATAAACATTTGCCGTCGATACGTTGGTCCCAAAGAAGACGTTTGTGATTCCTACCGGCGGACCAACGTTCAACGAGCAAAGTTTAAAGTCAAATAAGTTTTGGGTCGCTTTTTTCAGATGTAAAGCTCTACTTTCTGTTTTATTCTCGCAAGTCAAATAAGGCCATCGTTAGCGCTTCGTTCCTATCTTTTTTTTCGAAGCCGCTATTAAATTTGTCTCCTTTCGTTGGTCACCAGTACTTTCCAAAGAACGGTTATTCGGGGAGGAATAATCGTCGGGCTCGCTGAATCTTTCTGGTTCTTCCTTACGAAGGTCAGAGAGATTCATAGCAGCTGATCAGGTTTCGGGAAAAAGGATGGTTGGCTGCTGTAGGCTAGAGGAACCTTAATGAGCGGAACTAATAAGGTCTTCTGGGACTTTGGTTTGAAAAATTCAGGCAGTTCTGTGAATAATCTTTTATCATGCGCAGGGAGGAGAGGGAACCGAGGGCAATGTATCTCCTCATTGTAAATGTGTGCAGGTTTCTGTAGAACCTGTCGGCCCTGAGATGGGTCCCGCGAGCATTGAAGATTCGTATGTTAAGAGCGTTATGGCGTCTACAGGCGTTTGCATGGAGGGGGCTGTAGGTTACATGCACATCTCTTATAAATGAGTTAATGACATCACAGATGTGCAGCGATGTATCCCAGGTCAGTTTCCCCGGTTGGCTTTTGTTTCTGTCTTCGGTGATCATCCATTCGGTGGACATTGCAGGTGGTGGGGAACTTGGTACTCGGCTCAACCTCGGAGAGCTCAGCGTATCGCAGTAGGAGGGTTCAGGGTATTACAGTGGGGGATCTCAGGGTTTAACCGCTGGGGAGCTCTGGGCATCCCAGTTGGGGAGCTCTGGGCATCCCAGTTGGGGGGCTCTGGGCTTCGCAGTTGGGGGGCTCTGGGCTTCGCAGTTGGGGGGCTCTGGGCTTCGCAGTTGGGGGGCTCTGGTCATCCCAGTTAGGGGAGCTCTGGTCATCCCAGTTAGGGGAGCTCTGGTCATCCCAGTTAGGGGAGCTCTGGTCATCCCAGTTAGGGGAGCTCTGGTCATCCCAGTTAGGGGAGCTCTGGTCATTCCAGTAAGGGGAGCTCCGTGCATTGCTCACGGAACATACGTGTGTCACTCTTGCTGTTGGACGCATGTGAGCTCAGGCTCAGCTGCGCTAAGCCCCAGGTCCCTGGCGGTGACGCAGAAAGTTTGCTTTGTTAGAGACCCACTGAGGTCCTCACCAGCACCAACGAACACTCACTAACATCTTACATTCTCTTCCATCTTCACATTCAGCTAGTGTTATATATCTTTAAAAAGAAAACCAACCTCTTTCCTAACCGTAATACCGTTTAACAGAGGCAAGAACTGGAATCTGAAAATAAAAGACTTAAAAATGACCTGAATGAGCTGCGGAAGGCCATCGCAGATGGAACTGGCGAGGACAACCCGGACGAGGAGTCCAACCGCTACGCTTTACTGCTGAACCAACTGAAAACGGCCAACGAAGAGCTGGAGGTTCGCAAGGAGGAAGTGCTTATCCTCCGGACCCAGATCGTAAACTCGGCTCAGCAAAAAGACGCCGAAAAGAGTGTAGTAAGTACCTTAACTTATTCCCTTAAACATTAAATTCTGACCTGGAGCCCGCAGCTCTCAAACACCACTCTGGATATCGCTTTATGGCAGAGGTCCACGAGTCCTTGTTATCTTCTTCTCAGTTAATTCAGTGCTCCTCGTGGGCCCAAATAATTTATATTTTTTTTCTTGGTTTTTGGCAGGCTGGGATAAGGTTCTGGCTTACTATACGGATAAATAAATAAAATAAAGTTCAGAAAAAAAAACCTTTTCATTCAGAAAATGTAAATAATTTGCACTTGGCTCAGGCAGATCTTTCTTATGATCTTCTAACTTCGTGATGATTTAAATTTTGTTCTTCTTTAATTTAGGATTCAGAAGCGAGCTGGGCTAACAGCAACAGAGAAACCGAACGGGACGACGCAATCGAAGCGTACCACGGTGTCTGTGAAACAAACAGGTAAACCCCATTTCAAATGCGTGGTACCCCATTACTGCAAGCGCCAATATGACCACAAGTTTATATATTTTATATTATTTTTATTGATTTATATAGCTCCATTTGGTGAGGACAGTGGTTCTGAGTATTAAATGTTACACAGACGGGTAAACCTCTTATCCCTGGCTCTGTGTTTTAGACCTCGAGGTGCCAGGTCAGACTGGAGTCCAGTAGGAGCTTCAGGGCTGGATGCAGGACTTTCCTCCTTGGGCTTTAGGCTACGGGCAGCCATAAGTAGAGGTCTAAGCGGCTGCCATCGTACTGAAGGATTATAACAGATACAGGGTCCGATATTGTGAATGGGTCACCTGTTTTAAGCCAGATCTTTAACAAAGCAAGTAGAAATATTAGGCGCTAACATATAATGCAGAGTACAATTTAAATATGGGGTGAAACAAAAAAAACAAAAACACATACATTTACAACAGGAACTGAGGACATGGCCCATGAGCTTACACTCTAACCTTGTGGCACTTGCTAACAAGAATGATGGACTGATTGATTGATTTTATTGTATAGTAGGTGGACTGAGAGGCGAGTGTTAAGTACCGTCTGTTCTGGAACACTTCTCACATGATCGATGTGATTATACGTCGTTCTAATACTGCAAATTAAATCACTAAATAGAAGGCTTTTTCAGTTTCTTGTGTGTCGCTTCATGCTCTTTTTATTTGTTAAACCCTGCACATTGAGACGCATAGAGAGGGGGTATCTGTTTCTAAACGTTGTCTTGGTTCTGACTCTCTGTCTTTCCTGCCAACCCTCTTCTCTTTTTTTTCCGTCTCCTATCCTTTCTTTCTAGAAAGACTGAGGACTGGGGGTATCTGAATGAAGATGGGGAGCTCGGCCTGGCATACCAAGGCTTAAAACAAGTTGCCAGGTCAACTTCTTCTTCTTTTCTCTCTTACATTTTCCCTCCGCTCCGCTTCGGGTTCTCGGCGCCACAACAATGACTGATGAACCTGGTTAATTTCTGAATGTTGTTTTCTTAGTTACAATTAAGAGTACTTGTGATTGTCTAACGTACTGGATGTACAAAACCTTTCACTTAAATTGGAAGATAAATGTATAGGTTAAATGCCTAGAATGGTACCCCTAACTTCAGCAAGTATAAACCCACGTGTCTCCTTTTTCCAGGCTCTTGGAAGCCCAGCTGCAGACGCAGATCAGAGAGCACGACGAGGAGGTGGAGGCCATGACGTCTCACATTGAAGCTCTGCAGGAAGAGCTGGAGAAGCAGCAGCAGGTCCTCCTCCAAGCCATGCAGCTCTCCCCCGAAGCCCAGATAGAGCTGGGACTTCAGCACGAAATCACCCGCCTCACCAACGAGAACCTGGTGAGAAAACGGAGTCCAAAGTTAGAAACCATAGACGTTAGAGATACCTTTACTGGCCAACAACGTAAGACGAAGAGCCGCATCAGTGGTCAAGACCTTAGATGTTCCTTCTTTGCATGAAGAATGCAGAAAGACTGCAGTGTAACAAAAATACAAGAAAGCAAGCCCTTCTGGATAGTCTAGATCCATCGAGCATTTCAGTCTTATGTTTCTTGACGTTATAGTTTTTGATAGATAAAGTCCTTTGTCTTCTTTAAAAATGTCCTACTTTTGATGGTGGGCATTCATGCTCCTTGTGCTCACCAGCCAACAGAGGACAAAATCATGAGTGAAAATGGTCAATGTTGGTGGGTCTAAGAAAGCAGCTTTTTCGCTAAAGTAAAAGGTTGTGGTATTTGGTCAAGAGTGGATGGAGTGACTTTTATTGGGCCAACTTATAAAAGGATACAAAGTTACTAAAGCTTTTGGAACCTTAGAGGTCTAGTAGATAACTGTTCTAAAAATACGTAGGATTTCCTAATTGTCTTATTTAAAGGAAATATGTGTAGTGAGGAATGTATGTATTTTAACAAAATGTATATACATTTTGTTTTTATTAGGACCTTAAAGAATTACTAGAGAAATCTGAAAAGAACGAGAAGAAGTTGAAGAAACAACTTAAACTTTATCTAAAGAAAGTCCAGGATTTTGAAGGTATGAGGAGCCACCCAGCGCAGGGAGAAGCTTTTATAAAGTGTTTGCCGTAAGACGGCCCGCTTTTATAAAGTGTTTGCCGTGAGACGGCCCACTTTAAGCATTTGTAGGTGGGGCAGGAATAGAACTGGGTAAGGGATGCATATAAGTGGGTGGGGTTCACACAAGGCCACGCCCACTCTGTTATATCACAGTCTTGGAAGAGAGAGAGCGAGCTGGTTATTGGCGAATTCTTCTCTAAAATGACATCACACCTGCTGTCCCACGTTTAACCTATTAATTGCTTTCCTAGCAGTGTCTCCGGAGATTGTCCAGACTGAGCGGAAACAGCATGAGCTCTCCAGGCAGGTGACGGTGCAGAGAATCGAGAAGGATTTCCAGGGAATGCTGGAATTTTATAAGGAGGACGAGCCACTTCTCATCAGGAACCTCATTCTAGGTTAGAAAAATGCCAATTACTAAGCTTGTGTGATAACCATGTGAGTTTGAACTTGTTTTCTATGGTGTTTAGTGCTATGGTCTTGGATGTGATGGCAGGTAAGAACCACGCAGAGGAGACACATACCTTACAGTTGAGGCGTTTTGTAATATTGTTCATAAAAATATCAAAAAGTCACAGTAGAGACCCCGAGCGACCTCACTGGAAGACCCTCTTCCTAATCCTAAAACAGCACCTGAGTCAGACTCAGTAGTTCATCAGCTAGTTCCCAAAAGAACCCAGCAACTGAGCCTGGAAAGTTCTAAACGGAACCTAGAACCTGGCAGAATTCGGCAGCTGGTTAGTCCCAATGCCTTAAAGCTAAATCGTGACTTCTGTATGCTCTGCGGCTGATTTTTAGAATATTTTTGGTTCAGTAGACACTCACAAGGGTTGGTAATATGGTGTCTTCAAACAGATGTATAAAATTCAACTCTAATTATCCTAAGCCCGGAGTGAATGCAGCAACAGTTGGGGGTCAGAACCATTTCAACTCTTATATGTATTTTTTTGAGCCTTTATAAAAACAAATCTTTTATCCATATCTGAATTTGTATTTATTTTATTTTTATTAATAAAAATAAAAAAATAATTTGATTTATATTATTTTTTTTGTTTTTTGTTTGCTGTGCATAACATTTCACAGGTGGGAATGATTATTTTGTACTAAAAATAATAAAAATATAAAAAATTGCTGTAATTGACTGCCAATTAATCAGTGATTGCCCTTTATGTCCGTTTTTAGATCTGAAACCTCAGCTGATATCCGGCACGGTCCCATGTCTGCCGGCATACATCCTCTTTATGTGCATCCGACATGCAGACTACATCAACGATGACCAAAAAGTGCACTCCCTGCTCACCTCCACCATCAACGGCATCAAGAAGGTGTTAAAGGTAACGTATTTAGGGAATCCCCCAACGTGCTTTTCCAAAGCTTAACTATCTTTAAATTTTTAATATATCTACGGCACACATTTTTACACAAGTTCACTTTCATAAACATAATTTACTTTATTGTAAAAACCCGGTATTCATTTATTTTTTAAAACGGGATAAGTAACATATATATTAATATATTTATATTATATATATATAATATATATATATATTAAATCAGACACCCGCTATGATACCTACTGTTTGACTACCCAGTAACCGACTTAATTAGCCAATTTCTAGAGATGGACGGCATGAGCTGAGCCACAGGCCAAATAGGACTCATCCACTACTACCTGTCCGCGTTAAATCGTGTGTTCTCTCGTTGGCAGAAACATCATGATGATTTCCAGATGACATCTTTCTGGCTGTCAAACTCCAGCCGCCTCCTTCACTGTCTGAAACAATACAGCGGCGATGAAGTAAGTCTCTTTTTAGACATACTGTATACGCAAAATCATTTTTTAATCAAAATGCCCAAAAATTATGATGCTATTAATCATCATAGGAGCACATCTTCAAAGCACGTAAAAAATATATTATGATATAATATTGATTGGTTATCGGGTATTATTTGCTGGTTTATGGATTAAACACATACTGTTAATGCAAGTAATACAGAGTGCATTGAATTAACATCCCATATTCATTGAGATGATACCGCCTTATAAGCTCCATGTGTTGGTAATATCCAATATTTCCACCATTGGCACCAAACCAGCTAACTTTCTCCAATCCACTCAACAAACACATGGCGTAACGCATTCATTATCATTACAATAATCACTAAATCTCACCGTACTTGTCTGTTGCAATGTTACTAATTACCAACAATTTAAAAAGAAAACGACAATTACTCAAATGTAGCTGCTGTTATGCAACTTCTGCAGATTATTCTTGAGATAAAAATGTCAAATCCAACAATGAATATACCACAGATTACAGGATTTAAACCGTATGCATTATTGCCATTTTTTGGTTAGAAGATGCAGTTCTTAAAAAAAAAATAATAAAAAAAAAATAAATAATAAATAAATAAATATATATATATATATATATATATAATAAAATTAAAAAAATATATATTTTCCCCGGAAAAGGGGTAAAATTATTCCAGAGGTTGAAGAAGACAAAATTCACCTCTGTTTTAAACTCCATTAAGTTAAGTGGAAATAATTTTCTAGGCAGCTGCCATAAAGATTTCACTTAGCCCAGAGAAAATAGTAAATACCAAGAATACAAAAAATTTGAGAGTAGAGTGAAAATAATAAAAATGATCAATGATTATCATAGAGAGCACGCATATAATTATTGTCTCTTTTATAAACAAATCTCATCACTGCAATCCAATCTCATACATTAAAGCTCTCCAATAAGGATCATGGCTGTTACTTAGCACATTTCTACAAATGTTTCCATTATTCACCACCCAGGGGCGCTCTTTCGCCTAAATAATAATTTTAGTGGTTAACAATAATGAAATTGTGGCAAAAATGACATCAAAGGCCATAACATTTTATTACCCATCTATCAAAGATGGTGTCAACCATCAAAGGTTTTTTTGGGTGGAATTGTCCAAGGTGATAACAGAACCCTAATGGTCCTGCTCTCAATTAATGTGGAAAAGGAAAGATTATAACTTGCCTTAAGATATAAAACCTACCTAATTATCAATTAATTTTAGATGTTTAGCTGCTAGCAAGTCTCTGAAATTAGCATTCCCGACCTTCGCTGATATAAAGTTTGTGCTCCTCGTCCCAACCCCCCCCCCCCCCGACTGGAGTAGATGGGCCATAGATTGACTTAGGACGTGCTTGATGAAGCATCTAGTTTTACCACGAATGTCTTTCTTCTTGGTTTAAGATGGAATATAACCACTTTGGGCGACTGGATGGGCCAAATGGTTCTTATCTGCCCTCGGTTTCTATGTCATTATAAGTAAACCTAGATGGTGTGACATTCCTACGAGAGGTGAAGGGTGTCCCTCATCGGCCTTACCCGTTTGTCCTTTCTCCAGGGCTTCATGAACAGTAATTCTTCCAAACAGAATGAGCACTGTCTGCGGAACTTTGACCTAACCGAGTACCGGCAGGTCCTCAGTGATCTGTCCATTCAAATCTACCAGCAGCTCATTAAGATCTCTGAGGGACTTCTCCAGCCTATGATAGGTAAGAGCTTAAGCCTTACGTGGGTTGACTGGCCTCCTGTCTTTATGACCATAATGTAGGGTTTACCAGAATCTGGTAAAATAAATCACCAAACACCCTTATTCCATAATACTTGTAATCACGTTAGTCTTGTTCCTTTTCAGTGTCTGCTATGCTTGAAAGCGAAAGCATCCAAGGTCTTTCTGGGGTGAAGCCTACAGGATATCGAAAGAGGTCTTCCAGCATGGTGGACGGAGACAACTGTTATAACCTAGAAGCTGTCATCCGGCAGCTTAATGGTTTCCACGGTGTTATGTGTGACCACGGGCTGGATCCAGAGATCATCCAGCAAGTCTTCAAACAGCTTTTTTACATGATCAACGCGGTGGCATTAAATAACCTGCTGCTGAGGAAGGACGTCTGCTCGTGGAGCACTGGGATGCAGCTTCGGTAATAATTCTACCCCCGTGTGTATACAGGAGGGGCAGAAATCGTAACTTCTACTCTATATGTATTGTTAATAACTATAGTAATGCTAGCTATACTCACGTGTACTGAGACGAGGCCTCTGCGTGTAAATGTTATTTCTCTTTATTAAGGTATAACATCAGTCAGCTGGAGGAGTGGCTGCGGGGGAAGAACCTTCACCCCAGCGGAGCCGCGCAGACCATGGAGCCTCTGATACAGGCTGCTCAGTTACTGCAGCTAAAGAAGAAAACCCAGGAAGACGCAGAAGCCATATGCTCCCTGTGCACAGTGCTCACTACAGGGCAGGTTAGTGCACAGTGCTCACTACAGGGCAGGTTAGTGCACGGTACTCACTACAGGGCAGGTTAGTGCACAATACTCACTACAGGGCAGGTTAGTGCACAGTGCTCACTACAGGGCAGGTTAGTGCACAGTGCTCACTACAGGGCAGGTTAGTGCACGGTACTCACTACAGGGCAGGTTAGTGCACAATACTCACTACAGGGCAGGTTAGTGCACAGTGCTCACTACAGTGCAGGTTAGTGCACAATACTCACTACAGGGCAGGTTAGTGCACAATACTCACTACAAGGCAGGTTAGTGCACAGTGCTCACTACAGTGCAGGTTAGTGCACAGTACTCACTACAGGGCAGGTTAGTGCACAGTGCTCACTACAGTGCAGGTTAGTGCACGGTACTCACTAAACGGCAGGTTAGTGCACATAACCGAATCACCGATTCCTTTAGACAGTAGCCTCCAGTGAGTGCTAGGTCTGGCTTGTCTGATATAGTTGTTACTGGCAGGTCTATTCTGCCCCCTCTGCCTGACAGGGATACACATACTGGGGGGATCTGGCCAAGTAATTGGGGACATTAAGGGCAAAGGTGTAACTATATGAATGGGACCGTGTCCAAACTATGTTGGATTGCCCTATTCCCTTTGCTCTCTAGAAGGAGCTTCCATGTGCATCACTTTTTGCCAAGTACCCAGGTGCTGCTTCGTGATCCCAGAGCTTGGCACCTTTGGGTCCGTTCACTAAAAGGCTGAGCGGTCATTCAAGTTCACCGTTGATCCGGACTCGAATTAAGTCTCGTGCCATAAGTGCAACTCATTAACCATGCTGGACTGATAATCACCCCTAAAACTCCTAAAAACCCCTAAAACCCGATAATCTCCTCCTAAAACTCCTATTGATGCCTTCTTCGAAATGTTCTTTTCCATAGATTGTGAAAATCCTAAACCTGTACACCCCAGTGAACGAATTTGAAGAGCGCGTGACGGTCTCCTTTATCAGAAGTATTCAGGTAAGAATCGTATCACTGATCTGACTAAACCGGCCGCACCAGAAGTTCTAATAATCGTTTGATTTTAATAAATAGTATAATAATATATCCTCGCTTCTTATAACGGCTTCTATTTTTCTCCAGGCCCAGTTACAGGACAGAAGCGACCCTCCCCAGTTACTGCTGGACTCGAAGTACATGTTCCCAGTTCTATTCCCATTCAACCCATCGGCAATAACGCTGAACACCGTTCATATCCCGGCATCTCTCCAACTGGACTTTCTTAACAGAGTTTAAAAACGGACAATATATTTTATCAAGAAACGTCTAAAAAAAATAAAAGAATAAATAATAATATACATTTTCAGAAATAAATATATATCTAAGACCAAAACCATATTGTTTGAAGCTGTTGACTTATAATCTCATCTCATTATTGCACTGAAAACCATTTTATTTTTCTTCTACTGTTATAAATACTTGAAACGGAAGCATTTTTTAAAAAAAAAACTATGTGTTGTCAGTGGTAGAATTGGCCAATGTTAACCCCGAGCACAATAGTCTGCAGGGTGCACGATATTAAGTGATGTTATTGAGGTTCTATGAAAAAAAATATGGTTGATGATGTTAAAATTGGAATCCTGTGTCTGTGTTAAAAACCTAGTGTTTTATTATCTCTTTACACAATAAATGGCCGCATTTTATATACATACTTTTTCAGAAAATTGTTTCTGATGTCGTATGGCAGCTGTGTCCCCCGCTCTGCCTCATTCATACGTGGACAGTTAAGGGTTATTAAACCTCAAGTTGTTCTGAGTAACCACCCAATAACCATTGTACGTCGCTTCGGAATATGATCATAAATCAATAAATAATAATGAAAATGATAATAGCTGTCACTTTGGGTCCAAAAAAAATAATTAAGCTCCCTAGAATGTTAATAGATCTGTTTAGTTTCTTCTTTTCCAAATGCTATCATTGCCCGCTTTGGTGTCACCTGACAATTAAGTATTCCTGTGAAAAATTATCAATGAAATGAAATGGAATATTTTAGTTTGGACATCTAACTACTATTGCAGTGGTGTTCAATGTGCAGCCCGTGGGCCAAATGCGGCCGGCCGGACTTCGAGGTGCAGCCCGCGTGGGCCGGCCGCCTAACTATTTTAATAATTCAATAATACAAAAAGGGGGCGGCTTAGGGTTATAAGCAGGCCATCGGGCACACCGGGCATTTTCCCGGTGGGCCGGGCGGCCCAGGGCCGGATTGACGTAGGGGCTGATGGAGCTGCAGCTCCAGGCACCTACTTTAAAATAGGCTCAGTCAGGACCGGAGTGACTGGGCCTATGCGGCCGCATTCACGCAGGGCATAAGGGACACCTGTCCCTTAAGCCCGCAGCAACTGCGACCGTGTCCGCCTCTCTATTAGGCCGGGAAGCCCCCACCAGGGCCGGCCTTAGGGGTGCGCGGCCGCACAGGGCTTAAATTAAAACATCAGGGGTTTTTTTTGTTTACTTTATTTAACGTCCTTCATGTTAAATAAAGTTTGTTTAACTTTATTTAACATGGAGGATGTTAAATAAAGTTAAACCCCCCCCCCCCGATGTTTTAATTTAAGCCCTGTGCGGGCGCGCACCCCTAAGGCCGGCCCTGGTGGGGGCTGCCCGGCCTCCTAGAGTGGCGGACACGGTCGCAGTTGCTGCTTACTCCGGCAACAAGGTAAGTAGGGTAAGGGAGGGGGTGCAGTGAGAGGGGGAGAGGGGTTAGATAGAAAGGGGTAGATAGAGGGGATAAATAGTGAGAGGGGTTACATATTGAGAAATGGGGAAGGGGGTACATAGTGATAAGGGGGAACATAGAAGGGGCAGATAAGAAGGGGATAGGGAGAGGGGGTAGTGTGAATGCGTACAAGAATGAATGAATAAATGTGTGGATGAATTGTGTGAATGCGTATGAGAATTAATGAATTCATGTGTGGATAAATTGCTTGAATGATTTGTGAGACTGCATTAATGAGTATGTGTAATTGATTTGTGTGAATGAGTGAGTAAGTGTTTGTGTCTATCATGAATGTTTAAGTGATTTGGGGAAATGCAAAGATGGTACATGAAGGGTGGGCTTTAAAAATAAATAAAAATGGGCTGCTCAGTCTTAAATGCCCGGGCCTATTTTTTGTCCCAGTCCGGGCCTGGTTATAAGCACACAATAGGGTAGTTGGGGCATCAAATATAAATCAATACAAAAAGGGGTGCGGTGGGTGGCTGTTTACAATACACATGGGTATGGGGGGCATTACATTAACCAGTACAAAAGGGGGTGGGGGGTGTCGATACACAAGGGAGGGGGGCTGGCTGGGGGCATTACATAAAAATAAATACACAAGGGTGTGGGGGGGTACATTAATACTAAAGGGGGGCCGGGCTGGGGCAACAATACACAAGGAGGCAAACACACAAACAACAAAGCAGTGTGGAAAGCATTTTTTATGCTTTGTGTAGCTTAACCCATGCTGATGCGGGTATCAGTGTCACAGAGCCGGTCCTGGTGTGGGTGTCGGTGTGGCAGAGCCTGTCCTGATGTGTGTTTAGGTGTCGGTGTGATAGAGCCGGTCCTGGTGTGTGCGTTTGGGTGTTGGTGTGGCAGAGCCTGTCCTGATGTGTGTTTAGGTGTCGGTGTGATAGAGCCGGTCCTGGTGTGTGCGTTTGGGTGTCGGTGTGGCAGAGCATGTCCTGGTGTGTGTGTCGGTGTGGCAGAGCATGTCCTGGTGTGTGTGTGTGTCGGTGTGGCAGAGCCTGTCCTGGTGTGTGGTGTGGCAGAGCCTGTACTGATGTGTGTTTAGGTGTCGGTGTGATAGAGCCGGTCCTGGTGTGTGTGCGTTTGGGTGTTGGTGTGGCAGAGCATGTCCTGCTGTGTATGTTTTGGTGTGGCAGAGCATGTCCTGCTGTGTATGTTTTGGTGTGGCAGAGCCTGTGCTGGTGTGTGTTTGGGTGTCAGTAGGGCAGAGCCTGTCCTGGTGTGTGTGTGTTTGGGCATCAGTGAGGCAGAGCCTGTCCTGGTGTGTGTGTGTGTGTGTTTGGGTGTCGGTGTGGCAGAGCCTGTCCTGGTGTGTGTGTTTGGGTGTCCGTGTGGCAGAGCCTGTACCTGTGTTTATTTGGTCATCTGTTTCTTGGCACTTTACTTACTGTAGGAATAAATAGAACTATTTCATTTTTACTTATCCAGAGATAAAACACGCTCCCGAAGGTGTAGTCGCTTCAGAGGACAAAGCGTTCTAGGCCCTGACATCAGTGAGAGGAAAAATAAAGGTTTTTTTATTTACTCTACTTCGATCTGCATATTTTATTAAAAAAGATAAGTGGCGGTAAATTGTGGCTTCGGGCGTCCCGTGTATGATGACTTTTTTAGTGTACCGATTTCTCCCAATCCCATCACATTAGATTCTACCTTGTATTATCGGCCAAGCACGGATGTCATCTTTATCCGGTACACATGGTTGCTTTTATACACCTGTGGCAATGGGTCCGCTTAAAGCACCTGACTTCAATAATTCAATACACCAAGGAAGCAATTAAAACCCTTGCCTGCCTTTCTCTATGAGGCTGTGGCAAAGTGTTCTTCACCCAGCTAGGGCTGTCAGCTTCAAGGTACGATCCCAAAGCGCCCCCCCCCCACGGTAAAATATTAAAAAAAATGCTTTTGCACATATATACGTATGTTTTTCAGAAAGTTTGGAACCCCATATTTTGTAGGGTATCTATGCTTGCATCCTAAGAATGCGGGTGCTGCTTCGTACTATGTTTACTAAATACTTGCGTGCACACATACACTAAATAACTAATAACCTCCCATGCCCCTGAGCTCCGAGAATAGAAGATTATTAGGGTAGATGCTATTCAAATCCCAAAAAAGGGACAGGTTTCTGAAAACCCCCCCAAAAAAATCACAGGATTGGACGAGCTCTGTGTACGAAACACTAAAGATGTAATAACACACACTATCAGGATCCAGCAACAACACAAAATAACGCCGGAAAAGTGTCATGTGACAACATTGTGTCGCCTATGCAAAAAGGAAACAAATTAACAGCTGATGCCATAAAAGCATTAATAAAAATTTACTTTATTTTTAAAACATAATTGCAAAGTGATTGTGTGATCGCCAGCTAGCGACACTTTAGGTCCCCGATTCTTGATGGCTCTTACCAAGGTCAGGTGACTAAACGTAGACTGTCTGATGGCGTGAATAGAGGGAAACATTAAGCAGATGAGGTCCTAGAGGTAGAGGCTTAACACACTGAACTAAAAATGCTCTTGGGTCCTGTGAGGGGTAAATGGGATAAATAGGCTAAGCTAGTGTGACTTTTGGATAAGGAGCTGGCCATCTACACGGGGGTCACGCTGCACATTAAACGCCATCACCCAAGAGCATTTTTATTTAAACTGTATACCTACAAATTTAAAACCCAAATAAAAAAAGATTCATAAAAAAAAAACAAAAAAAAAAAAACGCAGATTCTTCATTAAGTCTTCAACGCCACGATCCAGCGGACGGGTCCGACGCGCTCCCCTTGCGGCAGATTTCCGGCTCTGCGAAAAAGAAACAGACAGCTACGATTATTCTAACGATTACGGGCAGTTTCTGTAATCATCATCAAGACAATCGTCGATTTACATCAATCCGAGAAAATTAAAGGGGTCTATTCAGTAAAGGGGTATTTCAGCTTCTATCCGTTATAAAAGGTCCATCTCTGGTGAGCTTCTAACAGCAGGGACTGCTTGGCTGGCCCCATATAATGTATAAGTAAATCAGTGAGATGGCTTCAGTCTCTTTACCCATTGAATTATGCATTATGCAGGGTGCGGCATTGGTTAAAACTCTGTTTTTAATGCAGCAACCCCAAAAATGCATTAAATAAAAATAAAAGGCTGGCTGCTCTAGCGAAGTTATATCTCCACGGCCATCGAGTAGATGTTGGGGGCTCCCTGCCCACATGCGGTGACGGCCCAGCTTGGGATAATACTGAATCGCATTAGATTGCAAGCCTTTGGGACTACTTGGGTCTCTATCAAACGGTTTAGTTAATGTCCGGTCTCAGACTACAATGCAGCACGGTTTCTACCATATGGTTCCGTAGAACTCAGATTGCGCAGTGGGCTAGTCATCCCGGACCAGACGTCACTAAACCAGACACAAGCGGGCCAGAACCCCAGAGGCTTCATGTGTTAACCCTTTAAAAGATTCCATAGCCGAGAACGATGGCAAATGATGTATTGATTTGCATCGCGCCATCATATTCTAGGTAAATAGGGGATAAACGCTCATTAGAATGGCCAGAGACAAAAAAAAAAAAGCGTTCTGAACGATGTCACCTGTGTTCAAGCAGGGAAACCAGCTGTGATATAGAAGTGACAAAAGCACCAACTAGGATGCTTAACTATTGTTTGACCAGAACAGAACCCTTCGGATCCCAATAATCTACCCCATTCACTCTGGGATTAGGGGCAAACACCCCTAGACGTGACAAAGATGTTAAACCGTAAGCCACGGAGCCGCTCAATGCCTACATACCTCGCTCGGTCCACGCTCTCGTTCTCTCTGCACGTGGCGGAAGGGGTAGGGCCTGCCTTACTGCTTTTATCCCGGCTGCTTCCTGTCTCAGGGTACAGAGAGAAAGGAAGTCCTGGCGGAATTCCCTCCCCCGGTCCAATCCACTGCCCGGGGCTGGGTAGGGGGCGGAGCTGCAAGCCCTGTGGGCTGGACCAAGTGGTGAGGGGGCGGCAGTTGGGGGGCGGATTTGGGTGAGAGGTGACTCTACGGGCCTGGTATTTATTAGTGTGAAGTAGAGGAGGCGGACAGCGGTCACCTTATCCCCCCGTGTGTGAGAGAGCTTCCCCCGCAACCCGACCATGGCCCTGCTCAGAGGTAACTGCCCTGCTAATACTGGGGTGCAAATATAATAGAGGGGGTTATTTCTGTGTCACACATTTCATTTGCACTTGGGGACTGTCGCCCCTTTTGCACTTGAAGGCTAGTGGGGGGGGGCTGTTGCCTCCTTTGCACTTGAAGGCTAGTGGGGGGGGGGCTGTTGCCTCCTTTGCACTTGAAGGCTAGTGGGGGGGGCTGTTGCCTCCTTTGCACTTGAAGGCTAGTGGGGGTGACATAAATTTTGAGGACGGCCCTCGTGGACAGAGCTGTTCATCTTGGAAACTCCATTCAGGCTGAATCCTAGAAATAATTGTCAGTCCCTGACTTATTAATCAAATAACCAACTCCAGCCAATCAAATTCCACCGCTGAACTCATCTAATTATTCTACACCTCTTCACCACTAAAGACCTGATGTAAGAAAGTTCTACCTTACTGAGAGGGTGGTAGTTAAGTGGAACAGCCTCCCAGCAGAAGTGGTAGAGGGTAATACAGCAAGGGAATGTAAACATGCATGGGATAGACATATGGTTCCTGAATGCAGGGCTTCTGCTGGGTGGCTGTTCCACTTATGTACACCGCAGTATACATTCTCCGTGGGTTAGAAAGTTTAACAAGCAGGTCTCAGTGTCTCCAGATTTCCATATTGTGTTTTTCACCCTCAGGGGTTTATTCACTAAATGAAATTCCCCGGCAGGGTAACGCTGTTCTTGCCAACCTATAGATTATGGCAGCCAGCCTGGTGAGTTTCTCCAGTAGAAGCAGCCGGTTCTGCATCAATACGAGATTTCTTGCCTCTGCTCATAGATTAAACTATACATTATACAGGGCCAGCTCCAGCCTTCTTGCAGGAGATGCTCATCGTGGCTGCCCCTTCCTAATGCTTAATAAAGTTAAGGCGTTGACGTGTTTAATCTCGCCTGGTGACTCCCAGTTTAGTGAATAAACCCCACTGGCACTTTTTGAGAGATCATGTAAGAAAGCTTTACCATACTGAGGTTTGGTGGATAAGTGGAACAGCCTCCCGGCAGAAGTGGTAGAGGGTAATACAGTGTGGGAATTTAAACATGCATGGAATAGGACAGGGCTCCTGAATCGGAGGCGAGACCAACGACTGATTAACCCCTGAAGGACCAGAGCTTCTTCACACACTACAGGACCAGAGCAATTTTAATGATTTTCTATGAGTGTGTGTATATATTATTTATTCATTTTTGGGACGAATTGGGCTTTTTTTATTTATCTGCACTTTTACAGGTGATAAATGGTCACAGCTAGTAAAAATACCCAAAAATATATTTGTTAAATTGTCCTGATTTTAAGTCTGCCAGATATTTCTATATAATTAATTTTGTTTCCTAATTTTTTTAATATTTATTTATTTATTTTTTTAATTTTTTTTTTTTTTTTTTTTTTTTATTATTAAACCCTTAACTAACCCCCAACACACCCGATATACTTTAAGATTACCCCTTAGGGTCAGGTAACAAAAAAAATATATTTTTTTATTGGTTTTTATTATTATTTGCTTTATATAGCGGCGTCAGATTCCACAGCGCTGTACAATGGGTAGGCGGGACATAACAAGTAGCGTATAACAAGAGGTAAAAGTAGAACGTCGAACGGATTCCGGATTAAAGAAAGGAGTTGGAGTCCAGGAGCTTAGTTGGGAATCAAGCTTTCAAGAAGCTTAGAGATGAGAGGTAGTAGAGTGGTGGGACGGTGATTGGGCAGATCAGTCCGGACCGGGGAGGGCTTCAAAGAAGGTAAGACGGATCCAGTAGAGAAGGAGGTGTTGAGGGTATAAGCTAGTGTACGGAACAAGGTAGAAGAGAGAGACCGAGAAAGGTGAGAAGACATCGGATCAAGGGGGCATGTGATTGGACAAGAGGAACGAAGAAGAGCATGAACCTAGTCTTCTGTGAATGGAGAGAAAGGGTTAAATGTAGGAAAGGAGGATGAGGAGTCGTGGGGGACATCTATCTGAGTTAGTTTTATTATTGAAGTATGTGGCAAAGGTCGGCAAACTGATGATTTATGAGGTATGGCGTCGGTGGTGAAGGGGTTAAGGTCTGAGTCTTGCGTGCTGCACCGCACCGGTCGCAATGTATGACCCCCGGCCGTGCCGCGCAGTCGCTGTGGAGCGATTGGTTAACCTTTGGAGCCGGAATGCTGATTAGTGCGCACGTTTGGCTAATGTGGCTCCTGATTAACGTCTGACTGCCCTCGGGACTCCTATTTGTATCATTCCATGTATTGCACCGTCGCCCTTATATACAGAACAGCGAGAGTACCGGCAGCCATGCTTTCTTTAAACCCACTTGCTGTTCAGCGCGATCCGAATGTTACGTTTTCTATCGATCTCCGGTAGATTTTTGTTAAAGCTCTGCGATTACACCCTCACAACACCCCCGATGACCCTTTATCACTCCCATCACTCCTGTCTTCCAATGGCCCTTTATCACTCCCATCACTGTCCCATGCATGTTTAATACCCTCACTGTATTAGCCACTACCACTTCTACCGATGAGCTGTTCCGCTTATCTACCACCCTCTCTAAAGTACAACCAGCCGGGGGCCATAAGAGAGCCTCTGTGCAACCCATCCGTCCGCGTTTTCCTACGATATGACTGTTTTTCTTACTGTCTGATGATGCCTTGACAGTTGCATGTATTTTAAACATACAATTTTTTTACTTTATTTTGTAAAATGTATTTTTTAGGAATTTTTATTGTTTCTGCTAAAAGAACCCCGTTTGGAACCTACGGGGGTCTGCTGAAGGACCACAGCGCCACAGACTTGGGTGAAATCGCTGCCAAAGCCGCGCTGGCTGCCGGTAACGTGGCTCCTGATTTAGTGGACAGTGTCATATTTGGAAATGTTGCGCAGGTACGGTATTTATATACTAAGTATGTACGCTGTGTTGCACGCACACGTATGATTAGACCCTGCTGGGGTGTGTCTCTGCATGCGCTGGCGGATTTTATCTCCTCGTTCAGCCCTAATGTGTGTTCAACCTCTTCGCTGTTGCAGACCTCGTCGGATGCCATTTATCTGGCCAGACACGTCGGGCTTCGTGTCGGAGTCCCCGTTCCCGTCCCGGCTCTCACTGTTAACCGGCTCTGCGGATCCGGCTTCCAGTCCATCGTGAATGGCTGTCAGGTACGGGGTGTTTAGGTATAACTGAAAGAGATTTATTTCGCCTGCCCACGCTGCACAATGCTGCAAAACAAAATGCTACCCAAACGTTACAATAACTGCTTAATTTGTCACCAGTCATTATTATAAAAAACAAATAATTATAGCGCCGTCATATTCCGTAGCGCTGTACAATGGGTGGACAGGACTAAAAAGTAGTATAAACTAGGGATGCACCGAAAATTCAGGATTCACTTGGCCGAAAACGAACCGAATATGCCCCCCCCACCTTAAAATATTTTACACACCAAAATTGGACAAGAAAAATTATTATATATATATATATCTAATTAACCATTATCACACACCTATCATGCCCAGGTTCTAGAATGTACTTGTTCCCTGGGCATGATAGGAGTGTGATTGCTGTTAATTATTAATAATATATTAATAAATATATATATATATATATATATATATATATATATTTATGTGTGTGTGTATATGTTATTTCTGTCCAGTTTTGGTGTCTCTTACTTATAATAAAAGTATGGTTAACACACCAAAATTGGACCAAATAAATCCAAAACATTATATATTCTTGTGGTTTTTATAAGCTGAGCTGACCCTTTTCCGGTGTTTCGCAGGAGATCGGCCTCCGTGAATCAGAGGTGGTTATGTGCGGCGGGGCCGAGAACATGAGCCAGTCTCCGTACGCCGTGCGAAATATCCGCTTCGGAACCAAACTCGGAATGGACCTCAAGGTGCGATCTGTGATGTTGTTGGTGTGTTATGACTGTCGGACTGCTTTAATAGAGATTCTTGGGTCTCATCTGTGGCTATTTGTGCCGTAAGCCATGGGTTTGAATTGTCGCATACGGGCAGCTGTCGGCTTGGAAGCTGGGTTGTGACGAGTCCGTGATCTGCTCCCTAGTTATCAGAACCCAGGAACTCTGCTAAAAGCTCTGTAGGTTCATTTTGTTGGTGTTTGACCACCGCTCTCCTTAGCTCTTTCTTGTGCTTGTTTGCTCAGATTTTCAATAATTTCGGGTTATGTTTTTTTATTTAATTTATTTTGTCTTTTTATACATAACTTTGGGTTTTGTTTTAACCCCGATAGATGGAAGACACGCTATGGGCCGGACTCACAGACTCTCACATTAAAACGCCAATGGCCATCACAGCCGAAAACCTGGGCGAAAAATATAATATCCGCAGAGAAGATTGCGACAAGTACGCCTTCCAGTCTCAGCAGAGATGGAAAGCCGGTGAGCGAACCCGGAACTTTTATTCAGACGTGTTTTGTTTTTTTTTATTTATTTTTTTTTTTATTTTGTTTTTATTTCTTTAGTATGCAATTTCATAGGAAAACTTATTTTGTGGACATTTAATTTTCATGTATTTTTCATCTATAAACCCCTCTCTACCCCTGTCCAGCTCAGGACGCAGGATACTTTGGGACAGAAATTGCCCCTATTGAACTGAAGTCAAAGAAAGGAACCATCAAGATGGACAAAGATGAGCACCCCAGGCCACAGACCACCTTGGAGCAGATGGCTAAACTCCCACCAGTGTTCAAGAAGGAAGGTTTGGTCACTGCAGGAAATGCTTCGGTGAGAAAGCTGAAGATTAAACTTGTGATACGTTAAAAGCTGCAATTTAAATTCTCCTCCTTTGTGGATGCTGTTAATTTTATTACACCCTTGAGTATTATCTTTATATCTTATATTTATATATTCTTGTGCTCAATCCATACTATTCTGCATTTTGCGTTTTCTCTACTTGCAGGGAATATGCGATGGAGCCGGCGTGGTGATCATAGCCAGTGAAGATGCCACGACCAAGCACAAGCTCACCCCGCTGGCCAGGATTGTCGCCTACCACGTATCCGGCTGTGACCCCAAGATTATGGGATTTGGTAAGAGATGTGCATTCTAATTCTGTCCCGATTATCCCGACTGATAGCTGTCTGCCTCTCAATTTTATAGTATGACGAATGGCATAAAGTAAACTACTGTAATTACCGTCATTCGCCACCTACTTCAGGTGTTTTGTGTAGTGCATGAAAAAAAATATATATATATAATATAATATTCCCTACCCCCAACCCCGTAAAGAAGAATAAAAAGCTAAAAAAGATTTATTGGCCTGACCCTGCAGTTCACCTGTACAAACAGCAGGTGGCGCCACTCGCATGGTCAGTGCTCCAGCACGTCGCTCTTTCTGCAGTTATCGCCCGAATGATCTTCACCCCGACCTGTCAAATACTGGCTGTGAATGATAAGATTAGTTCACTAGCCTGAGATACGGATACAGTAGTGCTGTGTGTGTTTATTTACTTGAATCTAACAGGTTTTCATTTCTAGGCCCAGTTCCTGCCATTTCTGAAGCTTTGAAAAAAGCCGGGCTGTCTCTCAAAGACATGGATCTGGTAGAGGTACGACCTTGTTTTATTCCTCTGTTCGCGTGGATTCTGGTAATGGAACCGTCTGGTCTGCTCCTTCAGTCGGGATATTTGTAAAAGCATAGCTGGAAATAGACAATTTAAAGAGAACCGGACTCCCTGGTATGGCTGGTTACATGCTGGCTAAAAAGTACTGCCAATAATGGGGCATAGCTGCATCGTAATACACAGGAACTTGCTACATGTTGCTCTGTAAATAAAATTGACACCAGAATTTGCCCCAGATTTACTGTATTTGCTCAAATATAAAACACATATTCAGAGCAAATGACTATAAGACTTCCATATCCCTGGAATCTGGACCTGGATCCTCCTCTCCGGCAGCCGGTGAACATCTGTGCGATGCGGACAACCTCGGCCGGCGCTTCCGCTGGGGCTTCTGTGACGAAGCGACGGCCTGACACGACCTTCCGTCATGTAAGCCTCGGGCGGAAGCGCGGGGCGGCAGCAGCAGAGGTTTGATGTTTGTGTACGGTTCGTATTATCTATGTGTAAACAGACAGAAATGAGGGTCTGCATCTGGGCTGCTGCTAAGTAATCTCGTGGGTCCATCAGTATCGGTCCTAAATCGGCTCTGACGTTCTGTATAAAACTCGTCATTAAGAGCAAATGTTTCATTCTTTTTAACAGGTAAATGAGGCTTTTGCTCCCCAGTATCTGGCGGTAGAGAAAGCTTTAGATCTTGACCCAGCGAAGACGAATGTGAATGGAGGAGCCATTGCCCTGGGGCATCCTCTGGCTGCGTCTGGATCGAGAATAATATCTCACCTTACCCATGAGCTCCGGTAAGTATCGACAGCAATTGTTTTTTTTGTTTTTTGTTTTTTTATTTGCCGTTCCTTATGGTATGGAGCGGACATCATGTGAATGTCTCCACCTTGCAAATCCATTGGGGGGGGGGTGTTCTGTAGAGTCTTCCCTTTACCTGCACCCACCGTATGGTATACATATCAAGTAGATATCTTTGTAATTATGACCCAGGGTATCTCCTGCTTTTAATACCACGTTTTCCTTTTTCCCCCCCGCAGACGCCGTGGCGGTAAATACGCGGTGGGTTCAGCCTGCATAGGTGGAGGGCAAGGCATCGCGATCATCATTGAGAACGTAGCCTAACGCCCTAGGAAACAACTGAACAAGGAAAATGTGAAGCTGTAAAGATATAAATGACCTGAAAAGTAACATTGGAACGAATGCACTTAAAGCCTGTGAGGCATAAACACTCAATAAAGCACCCAATGAATGCAAAACAGAGGGTAAAAATATGCCAAATTTGCCTCCGTGGGTGTAATTAATGGAAAACTGTTGAATATCCAATATATAAAAAGTGCCTCTTGCTAATCTTCTGACTCTACCTACTGTGCCTATTTGTTCTGTAAATGACTAAATAAACCGGAACTACGTACACCCTTAAGCAGTTTAGAAATTAAAAATCACCTGTAAACCATAAAAATACAAGTATATTTTATTTTTTGTATTTTTAAAAATGACAAACAATATTGCACTTATCCCCCCCCCCCATTTGATTAGCTGTAGTCGCTCCTATAGGCACCTACGGTTCTGTAGAGATGTTGGGACCTTCAGAAATGCTGCAACTTTAACCATTTTATTGATTTATGGAGTATGTAATGACGCAAAGATGCACTCTTTGGCTTCTTGGGTTAAACCCCAATGTTGTTTTTTGCAGATTTATGATTTTCCATAGTAAAGCACCTGATGATATTCTTATTACCTACAAGGGAGAAGAGCGTTACGGGTAATGTTTATCATTGTGTGATTAAAAATAAAATATGGCTTGAAATGAATAGATCTTGCTCTGATGCTTGCAGTTCTTCCATCTACCTATGGAATAAATGTTTTTTTGCCACGTTTAGGACAAAAATATCTATACATTGTGCGACTGACGCGCGTGCCAGTGGTATGGCGTCGCGGTAACAATGCATAGATGTCAGTTCTTCACGGTGTTTCTTACTAAGCAGACGGAAGGTGTTATCTTTATTGTAGGGCTGCAACAACTAATCGATATAATCGATAATGAAATTCGTTGCCAACGAATTTCATTATCGATTAGTTGAATCGATTTTTATCGATTATTAAATGAGGGTTTTTTCAGAGTAAACGCTCTGAAAAATACCCCTCATTATATAATCCGTTTCAGTGACTCACAGCAGCAGCTCCTACTTACCAGCCCCTCCCTGTAATCACTGTGACAACTGGCCCCGCCCCCTTCCTTCTCCCAGAAGGCCAGAACCACATGGCTGTGACACTCATCTAACTGTAAGTATAAAATTAATATTTGGGCTACTGAAAGTTAGGGGAGGTGGGGGTTAATTTAGGGGCAGTTATGGTTAATGGGGTGTTTAGGGTTAATTTAGGAGCAGCTGTGGTTAATGGGGTGTTTGGGGTTAATTTGAGGCAGTTGTGGTTAATGGTATGTTTAGGGTTAATTTAGGGGCTGTTGTGGTTGACAGGGTCTTTAGGGTTAATTTAGGGGATGCTGTGGTTAATGGGGTGTTTAGGGTTAATTTAGGGGCAGTTATGGTTAATAGGGTGTTTAGGGTTAATTTAGGGTAGTTTTGATGGAGTATTTAGAGTTAATTTAGGGGTAGTTATGGTTAATGGAGTGTTTAGGGTTAATTTAATGATGAGGACTGAGGGTTAATTTGATTAATTTAATAAAGTTAACTTAAGGTGCAGTTAGAGATAAAGGGGGGCAAACTAAGGGGAATCTAAATCCTGGGGGCAGTGAAGATTAACCCAGTACTTATTTATAAAAGTATTATGTCAGTGTGATGTGAATGGGTCTGTGACTCTATGAGGGGACTATGAGATATCTGGGGGGTATAAGGCATATCTGGGGAGGACGGAGTGACATATCTGGGGGTATAAGGCATATACATTATATAAGGCATATGTGGGGAGGGCAGTGTGGCATGTCTGGGAGGTAGTGTGGCATGTCTGGGGAGGACGGAGTGGTGTATCAGGGTGTATAAGGCATATCTGGGGCCACAGTGTCATATCTGGGGGTAGACTGGAGTGGCATATGTGGGGAGGGCCGCGTGGCATGTCTGGGAGGTAGTGTGGCATGTCTGGGGAGGATGGAGTGGTGTATCAGGGGGTATAAGGCGTATCAGGCACAGTGGCATATGTGGGAGGCAGCGTGGAGTGGTATATGTGGGAGGCAGCGTGGAGTGGTATATGTGGGGGGCAGCGTGGAGTGGCATATGTGGGGGGCAGCGTGGAGTGGCATATGTGGGAGGCAGCGTGGAGTGGCATATGTGGGGGGCAGTGTGGAGTGGAATATGTGGGAGGCAGCGTGGCAAGCCTGGGCTCAAATGTGCATAAATTGGGGGGGGCTGGTTGGGAAATAAAGACAAGAAATGCATTTTATCAGTTTTTTTTTTTTTATTCTGCGTTTGTATTTAACAATTTGTTTATTAAATTATTTTAAATAAATGATAAATTTACATTCATTTTTTTTATCCGATTAATCGAAAAAATAATCGGCCAACTAATCGATTATGAAAATAATCGTTAGTTGCAGCCCTACTTTATTGTCCCCGGCATAGGACCCCTTCACCGACAAACAACGCTTCCCCCATTTATTATTATCTTTTATTTATATAGTGCCAACAGTTTAGGCAGCACTTGCTTTCATTATGTTTCAGATGTCTGCAAGATGTCTATTGCTTTTAAATAAAATTTAAAAAAAAAGGCACTCCAAAGCCTGTGAATCATAGAATGTCAGATATTAAGTAGCAGTCCCTGCCTTGTATATCTTTCTATCCAGATATGGGAGAAGGCGCTATATATAAATTATAATATAAACTGTCTTGGTCTCCTGACAGAATGCGACACAAGTTCAACAGAACTCATCATTTTAATTCTTTACTGCGGTTGAGTTAATACAAAGTTTCTTTACTTGCATTGTCGTCTTTAACCACTAGGTGGCAGTATCCCCAGCTGGTGGTGTAATGTTTAATGGCTGTGATGACTGTGTATATAATCCGTATGTGTTTAGAATTGTTTGCAATGTACAGCGTCCTTTACACATAATGTGTTTAGAAGGAGAAATCCACACTGTGCGTTTGGCAAATACAGAAAGGGCAGCAAGAGAAACGGATCTCCGCAAGACAGGAGGCAGACGCAAAGAAAAGGTTCTATCAGCAAGAACTCACAGGAACGCTTAAATAACGTATTTTAAAGATGGCTAACAAACAATTTACAGCAACTGTCTCCAGATGGAAGGCACGGAGCTGAATTACCAATTAGGAGATTGTTTCCATACAGTCCCCAGTTACTGTTGCCAGAAACGGAGCCTAAATTTGCTATATACAGGGCCGGGTACACCGACATCTATTTGGAGCTGAGTAAGTGAAACCAGTAAAGACTGTATGTCTTGCCGATGTGGCAAAAACTTAATCTGCCAATAATTTGCTAAATTTGTCCAAATTGCCCCGGGCCATGGTAATTGTTTTAAATCAACCTATAACTAACCAGCCTTGCTTTAGGAACTGGCTGTTATCGATCGCTGCAGCTAATATGCTGTGCCAGCATTTGGATCCGTATGTTCTACGAGGAATCTACGACGCTGCCTTTGCTCATCCATTACTGTGTTACATGTATCGACAAAATACAGAATTATCAATACAACGTGTTGATGCCGGGCTGTGCAATATAACAAAATTACCAACGTTTCTGATACTTTAAAAATGACACAAAATTACCAAAAAGCCTATTAAAGCCATGCTTGTTGGGTTGGGGTTTATTATCTTAAATTATTCAGAGCACATCCTAGCCATCTGCCTAAAACGTCTGTCTGACAGAGGGTGGGCTCGAGGAGGGGGTGGGGGTGCTTGAGATGTTCTGCTTTAATACCCCCTTTGTTTTGATGTGGGGTAATCTCCGTTTTCCAGACACGGTCTAGCGCAGACCTTTGAAAATCCTTCCGTTGAGTTACGCGTTATACTATGCCATGCGTGCAAAGCGAACCCGTCTAATGTTTGCGATACCTTTTGATCACAGTCATTGATGTTAAGAGATTATCCGCTTAATCCGGTTACCAAAAATAACCATAAATAACCAAGGTGAAATATATACTCATGGGTGAACACCAGGAGATTCAATGTTAGAAGAATAGACTGCTTGGGACATGCAACCTTCTAAATTGTCCTTTATGGCCGTATTGGATTATGAACCGTCTGGTCTTCATATAAGGCAACTACCCGGACCTTACAGAGAGCTGTGTTATAATTTTACCTATTGGCATTGATAATTAGGAGTAATGCTGATGTTATTGGTAAAATGTAGCATTTTTGATGTGGTAGTACCGGTAATGTTTGGGCACATGTCTTACCAGCGCCTGGCACTAGAGGGCGATGAAATCTTGGTGCGTTTTGAAAGTGTTTTATTGATACGCAGTTGGCGTTAAGTTAACGTAACTTCTAATATATCCTCGGAAGTGATCTTAAATGAACTGGAACTATTATTAACACTTTGCGGACCATGGGTTGGAAAACATTTGTCCCCAAGGGAAGGCCGGGCAAAATTTTTGTGACGACCATATATTTAGTCTACCTTTTACCAAGAGAAACTATTTTCGTAACTTAAGCTAAGCTATTCGTGGATACGTAACTGAAGAGAAATTGTGCATCTGATATACCGTATTGGCCCGTATATAGGCCGCACCCTAAAAGTTTGGTGTTTTTTTAAAGAAAATGTTTTTTTCTTTAAAAAAGCACCAAAAAAACATGCTGTCACTCTGTCCCCCTCCCCGAGATATGCTGCCACTGTCCTCCCCCGAGATATGCTACCACTGTCCTCCCCCGAGATATGCTACCACTGTCCCCCCCCGAGATATGCTGCTACTGTCCTCCTCCCCCTGAGATATGCTACCACTGTCCCCCCTCCCCGAGATATGCTACCACTGTCCCCCCCCGAGATATTCTGCCACTGTCCCCCCCCGAGATATGCTGCCACTGTCCCCCCCCGAGATATGCTACCACTGTCCCCCCCCCGAGATATGCTGCTACTGTCCTCCTCCCCCCGAGATATGCTACCACTGTCCTCCTCCCCCCCCGAGATATGCTACCACTGCCCCCCCCCCGAGATATGCTGCCACTGTCCTCCTCCCCCCCCGAGATATGCTACCACTGTCCCCCCCCCCCGAGATATGCTGCCACTGTCCTCCTCTGCCCCCCCCCCGACTTACCGGAGCAGACTCCCGGGTGTCTGCTCCGGTAAGTCGGGGGGGGGGGGCAGAGGTAAAACGCATCGCGCGGACGGTCCGCACGATGCGCTTAGACAACCTCCCGTGCCGGCACCCCCCCTCCCCGTGGGAAGTGCTGGCAGGGGAGGCTGTCTGAGCGTATCGGGGATTAGGATGCAGGTCCCCTGCACCGCTGCGGGGGATCTGTATCCTAACCCCGCTGCCTGCCCGGCGCCCGGGACTGCATGTCCCGGGCGTCGAGCGCTAGACCCTGAATATAGGCCGCACCCCCACTTTAAAGACTTAAAGTGGGGGAAAAAAGTGCGGCCTATATCCGAGCCAATACGGTAGTATAATGGTAAATTACAAAATACAAGTATATACAATCATTTCCCACACCCCTTAATACATTTATTAGAAATATGTATACTTTGTATGGACACTATATGAAACATTGTATGTGGACCCCCCCCACCTAACTCACTCTTACTGAGCTTAAGTGTTTCAGCCGAAGTCATTGCAAACAGGTGTATAAAATCGAGCCCATAGGCAGCGGTCTCCATAGACAGACACAGGCAGTAAAACGGGTCGTAGTGAAGAGCTCAGTGGCTGTAAACGTGGCGCTGCCGTAGGATGCCACATATCAGTTCCTGAAATTTCTGCCCTGCTAGATCTATGTAATAAGTAATGTAGGGCCAAAATAACTAAAAACTAAAGAATGAGGTAGAACAGAGAGGACTAATATGCAGCTGCCTAAAGACATTTCTGTACATTTCTTGAGGTCACTCAGCTGTTTACAAGGAAATTTCTGTCCGTAACATTATTGCAAAAGAGTTTTCTAACGATCAATTAGCCTTTTAAATTTATACTTGGCTCAGCGAACACAACATGCCATTGGAACACAGGAGTGATGGGAGTGATAAAGGGCCATTGGAACACAGGAGTGATGGGAGTGATAAAGGGCCATTGGAACACAGGAGTGATGGGAGTGATAAAGGGCCACTGGAACACAGGAGTGATGGGGGTGATAAAGGGCCATTGGAACACAGGAGTGATGGGAGTGACAAAGGGCCATTGGAACACAGGAGTGATGGGACTGATAAAGGGCCTCTGTGCGCCTATGAAGAGATTCTATTAAAAATCAGTTTCCAGCTACAATAACAATATATATATTTAAAATTCCAAGTGATGTAGCCGAGGATTCTATGATACAGCAGAACACAAATGTAGCCGTAAGGGTAATGAGGAAGGTAACGTGCCGTCTAATGGCTGTACCCCGCACACAGAGGTCCGATCCTAGTTTATTTCGTGATAAAGGGTTTTTTTGAAGGGAGGGCTGTTGGTTTTTTCTCGGAATTTCTGTTACCGTCTGCCTCTGCGTCCGATTACACTTCACGTGAAGGAGTCGGTTTCTGGAGAACAGATTGGATGCTGTGGAATCAGCCCACGTCGCGCTGCATGGAAACCTGAGCCTCATCCAGGCTTAATGTCAGAGTTATTAAAGCGTCTGAATGGTGCTAGTTGTCGGCAGCCGAATGGAACTATTTCGGTTTTCTCTGGGTAATATTTAGGGGACATTCTCTAAAACGGTGAACGTTTAGAGAAGGAGAAGTTTACAGAGTAATTTCTGCCACGGGCCGACCACACGCAAGTCCCAGCTGTGGGGAACAGTTAAAAATAATCCCCAATTCCCATAATAATAAATCTAGAATAGATCAAATACATTATTATAACTATTTCCTTAACATGTGGCCCTGACTGGATCCTTGAACCTAAAACTGATACATCTGTAGCCCGGAGGGACAGTGGGAGTCCCAAAATCAGGACAAACCAGGATAATTGGGTACTGTCCTGCCGAGATGTCCCACCGTCCTGCCAAGCAGTTTGTGATCTGGGGCCAATTAGTGAGATAAGAAGATCTCCAATAAACAGTGTACTGGATGTAACTAGACCTCCTTACGGGGCATTTAAGTTGTAATCTGAAATATGATGTCATATCCTGGCGTTCTACCTCAATGCAATGCAAGGTAACTACATGGTCTACCTCCAACCATAACTCCAATGATGGCGTCCCAATTTGGGCACCTGAGACCTAGGGGATGCTAAGTGGGTGGGTAACGGCAAAAGTGCTATGGTGATAGTTCTCACTTCTCAGTAGACTTGTGCATTCGTCTTCGGGTGAACATGGAAACGAACACGAAGAGTGCGTTTTCGTGTTCGTTCCGAAGACACGCCGAAGAGAAGACGGCGGCGGTAAAACGTAGGCGAAGACGAAGACTCACACAACCATGAAGATCTTCGTGATTGTCTTCGTCTTCGTCTACCATTCTCCCCCCCTCTTCTAACTTACCTTGTCTTCGCGGCAGTTCCCGGAAGTGGAAATCCGCAGGTTCGCCGTCACGGGTTACAGGGCAGTGCGAATGAGCCTATTGGTCGCCCACAGGGACCTCCTCTGGCATCAACCAATTGGTTGATGCCAGAGGAAGAACCTGCAGGTGACCAATCGGCTCACTCGCACGGTCTTTGTAACCCCTGCCAGCGAACCTATGGATTTCCGCTCCCGTTATCGAACACAGCATCGAAGGGGTTAACGGGAGCGGAAATCCATAGGTTAAAGGGCCGTGCAAGCGACCAATAGGCTCACTTGCACGGCCCCTTAACCCTTTAAAAAATAAAGTTAACCCCTAACTAATTGAACAGGGAGGGAGACCAGTGGGATCTGCCGGGTAAGTTGCAGCATTGGGGTTTTAAAAGTCTGCACGAGCGACCAACAGAGTGGCTTGTGCAGACTTTTAAAACCCCAATGCTGCAACTTACCCGGCACATCCCACTGGTCTCCCTGTTCTATCGGTTAATAAATGATAGAACAGGGAGACCAGCGGGATCTGCCGGACAATTACGGCACCAGGAGTTTAACAGTCTGAACGAGCGACCCTATTGGTCTCCAGCAGGGGGCCCTGCTGATGACCAATAGAGTTGCTCATACGGACATTTAAACTCCTGGCACCAGAGCGGCTTTAACCCCGTTTTAACCCCTTAACCGGGGAAAACGAAGAAAACCCGAACACGAAGAATGTCCGCGAACATTCGCCCGAAGAGAAGACAGGACCAGGCGAATATTCGCGGAATACAAAGTTGTTTTTTTTGCCGAAGATGAACACGAAGAGCCCCCTGGTGCCCAAGTCTAGTTCTCAGCAGGGCGACTAGATGGGGGCCGAACGGGGCCTACCTGTCTGCAAATTCTCTGTATCTATATGGTTTGGACTAAACCCCTTTGCACCATCACACCTAGGAACTTTCTATGGTTGGCCACCCAGAGTTCTCCCTCTTCTAGGAGAAATTAAATACATAGTGGCACATTGTGGCATATTAAAACATACTGATCTCGTTAGGAAAAGGCTATTTATAAAATGTAATTCTCCTTGAAGATATGGGCTCTAAGGTACAAAATGTGATTTTACATTTTCCCAGCTCACCCTGCATAACTCGCGTTTTCATGTCATATTTTGTGGGGTATTTTAATTACACTTCCACTCAAAAGTTTGGGGTCACTTAGATATTTCCTTGTTTTTGAAAGAAAATCAAATTTTGTCCATTAAAATATCATGAAGTGGATCAGAAATCCAGCGCAGACGGGGTTAATGTTGTAAATGATTATTGTAGCTGGAAACGGCTGATTTTAATGGAATCTCTTCATAGGCGTACAAAGGCCCTTTATCACTCCCATCACTCCTGTGTTCCAACGGCCCTTTTTCACTCCCATCACTCCTGTGTTCCAATGGCCCTTTATCACTCCCATCACTCCTGTGTCCCAACGGCCCTTTATCACTCCCATCACTCCTGTGTCCCAACGGCCCTTTATCACTCCCATCACTCCTGTGTTCCAACGGCCCTTTATCACTCCCATCACTCCTGTGTCCCAATGGCATGTTGGGTTCGCTGATCCAAGTTTAAGTTTAAAAGACTAATTGACGGTTAAAAATCCTTTTGCAATTATGTTACAGCCAGAAATGTCCTTGTTTTTCGTGAAAACAGCTGAGTGACCCCAAACTTCTGAACAGCAGTGTATATGAAACACGTTTAAAAGTTGGAAACTCATGCTAGATCTTCCTCAAAGTATCATAACTTCGCTAAATAACAGGGTTTCCGGTGCATCGCTTGGATATGAATACATTTTGTTCCTGTTTTGCCACAATATCCCTGGCGCCTGCGGAAGTTTATTTGGAAAGACAGAAAACCTCTTCGGGAGACGCTGGCTAAACAAGCAAGACGCCAAGGTGTATAATTTGTTTCTTGAGATGCCTTGGTTGGCTTAGCAGATGGGGTATTAAGGAATATATTAGTGGCAAAGAGGTAAATATACCGCTTCATCCCTGAGAATAACTCAGTAATGGCATCTTTTCCAGGCTGTACACACCATGGAAGTATTTTGGACTCACCCCGGGCTATAAATAAAAATGTAGACTCTGTTGTGATTGGTCCAGGACCAGACCACCAAGGAGACCTCTCATGGATCACAACAAGCCATGGCTTCCTTCCTTGCCATGGCGACCAATGGAATGGCCAAATCAGCAGGAATGTTCCATTGGTTGCTATGGTGATCACACAACTTTTAAAACTTTTTATCAGAATTTTTTTTTAACATTACACATATACTTATCAACCAAATGTGAGCTCATGAAGGGATCTACTCAATAATGGGGGTCACCATTATGTCTGCTATTTGAGACATTTAAAGATGGTTTGTTTAGGATTAGCGTTTCCCGGCCATCCTTACCATATAGAAAACCTACGCAAGGGACAGGCGGTGCCGTCTATGTTAGACATTTCCATAAGAAGTTTGATAACCCCAACCAACTTTACCGACTTCATCATGCATTATACAGGGCCAGCTCAGCCCTGCTTGGAGGAGAAACTTCCCAGCGCCGTCCATTCATGTATAGTGAAGTTGATGAATTGGAACTGAACCTCTAATCCAAACTGCTGTTTTAATAAATATGAAACATCAGGCTGTGATCACCATAGGGTTTTTTTTTTATAGGGTTTTGATAATGCTCAATAGTTAAATTAATGAGATACAATGTTACCTTATCTATAAGTCATTATTAGTGAATAAACCCTATTTATACCTACTTCACCTTCTCGCGACCAAGTTCTTTCCGCTCAAAAATAGTTGAGTTTATCTGCAATGATCAGCAGTTCCTACTAGATAAACAGGGTAATTATATTTTATTAAACAGATTATAAAATATCCATATTGATAATTTTAATTATTTTAATAATTTCATTTTTTTTTTGCCCTAATCCAGCTCTGTTTGAGCGAACAATGCTTTGGTCACATGTTTCGTTCCAACGTTCTTGACACGTCCATCAGGGTCCGGTAAATAAGGCCAGATATGTGATTTGCGTGACCCCGGCCTTTTACGAGAGGGCGAGACGTTACTGGTTTCCCAGGAACTTACGACTGTCCTGAGACAGGCATCAGACGCATGAGAACAATGCTGAATAGAGAGTAACACTGGGGCCGGGATCCGATGCTGGGTACACAATATGCGCTCGGCTCAGTTATTGCTGTGTCTGTATAACAAATGAGAACCCTAAGTAGCAATTTATTCCTTAACACGATAGATGTCACCCGGCGAAACGCGTTGGCAGCCGTCCAGCCGTCCTGTGTGCACGTTACCTAGTAGCAGAGCCGCGGAAACGAAAACCCGGTCTTTACATTTTCATCTAACCCAGACTTAAAAGCATCTTTGAATTCCGTCCAGCCCCTGGGAGACCAACGTGGGGGTCACCCGGCAACATTAAAAGGAGATTAATTATTTTAATAAAAGAGGATCAAAATATTAGTAAATCTAGACAATCTCCCGGCCCTCGATATGTAAAGAAAGGGCTATTGTTCGTTTTTTTTTTTTGTTGTTTTTTTTTGTTTTTTTTTTAAGGCTTTAGTGGACGTGGATTAAAGGACAACTTCGAAAGAATTTTTTTTTTATTAATAAGGATTTCGAGAATATGGAATGATTGAAATGTAACAATCGCGCAGACGTCCACCGGGTGCCGGAGAGGAGGTTCCGGGTCCCCTGCAGCGCTGCGAGGGATCAGGATCTTAGTTTTGTAGCCAGACCTCAATTTGAGGTCCGATTATAAGATGAACTCAAATATAAGACGAGGGGTATTTTTCAGAGCGTTTGCGCTGAAATAAACCTGTCTTATAATCGAACAAGTCGAGCTTCTTCCTGTTCTCTGCTTCTTCATCCTTGTTTCTTCTCCGGTGATCTGCTGCGTTACCCCGGCCTCTTGGAGCATTTCGAATCAAGATGGTGTGCACCCGGTATGAATCCGAATGCACAAGTTACCCTTGGGGTACTTTGACGTAGTGGCGGACTGAGCAATAAATGGACGGAATCCCCAATATTTATGCCTCGTGTATTTTCTGAATGCTATTCGCTGGGTGCTGGCTGATTCTTTGCTCTGGTATATGTACGTGTTGGTCATTTCAGCAGTACCCCAATCAACTAATGAACTGATATAATATCAATATATATATAAAACAAAACATCTCAAATGCTATACAATGTTACAGTACCCAGCACTGTATTTATTATTATTATCTTTATTTATATGGCGCCAACAATGTCCGCAGCGCTTCCTACATTCAAAGGGTCTGACACAGCTAGAAGAGACTGAGACGAGCCGATACGTTAGGAAATTATGTTTTGCAGCTCATTAGGTAGAGGCCCTTTTTTATAGGGTTCCTTAGTTAAAGTGGCCATCTGCTGGTCACAGCTGGTGGATTCGTTCGGCTATCCTAAGGATGTGGGGGAGGGGGAAGATAACATCAGGACAAGCAATTTATTGATGTGATAATCGTGTCCCCTTGAATCAGTGTAATTTTGAAGTCAAGAAGGAATTTTCCCCCCTTCTGAGACAAATTTGCCCCTTTCGCCACCGTGCAGATGTTTTGGGCCAAACCATGGTATAGTTACTGCCATTCAGACCCAGACACGGCTCGAGGAGTATTCCTGGGAGGGTCATGAGACCCCCTGTGTGCTCACATGAAAATAAACCCATTACTTTCAAGCAGCCAATCAGTGGAGTCAAATATCGGAGCAACACATCTCCTGCATGGCAAACAGCGCGGGGGCAGGGAGAGGGGCAAATTCATATGGGGGGATTCGGAAAAAACCCCCTGTGTGCATTTAAAAATGTAGAGGGACATCTGAGCTTTAAGCGGGATATAAAGGCTGGAGTTTCCTTTTAAGGACCATTTTTAGAGAGGGGCCCTTTTGTATAGGTGCTCCAGGGCCCCAAGATCCTTACTTAATCTGGCTTTGGCCCTCATGGACACTGGAGAGTCTCTTGTGGACTCTGACTGGTCATTTTTTTCGTTAATGTAACACAAATATATGCAAAGCTCTGTTATCGCGTCTCCGACCTCATCTCTCAGACGCACCTAAAACATAAAAATGATTGAATGATTTGGGAAGATAGGTCAGATCCCGGGGATATTATTTAATACGCAGGCAGAGCCCCGGGAAGGACAGGCGCACCCAGAATCGGAATCTTTCATCCCAATATGAGGTGTGCCCCGCAAACATGTCCCAGGCGTATGATCGGCCTCAGTTACAGCACTTAACCCTTCGGCTTCTACTGTTATGGAAGTAAATGGGTTAATTTATGTCAATATAAATAAATGGTTAATCTCTCTGTTTATTAATTTAATCTGATGGTTCAATGGCATCATGATCCCAATATTATGTCACTCTTTCCCCCCCGCGTCCCTTCTTTTTTCCTCCCCTGATGTCCCTCTTTTCTTGGAGCTGTGGTACAAGTATATCACAGTGTAAATAAGACATATGACATCACATCCCGCCACTCCATGTCTTATAGGCATGCAGCGCTTTATGGGGTCTATGGAGACCGTGCATTTCTTAGGTGATAGGGGGCACTTTGGTGGTTACGTGTAAGAATCACTCTGGTGCCACATTTGGAATGTGGTCACAAATCATTACTGAAGGTCTCTTAGGAATATCGCATGATATTACCGTCTTCCAAACAATAATCTAAAGACGCTTTGCCATTTCGGTAGACGACAGGACCCAACGGGGGCGACTTGACATTTCCTTGGTCCTGCAAGCTCTCCTTGTCTCCTAAAACCCTTCACAGACACCTTCACAGGGGTCGCACAGCCATTGCTCATGGGGGACACTTACTGGGGTCTGTGGTGGACAATTTAATGATGTTCTATGGACCTTCGCCTATCCCCAAATGTAGTTGGCATCCAAGAAGCTTGATTGACATTTCTGGCTTTTGTTTGATGCTGGAACCTACAGCCTTCTCTTCTAGAATCATCTAGGACAAGATGGATATTTTGGAAGCGAAGCAGATAGAGGTATGTATTGGATTGCAGGTTCAGCCAAGAAGAATAGATTCCTATTGTGTTCCAGAGACTCCTCCTATTGACATTAGCAATCGTCCAACAGCTCAACCCAGGAGATGTATCAATAGGAGTTCATCTTAATATTTTCCATATAATCATGGCGGTTACGGTCTTCTGTTGTATGTTCTCCACTGTTTACAGAAAGAGGACAGTTCCCAGACTAGTTAGATGATCTCTGCTGTTAGTTAAGTTTCTTAAAGGTCCTTTACCCAAAGGGTAGTAGATAAGTGGAAAGACCTCCCAACAGATATAGCAGAGGCTGATACATTAAGGGAATTTAAACATGTATGTGATCGGCATATGGCTCCTGAATCTAAGACGAGACCAATGGCTGAGTCTCTACAGCAGGTAAAAATGGCAGACTAGACTATTTTGGAATTTCTAGATTTACTGCTTAGAAGAGCCGCCCGTTCTAGATCTGCTCTGGAACATTATTGGAACTGAACTATGTGAATAAGGACAGTTTTTCACTCATAAAAGCTCTATTTCAGTTGTGCTAAGCCACTTGGCGGTGCTATTTAGTTGCTACAAAATAAAGCCAAAAGGCTTTCGTAAAGGTCCTATCCGGCCGTAACCTAATATAATAAACGAACCGATACGTGGAAAAAATAATTACCATTCTTCAACTAAAGGTAGCCTAACGAAAAATCCCGTAGCAGGGAGTCAAGAATCTGCCAATGAGCTTCATTCTAATCTAATTAAAAAACATGAAAGAAAAGAAAAAAAAAAATAACCTCATTGCAGATATTCAGCCATAAATACTATTTCTATAGGAAATAATTGATTTCAAAGACTAAGTAAACAGTTTACTGTTAAAAGGAATGTTTGATATGTTTATTATACTAGATGTGCTGTAAGTAGCTTCTTTATTGGTTCTTTAACTTCTCCTTTTAAATTATTCATTTGAGGAAAGAACCAATAAGAGATTGAATCTCTTCCCTGCTTTTCTCCCATTGGCTAAACAGTGTTCTAGTTCGGATCCCACAGATGTTCAGATTCATCGCACACAGATGTTTTATCCATTTTCAGAGTCCAGAGTTAATTTTGCAATTATAAGGTTAATGTTCCATGAAATTTACATTTTACCTGTAACAACATTATCCTATTTTGCTACTTTTTCAAAATTATTTTTTTTGAAAACTACAGATAAATTTGAATGTTTTGCTTACCTTTTGGAATATTTCTATTGTGCACTAAATGTAAAATAATGTAATGACATGGGAGAAATTCTAGCTTTCTGAAGACAAATAAAATCAATTAACAATATATACAATTTAAAAGTAAAAACATTAAATAAAACAATGACTTTATACTTTATTTTATTTATGAGTTTTTATTATTATTATTATTATATGAGTCAAGGTTAAATCATACTCTGACAACTCTGTAACAGGGATTCCTTTTCTATACCAGACAGTACAGGATAAGGTCACTTCGATATATAACCATTTTTGGGTTAAATTGAGTAATATTAAATGTCGTAACTGATATCCAGACAGTCACCTCTCTCTTGGCGTAACGCAACAGTGGCGGAATTAGATTCCAAAAGTGGGTGAAGCGCTATAAAGAATGGGATGGGCTACTAAATGGTTAATATTTCCCAGCTGGCTTGTGGTATGTATTCCCCTAGTTACAAAAAAGGGCTGTTAATCACACCTCTGATTTTATCTCTTAGACAAATGGAGTCAGATAAATGACCTGCCCTTTAAAATAAAGAATTCACAAACTATAAGCAGAGGCTTAGATGTAACTTAAGGAAGTTTTACTTTACAAATAGGCTGGTAGATCAGCGGCACAGACTCCCGGTAGAAGTGGTAGAGGTTAATACAGCAAGGGAATTTAAACATACATGGGATAGACGTACAGCTCCTGGATCAACGACTAATTATTGTTTGAGTCTTTACAGCTGGGAAAACAGACAACTAGACGGGGGCCGAATGGGGCCGATCTGCCGGCAGATGCTATGTTTCTATCTAATGACCAGCTGCCTACAGACTGCGACAGGTACTGCAAAGTTTTATTATTATTATAATTATTATTATTACACTCCTTTCTTAATTGAGAAGTAATAAACCAACTGATAATCGAGACACTGGCCAGGACTGTCATAACCCCAGTTGTCAAGACTGCACTTGGAAAACTTGGGTTTATTGGCAGGAACTCACAATGTAGCATTTTCTACCCAAAAAATCAGTTGGCAACAAACATTTACGACATCCCAGAACATTGGGTAGAAAATGCTACATTGTGAAAAATTCCTGTTTTGCACATTAAACAATGGTTAGAATTGATTAATGCACTTCAGAGTATAAAGGAAGGCAAACATAAAACTAATAAAAATAGAAATGAAAAAATAATAAAATAAAATAAATAATGTAGATTTTTTTTTAACCCCTTAATGACAAAGCCTGTACATGTATGGGCTCAAAATGCATTGTTTTCAATGGGTTTAGGGACCGCTCATTGTCCTTAAGGGGTTCATATTTATGTTTTTGGCTTAAAGTGTACAGAATCCAGATGAATTAGTTTTGTTCTCACAAACGGTTAATTTGTACAGCCTGTACTAGTTTAGCGTAGATCAGCAGCTGATTCATAGTGTTTGCTCCCTTACGCCGGGTCAGGTTACACGGAACTTTTACTGAATGAACCATCCAAGACTTCTTCAGGTCTCGAGTCTTTGAACTTTCCTACGTAAGAGCGTAAAGAATGCATGAAAATATTCTGCAAGGTTACTAGAATTCATTGAACTTTAATAAACCCAAAAGGTAACCTCTAAGCCAAACCTTCCAATAGGAAGCAGACAAATCTGTCAGAGTATATGAGGTGGTTTGAACAGCCAATCAGAGGTGGCCGGCGCTTAGTCATCCTGATGCTGCAACATAATTACCCTACATGAAAGAACAATGGTCGGATTGTATTTACAGTCGTACGCTCTGTCTCCATTAACCAAATTTCGACAATGGAAAGGAAGTGTCAAACCACAGTGCCGCTCCCCGCACACGCGTGAGATACCGAACACACCTGGGTTGGAAAGATACATATCTAGAGCAGGGGTGCCGAGCTACCGACCACAGGTGATGCAAGTAGGCCAGTAGTCCTGTATATCCCTGCTTGAACACGGGTGATTTAATCAATTTGACCCATTGCAATTAAGATCTCGATACTTATTTATCCAAAGAAATTCAATAGCATATGGACCAGCCATGGTTTGTAGACTGTGGACCAATGGACTTCAAATACCTTCGATGAATATGCTTATTACTTCCTTGACTGCATTGGACCTTTTTAAATGTAATTTTAATCTTTCAGATTCTCTACTTTCATTGATCCTGCCCTTTTCCAGTCAGTTTATTCTTAAACATATACCTCCCTGGGCTGCTTCCTCATACTATCAAACCTTCTTGACTCAACGTCTTCCTCACATTCCCAGCTCTTACATCCCCATCCCAGGCAAACTGTCCCCATCTAATGAATAATCTCTCTCTCTCTCCCATCTCTGTCAAGATGCACTTCAGCTAACATATTGTCCCTAAATGTATTATCCATTTACTTGTGGCTGACAGACGCCCTGATGAAGCTGCATGTGGAAGGATCACACCTTCTCCATCTTGAGTTGGTCTAAAGGCGTTTGCGATACCTTGTAGAGAGCCAGTTTTTGGTATGAGATGTGTTGTCATGTAAGTGTTCAGTTCAGCAATAATCAAAAGGAATTGTGAAGCTTGTGACTCACCATGCTAAACGTTTCTCTGGAATTGTATCCAGCATGGCATTCCACAGCTTGAAGCTTAACATCTCCCAGACTGAACTACACGCCATTCTCCTCAATCCCCATCTCTTGACTTCTCCATCTACCCAACAGACATGTGCTTTGGTGTTATACTTGAGCTCTCCCCTACTTATCCTAACGTTACCTGTTCGGAGAAGCTAACAATCTATCCTCCTAATACCAAACACTAGAAATGAAACCATCAGTTCCGCAGACCTTCAAGATCCCTGGGCCGCTGACTTGTCCACATTACCCTCACTGCCATTCAGTGGCGACTCTAGAAACAATATATAGGGGGGGCACACAAGATACCACAGTCAAACTGGGGGGGCATTCATAATTTCCACCATTAAATCATACCACTTCATACTGAAGTCACTACAACTTAAAGAGGGCATTTTATCTCTGGATAAGTATAAATTAAATAATTCCAACTGCCAGGAAACAGATAACCAAACACACACACCAACACGGGCTCTGTCACACCGACACCCAGACACACACACCAGGACAGGCTCTGTCACACCGACACCCAGACACACACCATTACAGGCTCTGCCACACTGACACCCAGACACACACACCAGGACAGGCTCTGCCAAACCAATACCCAAACACACACCAGGACAGGCTCTGCCACACCGACACCCAAACACACACACAGGACAGGCTATGCCATACGGACACCAAAACACACACACCAGGACAGGCTGTGCCGCACCAACACCTATACGCACACACACCCCAGGACAGGCTCTGGTACACTGATAACCAAAAACACACAAACAGCAGGACACACTCTATGTCACTGACCTCTACATCAGGATGGATTTTTCACACTGCATTGTTGTTTATACCCCCTTAGTGTTTTTGACCCTTGTGTATTGATGCCCCAGCCAGCACCCTTTTAGTATAGATTAATGTGGTGCCCCCACACCCTTGTATAATCGCCTCCAGCCACCACTATTTGTATTAATGCCCCCAGCAAGCCCCTCCTTTTATTATTGATTTATGTGGTGGCCCATCACACATACGCATTAGACATGCTTGTGATCTCAGCACTGAAGGTATATATCAAATCAACAGAATCAGACATACAAATCCTGTATTTGCAGGTATACAATACCAATATATAAAACGTAGCATTGCAGGTATAGATCAAATAAATACATGAAAACAGCATTGCAGTTATTACCGTATTTGCTCGATTATAAGACAACCCTGATTATAAGACGACCCCCCAAAATCTGAATATTAATTTAGGAAAAAAAGAAAAAGCCTGAATATAAGACGACCCTATAGGAAAAAGGTCTCGTATAGTAAATGTTAATTCATGTAAACAATTTTTTTAATAAAAGCTATGATTGAGAAAAATATTTTGTTTTTAATTCCTTTTATTTTCCATCCTGCCCCCAGTTATGCACATCTGCCCCCAGGCTTGTCACTCTGCCCCATAAATGCCTTAAACCCCTATATGCCACTGGGCCCCATGATATGCCTTTTAACCCTCTAAATGCCACTGGGCCCCATGATATGCCTTTTAACCCTCTATATGCCACTGTGCCCCATTATATGCCTTTTGACCCCCTATGTGCCACTCTGCTTCCAGACATGCCTTATACCCCTATATGCCACTCTGGCATTTAGGGGGTTAAAAGGCATATTATGGGGCAGAGTGGCATATAGGGAGGTATTAGGCATTTCAGGAGGCAGAGTGGCATTAAGGGGGTTAAAAGGCATTTCATAGAGCACTCTGCCTACAGAAATGCCTTATGCCCCCCATTTAACACCCCCCCCCAAAAAAAACTTACCGGTGCTTCTGACTTCCGGTGTGTTGCCCGGGCAGCTTATAGACTTCCGCTGCAGCCAGAAGGAGGTGCGGCTAGCAGGGGGTTGTCTGCGTCCATCGCGCAGACCTTCCCCCGCTGTCAGAGAGAATTCCCCGGTGAGTGCCATCTTTGCCCTTCCACAATTACACATCTATGATACACATTAACTCATGCTCTCCCTCATTCAGACTATTCATCCACATATTAACTCATGCTCTCCCTCATTCAGACAATTCATCCACATATTAACGCATGCTCTCCCTCATTCAGACAATTCATTCACATATTAACTCATGCTCTCCCTCATTCAGACAATTCATCCACATATTAACTCATGCTCTCCCTCATTCAGACAATTCATTCACACATTAATGCATACTCTCACGCATTCACACAATGCATCCACACATTAATTCATACTCACTCATTAACATGTACCCCCTCTCCCTCCCTTATCACTTTCTACCCCTTCTGCCTCCCTTATCACATTCTACCCCTTCTGCCTCCCTTATCACATTCTACCCCTTCTGCCTCCCTTATCACATTCTACCCCTTCTGCCTCCCTTATCACTTTCTACCCCTTCTGCCTCCCTTATCACTTTCTACCCCTTCTCCCTCCCTTATCACATTCTACCCCTTCTCCCTCCCTTATCACTTTCTAACCCGTCTCCCTCCTCTTTCTCTACTCACCCCCTTTGTATTTCACTCACCTTTAAAGTCCTGCGGCGGGAGAACGAGGCTTCTGTCTTCACTCCTGAGCGCCGGATATGATGTCATATACCGGCGCTCAGTATGAAACGCCGGCACTGCGGCGGAGGTAGAGGCCTCGTGGAGGAGAGTGAGGGGGGCCGAGCCGTTGCTAGGCGCCCCTCTCTCTCCTCCGCGTCCAAAAAAAAAAAAAGCGTTTCAGGCTGCCCAGGACTTAAAGTCCCATTGCGGGACTGTCCTGGGCAATCCGCTGGATGGTTCCAAATTCGGCGGGGGGGCAACAGGGGGAGCAAGGAAAAACCTAGGGGGGGGCAATTTCCCCCCCTTGCCCCCCTGTAGCGACGCCACTGCTGCCATTAAATCCCCCTCGTCCAAGCAGCCGCTCGCCTTCAGTCTAATTCCCCCATTCCTAATAGATCTTAAGCTTGTGTTTGTTAATGTTATCAAATTGTATAATATCAATTAAAATGTGATTGTGACAATGCTCCAGAATCACTCTATGGATAAAATGTAATAATAATAAATCACATCTTTGGGCCCCGCTATGACAATTTTCATGTACAGTATCAGTAGATACTGGCCAGGGGCGTAACTAGAAGCCTCAGGGCCCCGGTGCGAGAATCTGTTAAGGTCCCCCACCCACCCCCAACCCAATCTACTCCCTTCTTACACCATCTACCCCCCTCTCACACCATCTAACCCCTCCCCCCCTTCTCAGGCTATCTACTCCCCCATTCTCACTATCTACCCTCTCCCTACCCCCCTTCTCACTATCTACCCTCTCCCTACCCCCCCTTCTCACTATCTACCCTCTCCCTACCCCCTTTGTAGGTCACTTACCTGCAGTCCTGTGGTGGGGGCGTGAGGCCTCTGTCTCGCTGCTCTGCCGCGGTGCGCGAGGCGTCACTGCTGAGCGCAGGCATATGACATCATACGCTGGCGCTCAGCGTGAAGTGCCACCACCCGAGACAAATGCGACTGCGACCGTGCCCTGGGGTTCTGCCAGTCAGGGGGGCCCAAGGAGTGCCGAGCGGTCGTTTTCAGCAACCGCTCAGCGCCCCTTGGGCCCCCCTGACTGGCAGACCCCTGCGACCCCCGGAGTTCCGCCACTGATACTGGCCATTCGGCACACTGGGCAAATTCTTGGTGGGCCCGATCTCCTGTTTCAGCGGCATATCAGGTTCTGCTGTGTGTGTGGTGAGCGACTGGATATGTCCGGCCACATGATACGTGAGCATAAAAACACAGATATCCATCTGTCCGCCACACTTATGTCATCAGGTGGCCGCTGGCCTTAAAGGGCAAGGGGAGACCCATCATCGCAAGTACCATCTCTGGACATGAATGGGACTTTATAGGGTTATAATGCCCATTCACCTCCTGGCCACCCTACTTCATTGTTGCAATCTTTAGCCTCTATGCTGTATCTATCTTTGTTCTTCTCACTTCTTGATTCAGCTTTTCGGCTCTTCCATTCTCTCCCTATCAGTCAAACAGCTTTCCTATACAATTGAAATTATTGCCATGACTCGCTGTCTGCATGTTTCTGTACTACACAGCTTGGTGCAAGAATGTTCTTCAGAAACATGATGGAAATGCCTGGGGGACCTGCTTATCTCCTATTGACATCCTGCACATACAGACAGGGGGAACTAAAATCAGGAAGAAAAATTATTTTGGTAAATATTAAATGAATTTATTTCCAGTAAACTGTTAAAAAGAGGAAAACCAAATGCCAAGTTTGTGAATTTTATTGTAATTCTTCCTGTTTTTAATTTTATCTCCTATCTTCCTGAAAGGCTATTTTCTCACTTTCAATAGAACTTTCACCATGATGTCATCATTCTTAGCAATCTAACCATCCCATTATATTCACCACGTTGAACCTGGTCTTCTTGCCTTCGTGTACACTATATGGACAAAAGTATTGGGACGCCTGCCCATTACACCAACAGGGACATTGATGACATCACATTCTAGATACATAGACAGTAACATGAAGTTGGTCCCCCCCTTTACAGCTATAACGACTTCCTCTCTTCTGGGAAGGCTTTCCACAAGATTTTGGGGAGTTTCTATAGGAATTTTTCCCCATTCATCCAGTAGAGCGTTTGTGAGGTCAGACACTGATGTTGGAAGAGACGCCAGGCTCACAATCTCCGTTCCAGTTCATCCCAAAGGCAAAAAGCAATTTCTTCCACACCAAGGTCATCCATTGATGTCTTTATGGACCTTGCTTTGTGTGCACAATCATTCTGGAATAGAGATGGGCCTTCCTCAAACTGTTCCCATAAAGTTGGAAGCAGAACATTGTCCAAAATGTCTTGGTATGTCCCATACAGCAAGACATACGATGACTGGAGTCTTCCTTTAAGATAGAATCCAGGTCAGGTGAGTAAAAGATTCTGAGATGTGCCAATATACGTCATAACAATTACTTAACTAAGGTGCAGCCTCTGACAAAAAGAGTTTGAAGATCTGCCAAAGGAAGTCATTTCTACACAAGTGAAATTCTGTGAAAATAAATGGATTTCACATCCACATTCCAGAAGTGCACGTTATCGTAGCGTGTCATATATGAGGTACAGGTGAAATATGTCAAAAAGAATCTTCCCGAAGGCACATCATTTAAAAACTGGTGCTGTTCACCTTGCGGGGCTGTTCACCTTGCAGTAATTAAGGGTTAAATTAACATACTGAATTATAACCTTGCTCTCCCATAAAAACGCATGAATGTTGCATTTACCTCTGGCACAATAATTAACTTTTTCAGGTCGGTGATTCACAAGAGGTATACGTTACAACAATTAACTCTTGCAGATCTGACCACATAAATGCCACTAGAAAAAAAAAAAACATTTGTCAATCATATTCTCTTAGCCTCGAAGGGATTTATAGGCATTGTAGTCATCAGCAAATCCTGCATTTTCATTAAAATGTAAATATTTTATGGAGAAAACAATTATACCTCTTCAGTTTAAAGATGTCACATGCTTTCCTTCTTGGTGGATAAGAACTTAAAAATGTAGTTGTTTTTTCTGAAAGTGAGAGAAAATAGTATTATAATGTTAGCGTTTGCCTTGCTATTATTTAAATTAGAGTTTAAGTTAAAGATTACCCAAGCTTCTTTATTACATTTATTCTGCATTTTACAGTACTTTGTAAGTATTTTATTTTATGGATGAAGATTAAAAAAAAAAAACTAAAAAAAAAACTCCACTTAAGAGGAAGCTGCAGCTCCAGAGCTGCTGTGCAAAGCCTCCTCCGTGATCCAGTTTTCTGCACCAACGACTGGCTGCTAGAAGCAGCCAATCAGAGGCAGGAATGCTCTCCTCTGGAAATCAATGAGAAGAGTAAGACCCACCCAGGAGCCTGAATGAGCCGGCACTGGAGCTGACTGGTGTTGAGTATACCCATGGCAGGGGGCAGAAAAGGGGCAATTCTGCAGATTTAAAGAGAACACTTAGCCATCGTACGTATTAAAAACTTTTAAGACTGCCCCCTTAAAGACCGCTCTAAAAACATCTAATTAGTTTACTCTTCTAAAACACAATAATGTTAGACTTTGCCAAGCGACATAACGTAACAAAAGGGACTTTCCTTAACACATTACAGAAATACTGAAATTAAAATCGAAAACAAAAAAATCCCCCCTTAAATTAATATTGCAATTATGAACGGGTCAGGATTAGCTGGTGTACACGGAAATAGGGGAATCCCAAAGTCACTTTTGTGTCCTTCCTAATGACTTTTATCAGTTGCCAGTCATATTGCCTGTAAATGGGCAGGATGGGAATTGTTATGGCTAGCCTACGATCCTGAAATATTTCTTTATAAACATCCTTTCATTAAGGGAAAAAATGGCTGCTGCAAATGTTTTATGCAATGAAAGAGCAGATGTCCTTCCATTCTCTGCTGTTATAATAACAACATGATGTGAAAACCCCTGTGTTACCCGTATAGTCACACACACACACACACACACATATATATATATATATATATATATATATATATATATATATACCGTATTTGCTTGATTACAAGACGACCCCACAAAATTTGAATATTAATTTAGAAAACAGAGAAAAAGCCTCAATATAAGACGACCCTATGGGGAAAAAGTTTTATTCGTAAATATGAATTCACATGTAAACGTTTTTATTTATTTATTAAAAACTATGATTGAGAAAAACACATTTTTTGTTTTTATTTCCTTTTATTTGCCAACCTGCCCCCCAGTTATGCACATCTGCCCCATGGCTTGCTACTCTGCCCCCCAGATATGCCTTCTACCCCCTATATGCCACTTGGCCTCCCTTGTTCTCGGGATATGGATCATTATTCCTCCCCATTAAGTTATCTCCCACCTGTCGTTAAGTTGCTGATTGCTGTTGATTGGTTCAGGCAGTCTTTGTAAGGAGGCAGGTGAGAAGGAAGGGAACTTCACGACTAAATAAATTATTGATCTGCTACATTCTTTGGCTACAATTCTCTGTGATTTGGCATTCAGGTTACTATCTCCTTATATGTCTAGATTTGGGGTTTTAGATGTATGAAATTTATACTTTTAATTTAGACAGGTAGTCTTTTTATATTCATCATTTTATTACTATCCATAAATATATAATTTAGGACATATCATTGAAGTTTACAAATCTCTTCCTCCAAAACATAAATTAGTATTTTGTAGCTTTGACAAATTAACTTTTACTAAAAAAAAAAAAAAAAAAAAAAAAGCCACGGTAGAAAAGTCATGGTTCCGCTTTAAGACGGGGTGTTCCGTCACCCGGAAACGGTAAACATATTGTATCGAGATTTTGATTAATGAAATAATTAAGGAAATGAAACCCAAAGTAATTTTAAACTGCAGGACGGTCAGAAATAAACGTGACTGATAATGAGTCAGGGGGACCGTGATCTATTCTGTCCGAATCTGTGTCCCCTTCCTGTTTGCCGGTACAGACATTGTCACTAACACATGAAAATCCCCTTATAATAAAAATGAATACGCTGCCACTTCCCATCTAGATTCCCCTAAAAATAAATCGCTTGCCATCATATCATGAAATAATCAAGGAGAAGCCGAAACTATGTAGCTGCGGTGATGGATTTGGTTACCAGCATCCGGTCTATACATCAACAACTTACCGCGGATTCAATCAATACAACCGCCTCGCTTATAGTTCATAAACTGGATTATACGCGGACAAAGACCTCAGGTGCCATAAGCGGGTTGCTAGGGCCTATTATCAATATTGATTGATTTATATGGCGCCATCATATTCCACAGTGCTGTACAATGGGACAAGCCAACCTGGGAACCTGCCGGGGAAGTGTGGCTTCAGCTTCATTGAGGGAATGGGGGTAGTCAGGTCTAGGGTGGTGGTAGTGAGAGGTTGGAGAGAAGAACAGGGTAGTAGGCAGGAGTTAGCAGCACCTGGTTGGGGACCAAACGTCAAAGAGACAGGGGAGGTAAACCAACTTATTGAGTATAGCTTTGGTACATAGCCAGCATGTGGACCTCCTTGTGTTTAAGTCCACAACTACCTGAGGCTCACTGCAGCTCTCCCTGCAGGTTAATTACATATTTTGCCATAGTGATATTCACCTTAAAGGGGAACGCTGTACTTATAATTAATTTCAGGTTTTTCCCCCCATTTTTATGATATCCTGGGAATGATACTGTGAAACATTGTATCCTAAAATCGACCAAAATTACAAGGATGGTTTCTGTGTAATGTTTCACATGATGTGATTAGTTTTCTATCAATGAATGTTGTTCCGTATTTATTTCAAAGAGAAAGTGAAGATAAATTGTAAGATGTGAAATAACTGGGTTTTTTTTTACATTTCTTTACTCAACTTTTTGTTTCAGAGAGAACACCATCAGTGTACAACACACACGTTTATAACATATTTTTGTCAACCTGTTTTGGGGTTTATTAAAAAAAAAAAAAGAGAGAAAAAAGAGCCATAATAAGAAAGACAAAAGAAAAGATTCTCTGGAAAACTGGTGCATATTGGTACATCGTCCATCTTTAGCTAAACTGGAAACAGAAATGGGTCTTTTTGCAATGGCGGGGATTATAGGAGGCATGAGTTTGCTCAGAGAGCAGTATGTTCAGATAGAACCCCATTCACACAAATTAACAAACATTATCTTTTTAGAGTCAGGTTTTTGTTTGTTAGAATGGGCCAGAATGGGCCAGTAGAGTGGCTAGTTGGTATTATTGATCTCTAAATGCTCTCTTATCTTCTCCCTTCAAACATCACCTCTCTTCAATCATATCCTCCCACACTCTATCCAGGGTTTTACCCATGTTGCACTTATTTTATGGAATTCCTTTCCTTGTTCTGCCAGACTCTACCCTACTAACTCTTTCAATGGTCACTAGAAACCCACCTGTTCAGCATATAATGTATAATTTCCCAAAGGTCCAGGTTTGGGTAAGTAAGAAGCCTACGACACTGCCCTTTGTGTCACCAGGTCTGGGAGTGTTAGTGAGGTGATGGTGATGGCCACCATAGTAGATAGGGGAGCAATGGAAGCAACATCTGAGGAGGATAGCCAGGTTCCAGTTAGAACAAGAAGTCTCAGGGAACTTGAGATGAAATGAGTATGCATGTTTGCTAGTTAATTACACGTGGAATGGGCATTCTTGAGGAAAAAAGATGAAAAATGGGCAAGAGGAATGTCGGTGGTGTTGAGGTTTCTGAAAGGTCTAATGGCAGAGGGATAAGAAAGATGTAGAAATGAAGACTGAGGATTTGGGGCGAAATCCCAGCTTCTAAGAGCAAAAGGAGAGAAAGGAAATGTTGGTGGGAGTGGGACTTGTAGGGATGGAGATTTGGCTGACAGAAGGAAGGTGGAGAGAAAAGTAATGAAGGATCAATGATAACATAATAGGGTGATGCTGCTAGGGGGGAAATAGACAAGGGTTCTAGATAACATAGAGGAGGCAGACAATGAAAACACCAGCAGAGTGTGCATGGTGCCTAGAAGATAATGAGGAGAGGCATGTGAGAGGAAAGACAGTGAAGGTTAAATGGGTAAAGGTTCATAAACACGTTGTTAGACACATGGGAGCCAGAAGTGTAAACAACAGTTGTTCCTCCATTGTTGAGCTCCTTTGGTAGACTCCTTAATGGTGGCTCATAGTCTAAATATAAAGGGATGACTACTTAAAGATGTGAACCAAACGATTATACCCGAAATAAACTCACAAACCCACCATGATATTAATCAATAATGATAATTATTAACATGTGGAATGATCAAATCCCAAGTATTCATACCTGAAATAGCATTAAATAGTGCTTTGTATCAGTTGCAGAATATATCTGCTGGGTATACACTTATTCCTTGATGGAATTCTAAATTCTAACTGAAATTACTTATTGATATCTATAATTTGTGAATATATATTATATGTAAAGTGTTTTTTTAAATATAACGAAAAAGCTAACATTCCAGTTTGGCCTTCATAACAAATCTCAAAGTCAGTTATGTTTGGGGACCTCTCGCATGCCATTTCTTTCAATTTCTACAGAAGTAATCATCGCGGAGAGGTCATGGGAACCCTCTAGAGAGATTTTACAGTTCTTCCAAATACAAATAGGCTTCTTACGCCACACGCACAATAGAAATGAAATGTTCCTGTATTTATGAATTCACCAGACAACCCTCATTCTCAGCCACAGGCTGGCAAATCCCAAAATAAAATGAAGTTTTCCATTCATGGAGGTACACAGAAGAGATTGTTCATGGACGGAATGGCCCGAGGGGATGGATATATCACAGACTCTATCCTGAAGCCCAGATAATGTGCCGCGATGGCTGTCGTTACAAGCAACGTCTTGTAGACGACCGGTGGATGAGAAGAAACTTAACAGCCAAGAGCACAAGGCCCCATTTAGCATACCTTATAACTCTAGAGAAATGACTGGAGGATGGGGGGAAACTAGGAAAGACGGGAAAAAAACTAGCAAATAGAGAAGGTAAAAATGGCTGGAGATGAGAAAAAAGACTTGGGGGGGGGGTTTGTCAACAGATCTAGTTTAAGACATCTCCGTTGCTTTTATCAGAGCCAATATTTTACAGTTCTGTACACATAATAAATCTATGGAATGTCATGTATATATTAATATTCAAGCAGTATATGTTTATTAAAAGCCCCCGTTATAAGAGTACCATGTAAACTTCCTGTTAACTCCCTGCTAACTTTCTGTTCTCAGGATTTGCATAGTTATGCTTCCCGTTAAGTTATCTCTTCCATATTGTTAAGTTACTGATTGTTGTTGAGTGGTTCAAGCAGCCTTGGATATGGTGAGGAAATAGAAGAAAGAGAAAACTTCGCGACAAGAGAAAAATGTTGCAATGATTAACAAACGTAAATCACAGGCTGTGTCAATAAAGGTATTTCCTTATGGTAAAAGCCACGGCGCACCGATTAAGGCCATTTTTTATGGGCCAACTCAGATGTTCTGCAGACGGCCCCTGAGGAGATACTTGTAGATTCTTCTTGGATTAAGGAGACGACGTGTTACTGCAGGATACAGTCTACAATGAGAACTCTGAATAAGATAAATTGTAACTACTTCTTGATCAAGAATGAGAACGTAGAAACACTGTAATGAACTGCGGAGGGCTTTTACCACCAGGGTGGAATTTACTTTCCTTTTGCCCCAAGGTGCTGGCACCATAGAAAAAATCAAGCAGGCTATAGAGCTTATTCCCTCATGTGCATGGTACGAGCCAAAGTGGATGGGTCTTGGTCAAGATGGGCATGATTACCCATGATTATACCCCTTTCTTTTTGCGTATGTTGACTTGGGGTTCTTTGATGTTCTTGAGATGTTTTCATTATATTAAGCAAAAAAAAAAGATCTGAGAGGAATACAGGGTTTAAGAACAGAGGGAAGAAGGGTTGTGAGGGAAAGGTTAATGGCGGGGAAGTGAAGAAAACCCTAGAGGGGAAAGTAGGAGAGAGAGAGAGAAAATGTTAATATGATGGTGGCTCCTTACTGGCAAAGAAGCAAAAGAGAATGTCAGTCACCCTGGATTTTCTTCAAAATACCCCCCGGGCCAGTTCCTGAATAGGATCTGCTCATGCATGCGCACACGTGCCTATTACACGAGTAACCACCCGGGATGTCTCACTGCTAGTTTTACTGACAGACAGGGACTACGGAACACGGTTTAAAGATATTCTTAGGTCTTTATAAGTACTTTAATGTATATGAAGGCTGTGCATTACCTTTTGTATTGTGTGTGGGTTTTTTTTTTGTTTTTTTTTATCAAAATGGATAGATGAATAAATCAGAATTCTCTCTGTGCATTTAGAATGTATTTACCTCCAGCCTGCCAAACCCTGGCTCATGCTAGATAAAATGAGACCCCCCAGTTTAAACACATTTGATTTCAGTGGGAGCGTTTTCCTGCAAGCTTTGATCAGTCGGAACTGCAGGGGGAGCTCTGGAGCTGCAGCTTTTTTTATTAGTTGTTTTACTATATATTCCTGATTGGTGAAGCTGTTCGGGGCAGTAAGCTGCCCCCTTATGGGGTGATATTTTAAACCAGCTGAATATATTCATTTGAGTCTGTTTTGTCCGGTTATAATCATTCTTTAACACCTACCATGCTTTTTTTACAGAGAAAACTTTCTGCTTTTCTTTTGAGAATCCACAGTAGTATCTGCTTGCTTAAGGCGCCTGTACTGAGATGGAGGACCTGTCCTTAACCTTGTTGAACTTTAGGACCACTGTTCATCACATCCGAGCTTCCAGGGTTGGAAGACTGGAGTGTAGCTGCTTCCTCAAGTCTCATTGCTGGGTCCAAAGGGGCAGCTAGGAAGCCCCATTGCTTTTGCTGGAGCTGGCTGTGCTTTTTGTGTTCCCCTTGGATGATGTTGTACCAAAGATTTTTCTGGTTTGGGTTTCACAGTAGTTTCCTCCCTGGTAATCCTGTTAATCTTTGGAGACAGAGTTTGCTGCCATACTGATGGCCTTCCTGCTTTTCTTAGAAGGGCATTGAGCTAAGCTGATCTTCCATCTTAGCAAAGTTTGCAGAAGTTGTCAGCTTCCACTGGGGTCGGAGTCTTCTTTCTTCTCCTGCCGTCGGAGTCTTCTTTTTTCTTCTGGCCTTGTTGCGTCAAGAGATCTTGAATAATTGCTGGCGTCTTCTGTAGTCTTCTGCTCGCTCTCTTCTTTTTTTGTCTTCCTGCCTCTCAACTAGTTATTATAAGATGTAGCAGCTCAAGTTCCCATTAAAATTACAATCTTGGCCAAAAAAAGCATTTAGCACCATTGGAGAGCCTCCATAGAGCTCCTTCAATTTCTTTGGATCTCTTTAACGCAGGGTACTTGAGGCTCGATTGACTACTCTAAAAAGAGGACCGCTTTATCATTTCTAGAAGACCTCTTTACCTGCGGAATAAAACTGAGTTTCCCATTCTATACTTTTGTATAAATAAAAGATGTATACCTGGTAATAAAATACATTGTCCCAGCCCATATCAAACAGGTCATTGATAACAGAACAAGAGAGATCCATCTGAATAAATATGATTTTAATATAAAGCCAAGAACCAGTGTTGCGAAAAATGTATCAACCTATGGGAAAGTTGATGTGTAACATTTAAAAACATAAATGTAAACGTTTCTTAGTTGTTCATATTATATGAAGTCAGACTCTCTTTAATTATTGCAATGTGCGTCTGTTTTATTATTTAATGTCTTCTTATATCTAGTATATGACATTTCTGATATTATATTACCATCTCATATGAGCTTCATACACCAGACTTTCTTGGGGGAAAAAAAATATATTTTTTTGTTAAACCTACCTGAAATATTTTGTAATGTTCTTAGTAGCCCGTTAAGTCGCGCCCATCCGTGTCCTTAATGCCAAAGAGCAATAATTTAAAATAAAAGGAGCCAAATTTCCAACTTGGATGATTTCCTGGGGCGACACACTTTTTGTAATGTTACGTTGGGTGATCTCAATCTGAGACCTTGTGTGATTTAACTATAAAGTTTGTATTTTATGGAATGACACTTGAATCATATATATTAACACATACTTGTGTATGAATTGCATTTATTTTCACTTATTTTAAAAAAAAAAATCCGTCCAGCCCTTTCTGCACTCAGACGGGTCGCTGATCAACGTCCCATTCCTGACTTGCAAAAAAACATAACGTTGTGACAAAAGCACTAGGTCATCACACGGAGGCCAGCGAGAGCCTCGACCCCTAGGGATCCACCTTACACAATAGGAGGTCACATTTTCAGGGTGGCTGCAATATATATATTGTGATGAAAGCACAGAGAAAACACAGACGAATAGATTTCCACATTCAGACATGTTTTCCAAAATCCAAACGGCCTTTGTCTCACAGAAAGAGAAAATATGTAGGGGGGGAAAAAATCAAAATGAGCTTCTATTTTTCAAATAGATCTAGAACAGAGGTGACCTTGACGTTGAGGAGGACTGTTGAGCTGCACCTAAAATGCTGTCAGGTGCACAGGTTAACCAAACAAAATACACATTTGCCAATATTGTTATATCTAAGACTAAAATATGCCCACAAGGACGCAAGGGATCCAGAAACTTTGTGTTTCTTCTATGGAATGTTTGTGCGATGCCCCCGAATGATAAAGAGAATTGGAGAGGAGCAGCTAGAGTACCTTGATCTTTACCGAACTATGTGTGATCATGTGTTTTTTGGGGGGCTTCAATAACAAAGAGCTGAAAGTTGGACAACCTTCTCTTGGAAGATGAAAGCCCTTTTCCTGAGACTTTTTTTTTTTTAAAACGTCTAATAAAAACTAACTGTTCCCGTGAACGCCAAGAGAACCTTCTGTCTTGCAGATAATTGCAGTTACATTTCCCAAGGCAGATATTGCAGGTCGGTGCCAGGAAGCTGCACATGTACCCTTTCTGGTCATTATTGCTTAACATTTGTGGGGCGGGGGGGGGTGATTGTTGGCGTTCTAGTTTAAGGAAGAACTAGGGCAACAAACTCATACTTTTCTGCCAAAGACGCCAATGATACTAAAGAAATATTAGCGAGGCCAAGTCCCCTAGCTGCTTAATGCTGAGTAATCATCTAATTATTTATTTGAAATGCGTTGGACGAGCGATAACATCGGCTTAGCAGAAGAAACGGTTTGGAGCTTGCATTCGGTTATAATTGGGATGGACAGAAACTGAAAGATACAATGAAACAAACATATGTGTAGCTAAGTAACCATACAGGGCATTACAGATTAAAAATACATATGTGTGTAAGAAACACACATTATACATATATTACGGCGGACGCTATCTTCAGCATCTGAATGATTATTCCGCCTCGTAACGATACAGCTGGGGTTCTGGTGGGTGTAGAAGACGGAATGAGGGGAAGGAAGGTGAGTGTGGGGCAGGGGAAGTAGCCATGCTTTTCCGCCAAGTAATACTAAATAGTTCTTCACTTTTAAACCAAAGATCTCCAAAACAATTACACTGATTAACAAGAAAAAGGCGTAGGTAGTTTTAATTAATGAATTTAATGATGCTACCCCTATGTCAGTCTTCTCAGGGACCCCCGGTGCTTTCCCTATGTCCGTCTTTTCAGGGACACCGGTGCGACCCCTATGTCAGTCTTCTCAGGGACCCCCGGTGCTTCCCCTATGTCAGTCTTCTCAGGGACCCCGGTGCTTCCCCTATGTCAGTCTTCTCAGGGACCCTGGTGCTACCCCTAGGTCAGCCTTCTCAGGGACCCCTTATGTCAGTCTTCTCAGGGACCCCAGCCAGTCATTTAGATTACATTGCAGTTCTCAGACATGCTTCATATATCGTATTAAAGTTTATTATTAAAATAAATTCTCGCTCTTACACTGTAGCCTTTTATCTCCATGCCTCTGTGTCTTTAATTTAATATAATTTAATGACCCTATTGACATTGCGCCTGTCATCCCGGCAGAGAGAGGAATACAACTTCATGCAAGGATCTCCAGGGAGATTAGGGGAAATTAAGGGGACTTATCCTGGTTTAACTGGGAACTTTATGGAGCCCTTCTTGCAGGATGCGGGCAAGAAGTCCCCCTGACGTGGGTGGTCCTGCTGATGCCGGTGGGTGGTCCTTCTGACGCAGTGGGCGGTCCCGCTGACAGCACAGGACACATCACGGTTTAAGGGAGAAATGGGCGGAGAGTGGGGCGTGGCACGGACAAAATCCGGAGCGTTCCCAGGTTTGCTTGGGAGGCTGATGTGATGTTACGACTGGAATGTGTATATTGAGGGGAAAAAGAAAATTACATAAAAAATACAAAAATACACCAATAATATACAGTTTTAGTGCTGCTTTCATTAATGGTTTCGTTCGTTCCAGTTCTCAGTAGGGTTCCTGAGAAGATGAATTGAATTCCGCCAGAAATTCACACAATGCATACATTTTGTATTCGTCACTTGAAACCTGAGGGTGATTGAGTTCTTTTTGGTTTGGTTTTGTAACCTTTGATAGGTGGTGGCTGGGTGGAGAGCACGGCCCTCCTTACCTTTTTTGTTTCTGTAAATCCTACGTGATGCAGTACCTGGTTACCCATTGCACAGCGCTGCTGAATATGTACAATGCTATATACCGCAAATCAAGACTAACAAGAGCTTCACACTTCCACTGTCATAGTAATCATAATAACAGAACTGCCAAAAAAATGACATTACTGTCTCTTTAAAATATACCATTTATAAATAGGAGTCTTCATTTTAGATACACAGATTATTATGGGTTGCGTTTCAGAGAGGCAGAAAAGATGGGGCGCACACCTCGTATTCACGCAAAATTCACACTGAATTCATATAATATCAAGCTATATATTTATGAAAGTGTAATTGTTAATGCATTTAGAAAGACAGCTTTAAAATTCCACAGCGTGAGAAGTCTTAGTGTGGATTTAATGCAATCTCGTGTAATTCAATAGGGTCTCTTGTATAGATTGTGGTAGATAAAACACACACACACATACCTACACCACCATTCAAAAGTTTGGGTCACTTTGTATTTGAAAGTAAAGCAGATTTTGTCCATTAAAATAACATGAAATGGATCAGTAATCCAGCACAGATGGGGTTAATGTAAATGACTATTGTAGCTGGAAATGGCTGATTTTGAATGGAATCTCTTCATAGGGGTACAGAGGCCCTTTATCACTCCCATCACTCCTGCCTTCCAATGGCCCTTTATCACTCCCAACACTCCTGTGTTCCAATGGCCCTTTTTCACTCCCATCACTCCTGTGTTCCAACTGCTTCTTATCATTCCCATCACTCCTATGTTCCAATGGCCATTTATCAATCCCATCACTCCTGTGTGTTCCAATGGCTCTTTATCACTCCCACCACTCCTGGGTTCCAATGGCCCTTTATCACTCCCATCACTCCTGTGTTCCAATGGCCCTTTATCACTGCCATCACTCCTGTGTTCCAATGGCCCTTTATCACTCCCATCACTCCTGGGTTCCAGTGGCACTTTGTGTTTGCTGATTTAAGTTTAAAAGGCTAGTGATTGTTTGAAAATCATTTTGCAAAGATGTTACAACAAGAAATGGCCCTGTTTCATGAAAACAGCTAAGTGACCCCAAACGCGTGAACAGTCGTGTATATATATATATATATATATATATTTATATATATATATATTGGCTCAGATACATACAGAGATGTTTTGCTGCGAGGGTTGCTATTCTATTACTTTTGGTAGGTTTCTGGGATTGAATCCAGCCCATTGTTCTGCATGGTGTCCTTGGCTCATAATCTGCGTAATTTTTCATGGCAAATAAAACATAAAATATCTTCAAAGTAATCCCAAATGAGGCATTAATGCTACTGAGACTCCTGAAAAGAAAAGTATTTGTCAGTAATTAGGTCTTAGTCTATAATTAGAGATGACTCACTTCGCTTAATACACAAAAAAGTTAAATCACATTAAACCTGGTAAGGCTTTAGGAATAAAATATTCAGCGCTGAGACATGACAGAGACCAAATGGCAACAAAAATAATAAGATGTGTGCGACGGCCAGGACCGCCATGCTGTAAGAATGGGCGTGAAATTAACGGGCCCAGTAGGCCACAAGGACTCTTTCACCATTCAACCTTATGAACTATGTTACTATGTTACCATGATTGACACAGCCATGGGGGTAATGTCTAAAAAGTGATTCTGGTTTACTAAACGTGTATAGCAACCAATGGTATGGTCCAGTCAGCTGGAACATTCCATTAGTTGCTTGAGTAATAATCCTTTTTAAATGTTAGGAGAGAGAGAGAGAGAGAGAGGAAGGATGGTCGCCTACAAGGAGAACCAAAGGGATGACAGCCTTTTGATTTAGACATTTGCTTTCTGTTACATTGTTTCTGGAATGTTGCCATTCGTTTTCTGGCCAGACAAAAATAGCTGTATTCCATGTGTTACAAGCTATGGATACTTCAACACTAATTTAATTGTGATGCTCTTTGCCTTCTATGTTTCCTGGCATGATACCCATGTCTGCTGCCACAGGGTCTTTAAAACACCTAGCTTGGGTTCTGAAGCACTGAGGGTTATCCAGTTGCCAGGAGCTCTTTGAGGAGCTCTGAACCACTGAATTATTTTACTCATCATCCACTAGTTGTACTGAGTTTCTACACTGTATGGCGTTGTACTGCACAGCTCACGGAGTTCTGACCCAAGTCATTGGTATGACCTAGATGTCATAGCAATTTCTGTCTGGGTCGTCCAGTACCTGTCCTTCTCCTCTTTAGGAGAGTTTTCTGCCGTGATAGAAGCTGGGGTGATCTCCCTCAATTAATTTTCCAATCCATGGGTATTTTAGGATGAGTTTATTTAAGAAGTCTAGGCAAGTAGAATCATTGATACATCTTCTACTAGTGAGGTCCAGAGCAAGTGTGGTGGACTATCCTGTTATACATTCTTAACACCTCTCCTCACCTCCCATCTCTTCATAAAAGGGCCTTTCCGCGCTCATCACCTGAGCATTCAGAGCACCCAGTGTAGACTGATATTGGAGGCAACACCTTGCCTTAGTAAAGGGTTTCAGAGTGCAAGAAAATCTGGCAGATCCCTTTTCAAGCATTGGGAATATATCTCTAACCAAAGGGGCCACTAACAGCCACTTGTTTGTCCTTGGGAAGAAGACATCCCAGTCCTACAGGCCATGCACATTTCATTTTCTCACTCTTCTAAATAATTGTACAATTGGCTATTGCTCTTTGAATTCTGTTGTCCTTGCTCTGAGTACTACATTGTGTATAAGTTGCTCTTCTGGGAAATTATTGCAAGGGGTGTCCCTGTGATACACGTTTGCACTGAATGGAAACTCAATGTAGGGGAAGCACCTTAGTGTTGTCTTCACGCCTTTTTGTATATTTTTCACTTTGGAAAAACACGTAAAGCTCTCCTTAACAAAAAAAGTTAGTCAATACATGGTGGACCCCTTTGCTGATGTTGCTTAGAATGATACCAATTATACCGTATTGATGAGACTCACAGACTCCAAACCATACATCTTGGGTTGCTGGTTCTTTCGTATTAAGGAAATTGAAGCCATATTTTGGTCCTGTACCCCACTTCCAGATAATGAACTTTTTTCCTTGTTTACAACAGAATAGCTAAATTCTGACACTCTCCCTTGTGAGGACTCACCATAGGCCAAGTTGCTTAGAGTTTTTTCTTTTCTTGGTTGAGTTAGTCTTTTTTATTTCCAGAAAAAAAATCTGTGGATGTGCATGCTTGGAAAGTTAATTTCTGACTATATTGAATGTATTTGGAACAGTAGAACAACTTTTATTTTATTAGTTACAATGTTTTTGCTGCGCAAGTTACTAGTACCTTTGTTATCGTTCAGAACATCCTAACATCATAGAAAAAAATGTTTTTCATGTGGCTTTTATTAAGACACTGGCACTCAATTCACACTAAAGTGGGGATAAGTGATGTATTGTGGACTAGTCTTACTTGATCTATGAGTGAGGTGTCAGCTCTTGGAAGGGTGGCAGGCCCACTTGCTGCTTTACTGGTGGAAGATCGATCAACTTGGCATCAGACTCCCAGGTACAGGTTAGGGAGATCTGATCTCCCCTGCCACCAGCCCATTTATGCTATGGAGAGCTGTGCAAAGCCCCCCAAATATCACTCCGTACCACCGCAGGTGTAAGTAGGGCTAAAGGGGGTTTTTGGAAATCAGACAGCACCTTTGTTAAATATGTTACTGATGGGGACCCTGCTGGTATGCCAAGGACTAGATAAAGCGGTACTTGAGAAAGTAGAGTATTATGAGTATCTGTCCGATGTGGAGGAGAGTTGGGGGTATTGTTCACCAGGTAACTACAGACATTTTCGACATGTTATTTTAGTTATACAGGTTATAGCAGAGAAATTCAATAACATTGCTGCAGTGAATGTGTTACAGAACGTGCGGGCTCTCTTATCGAAATGCCATTTAGTGCGAGAAATCCATGCCAAAGGTCGCTGCCAATATTTGGTCCAAAGCCCGTGTCCTGCACTAACCCTGCTATGCCTTCTCACTCGTGTCCTTAACATTGCAACCTTCGTTCTACTTCTCCTAAAATGACATAACCAACTAAACTATGGATATTTCTTGTTTGGGTTTTCTTTTTTGTTGTTATTATATGAATTGTGTCTGTGGTTTAAAGGGTTAATAAATGATGCAAACCTGCACCCCTTTTCTAGTTATTTATTTATTTTCATTCTTCTTCCAAATTCTTGATGGTCTTTCTTTGCTATACAGCTTGCTTTCTGGGTGTCGCTTTAAAAATCATGTAAATCCATGCATTCTAGCCCAAAACATGGAGAAGGGGTTCATTTTTTTTGGTGGGGTGCAAATGGGCAAGAGAATAACCCAATCCTGGGTCACAAGCAGTATTCACATGCTGAAACATCATATATTGTAGCGTGTCAATAAAATTCGTTTTTATATAAAAAAAATGACTTTTTATATTTGTGAATCTACCAAGAGAGAAAATAAAGCACTAAATCCCCTATTCCAGAAAATATATGTTAAAATCATGGGTTTAAGGTAAATTGTGGCAATAACGGTTTTGCTTTTTTAAAGTGTTCCATGTCAGGTCAGCAGGTAACATTACATTACATTTATATATATATATATATATATATATATAGCGCCAGCAGATTCTGTAGCGCTGTTAGAACAGACAGAACCTTTACAATAGTAGAAAGACATTAATAGACACGAATAGTTTCTGGATGGGACAGGGTTATGGTCTAAGCCAGGGGTGTCCAACATGCGGCCCGCGGGCCAAATGCGGCCCGCGTGACCTCGAGGTGCGGCCCGCGTGAGATCGGCAGCCAGGATCACAAGCCCTGCCTCTTACTTGTGGGAGGGTCTATTCTCTGCTCCAGTCCTGCCTCCTCTGTGGGGAGAACGAGGGAGGCCGCGCCCCCTGCTGAAGTCTGTGAGCGGCATCGAGAGCTGTAGTAGGTAAGGGGTGGGGGAGGTTGTTTGAATGAGTATGCCTGTGAGGGAATGAATGTGTGAATGAATGAGTATATGAATGAATTTGTGTGTGTGTGATAGCATGGATGTGTAAGTGCTGGAACCTAGGCATGATGGGACTGTGATTGCTGTTAGCAATCACACTCCTATCATGCCAAGTCAGCCAGTACATGCTGAAACCTGGCTAGCTGCCCCCCTTGTGTATTGATGCTGCCAGCAGTATGGGGTCTGCACTTACAGCCACCCTGTACCAGCATGTACTGGCTGACTTGACATGATAGGAGTGTGATTGCTAACAGCAATCTGCTAACACAGTCCCAGTCCCATTATGTCTAGGTTCCAGCATTTACTGGTTGCCTGGGTATGAAAAGAGTGTGTTTGCTGTTAGCAATCACACTCCTATCATGCCAAGTCATATTGTTGATTTTTTTTTTGTCCAATTGTGGTATGTTACTTTTAATAAAAGCATGGTTACACACTAAAATTGGACAAAAAATACAATGCCCAGCCAACCAGTACATGCTGGAATCTGGGTATGTCTGAGATTGCTGTTAACAATTATAATATATATTTTTTTGTACAATTTTGGTGTGTAACTTACTTTTATTAAAAGTGTGTGTGTGGGGGGGTCACTTTCAGTTTTGGCTAAGTGAACCCTGAATTTTCGGTTTTGGTCCAGAATTTTCATTTTAGTTCATCCCTAAAATAAATAGAACTATTTCATTTTAACTTATCCAGAATCCTGAATTTGTAGGCCCAGAAATCCCAGAAATCAGTGAGAGGAAAAGTAAAGGTTTTGTGTCATTTACTTTATTTTAATCTGCATATTTTATTAAAGGCCATATTTTCTCACAGTGAAAAATGAGTGGGGCCCTCGCATGGATACAATTCTGATGAAGTGGCCCACTGCAGAAAAAACTTGGACACCCCTGGTCTAAGCCATCGTGATTGATATGATGACAAAAGGCACCGAACAATATTTCAGCAAGTACTAGAGAAGGTCTGGCCAAGGATGGAAAAGTCAAGGGCATCGCAAAATAAAAAACAACCCACTTAACATGTTAATTTGTACGTGTAATAGAACACCGGATCATACAATGTTACTGGGAAGGAAAAGGACACAAACACATCACAAGGGGAACTGTAAGTCGTTGCATGACCACATGCCTCTGCTATTTATAAAGTGATTTAACGCCGTACGCAGGAGGCCGGTGTCCCCCCCCCTCCCGCGCTGTATGCATGTGCTTAAAATGCTTAACGTGCTTAAATAAATAAGCAACAAATGCGATATGCATGAGAAACCTTGTGTATACCGCTGGAGAAGTCATCTTTCCTTCCTGCTGATTGTTGTGATTGTTATTCCTCCCCATTAAGTTACCCCCCTCTGTTGTTAAGTAGATGATTGGTTCAGGCAGGCTTTTTGAGACTGGGGGCGGACTTCAGACATGCAAATATTTACATAATGCAGACTCTGCCGCAGGCTGCCACCGATCTCGGCTTCCTTGGGGTAAAATAGTCCCTTACAAAATATCTCCAAAGTAGTAACAAGTGGCTGATTCTGATATAAATAAAAATACTAAGTAAAGAGTGCTTGTTAAACCTATAACAGGACGTGCCGGGCCAGTTCCTGCTTTCCAAAAGACTTTGGTATTGGGGCGCAGGGCTGGAGTGGCGATGGTCACGCGGCACTTTAAGTCCAGCGGGCGCCCGCTACATCTTTATGTTCGTATACTACAGCACCTGATCTGCCGCTTCTGTGGGACGATGTTGGGCAGACCCCCCCCCCCAGAGGCCGGAAAGACTTTCAATTTCACTTTCAAGATTTGCCAATTTCGTTAATTCGTTGGAATGTCTGGAAACGAGGAGGAACCTCAATGGAAGAAACAAAAACAAAGCAGAGAGCTCAGAATTTGCGTTTCATTGCTTTTTTTCACTTACTGTAACTCATGCGCTCTCACATGCTGTCTCTCAATGACCCCTACCTGCTCCGCCGGCCGCTTCTGCAGCCTTGTCTCATTCTCAGCGACTTTGCTCCTTTCCTAGGCCTTCTGTCTTCTTTCTTCTGTCTTCTTTCTTTTTCTGCTTCTTGAGTTTTATCAGCTCTGTTAACCAGGCCTCCCAGAGGGCTTCCTCAAAAGGGTGGACATATTCGCGGAGAAAGAGAAGCGTTTCTGCACCTCGCTCCACGAATCTGACTGCATTATTCTGGCTTCTTGGAGTGCTTCCTTTTGCGGAAGCGCTCCGGGAGTCCTGGTTAATGGAGCAGATAATAAGAGTTCAAGTGACTTCAGGTCAATGATTTTACAGCGATCAGCAGCGCATCAGGAATATTCTTGCATGCGTCGGGGAGGTGGGAGACTCACAGACTTCCCTGGGACCTCTGATGATGCATATATGGCTGGAGTGTCCTTTTAAGAAGCCGGTTGGTGAGTACACTGTATGAACTATACAGCAGAGTATATAAAAAGATTCCGAAAGTATGTACACGTGAGTTTGTTACACAACAGGCTGTAAGAGATGGAACGGCACAATGTAACGACACAATGTACGGTGTGTAGAGCAAATAATAGACAGGGGAATGCAGGGTATGGCAGCTTCATCTGCCCGCAAGCTGCGGTCTGCCTCCACCTGTTCAGCCCAGCCGGGCTCTGGGGGATATTCACACAAACCTTGCACGGTTCTACTGCTTTGATGATCGGAGGTAAACCATTGTTGGTAAAAAAAACCTCGACATTTTAACGTCTTACAGATAAATGAGAAAAATGTGTTCTGGAGATCCCAATCCAATTTTAACGAACCTGCTGTATTCATGAGATGTTTCAGATTATTTTTGAATAATGCGTCTTTTCTACGTTGCGTAACCTCATAACAAATTGCTTTGGTCTGGAGGAGGTCCATGGCGGTGACACCACGAGACAGCACACTGGGTGACACCAACCCTAGTGACGCCACTCATCTGTCGCACATAGAAAAGCTTAAATGCGTGTTTGGACCAAGGATCACTAAGTGGTCTTAAGCGGTCCCCACCTAGATCCTCTACTGTAACCCTGTTAAACAGGTTTAATTCCAATAAAATAAACCATCATCCACGTAATCCATTGTTTTACTATTTCGTGGCTGCTGTCCTTAACATTCCCGTGTCTGCTATATTTTTATATACATTTTATGAATGTTTCTATATAGTTTTTAGTTCCTTAAAAGGAAATCATCCCCTTCACAGCATCTGCAATTGCATTTATTTATCAAAAATATGCTTTTTTCACAATCAGTCCAGTTGTTTTGGAGAAATTTAGTTTAAACGCTTGGGACTTTCTTTACGCCAAAGGAGATTTGTTGCAAAATGTGGCATAATCATTTTCTGCCCTAAAGCTGTCTCTTTTCCCTGACTCTTAAAAGGCTACCCGGACCAATCAACAACAATCAGCTTAACAATAGGGGAGAGCTAATTTAATGGGGAGGAATAATCGTGCGGATCCAGAGAACAGGAAATTAAGATGACTGCTCTCACTAGATGTTCTTTTTATGTAAAAACTGCTTATTTAAATATGTAAATACCATTACGGAAAATTTTGATTAAAAAAAATAAAATGCGATGACGTTCGATATGAAACGCCGTATTTCTATGGACAAGGTCAGGCGACGGATTCACAACACGGCTTTCTATGTGATTAAACAATCGGTTACCCAGCAACTTTGTGTACATTACATATAGTACAACCGCAGCGTGACATGTGATAACGGCACCCGGAATACCTGCAGGCAATACCAGCACGGGGCGCGAGACACTACTGAGAAAAGCCATGTGCCATTCACAGAGAAAGTTAGAGGGCATTTCTCCAAACTGAAAGTTTCCACCATTATGTATTCCGCTGAACACATCAACGGTTGGGGGTCCTAGAGAATAGGGGATTATGGTGTGAAACCCCCACAAGTACCATTTAATAATAAATGTTCACTTAATTCTGCTTATATGTTGGTGGCTTCCCGAAATAATAAAAAGTAGTTCATGTGAAGTACTGGTTGAGTATTGGGGGCCGTTCTTGAGACCCCATCTCAAGGGGGATAGTGAAACATTGGAGAGAGGTCAGAGGAGGATGACTAAAATGGGGAACGATTTGCAGAATAAAAATGATCAGGAAAGACCGAAAAATATGTCCATCTTGGGGGAGAGAAGAGGGGGGTGGGTGGGAGAGAAACATTTAAATACATAAAGGGATTTAACAAAGTACGGGAGGGAAGTTTAGAAAAAGAAGAGATCACATCGTGTATGGAATGCCACCACAACCTTGGCCACAAGGTCTGTGCCAACTGTCCTCAACTTCATGTAGCCAGTCTTGATGAATGAATGTCTACGCTATTCTATGCTGTGCTGCTCATAGGATTCAACAGATGTCTTGAAACACTTGAGATATTTTGTGTGATTATGTAACTACGTTGTGTGCCTTTTTTTTTTTGTCTAGGACTGTCTCCAATTACCATTACAGACTTATGCTAACACAGCCTACGCCTAATTATGCAACTGCCTTGAGTTTTATCTAAAGCATGGATTTAAACTTGGGACTTGTTACATCTGTACAGTGTTTCAAACCCTTCCGTGGCAACAATCATGAAGGGGATAATCATTGATCATTGGGAAGCCATAATTTAAGGTCTAAAGTATGGGTATATATATATATATTGATGTCTACCTATGCAGAATGGGCTAGGGAGCCCTCTGTGTCCTTAGCTCAAGCTTGTTCCAGGTGAAACCACCTCAAGCAGAAGACCTTTGTGATCTTATCTGTCAAGCTGCTCCTCTGGGCCTGTTGGATCTGCTCTTGTACTGGTTTGTACAGGTAGAATGTTCTGTCTTATGATCCTCACTGAAACAGTCTGTCACTATCGTGCTTTGGTCCAGGTTTAATAAATGCACCTGTGCCACTAATAAACCCTAGACATGCCTGAGGGATGATGTCTATTGCCCCCTGTACCAGGCAGGTGACACAATCTAGTCCCATACTGTGGGTAAACAATGACCGTATTTATAGGTAATCTTCAGCTACTGGGTATGTAGTGGTAAACTAGAAGAAATAATGCCCTACTTCATTATGTGCCATGCCTTGGGGGAGACCTACTTCTGTATGGAATGTGGACATTTCCAATATTTTTGTAATTCATGGATACTGAAGCTATTGCATTCTCGTTAGCTGGGACATGATGATCTCTCTAGCCCCATACCAGCGTTCCTGCAGATCTGACACCTCCTGAGTTTCCGTTGGGACAGTGTTCTGAGAACATGTTTGCCACTGAGCCAAGATCTATTTTTCGATGTTAATGGACGTTGGCGAAGGATTTACTGTACAAAGGAAATATGTTGACGGAGAGGCATGATACTTATTTATGTCTTAAAGGTAACTGAACCCGGATTTGTATATTTTACCCCAATTCAAACTCATTTTCTGAAGTCCATCCGGCGCAGCAGATCTTCTGTTTCTCCAAGACCAGGAAGATTTTACAACAACGACAACAACAATTTGAGGCTAATCCTTTTAATCATTATCCAAATAAAATTAGAGGTCCACACCAGCCCCATTTTCATGTTAAATGTTATAGTTTATATTGCATGAATTCCAATGCATTTTATTGCATGGAAATCAGAGACTGTGCTGCTTAGTTATTGGAGTTAGAAAATGAGAGTTTTAGTTCGGTTTAACTCCTCCCCCAGCTGCCTCTATTCAAACAGGAAGCATTCCTATGTACACTTCTTGCACATGCTCAGTAGCACTTCTACTCTTGCAATCAGTGGTAATAACAGCAGCCAATTGCATTTATGCTATCTGATATGCTGATGTCCCGCAAACAAACATGCCATTGGCTGATCCTCCTGTTTCTTTCCATAAACTGGTTTCATACAGTTAGTTCATCCTGCCCTGTCTAAAGGCATACTTACCCACTAATCAGCTTACTTTGGGTACGGATGAAACATCCCAGAATTTACATATTTATGCAGAATTGCTTCACAGAACTATGTCCCATTTAATTAACATTCCGTTAATCTATGCTCGAGTATATTAAAGGGATGGGTGCTGCTAAAGGGAAAATATAGGGACTCACTTTCCAAAATTAAAGGGTTTTAAAAAGCAGTCTTTGCTCAAAATCCCCCAGCTAAAAATGTGATTGAAAACTATTTTAAGAGCTTTCCTCGCATTCCCTATTGTCAACAACAGATAAGCACAACTTACCGTACTTATACTGTTATATAACCTCAAGGCAAATAACATCCATCGCCTTCTTGGTCAATATGACAGGGTGACCTCGGTAGATGATGTATGGTACGGTGTGGGGTCTTTAAGTCTGTCAATTGAACTGCAGAACATTTCACTCCCTTAGCAGGATCTCTGGCAACAAATAACCAGTGACATACAGAATATGTATTTATAAAGTATTGGTTTTTAAATACAGTGATGGGGGCAGAAAGCTTGTGAAATATAAAACGTTTTTTCCTGGAAGACCAGAATGTGAAGGGCTGTAAAGGCTATAGAATTGTCTATAAGTGATATATAGACAGGATTACATAAACAAAAATATAGTACTCCCCTTTTATATATGGGTAAATGCTCAACGAAAGAGAAAGGGAAAAGGAAGGGAAAGTGAAAGGGGTGAAGGAGGAAGGAAGCAAAGAAAGATAGAAAGGACCAGAGGAAAAGTAATCCCCTGTCTATATATGTAAATGCTTAAGAATGAAAGGAAAGGAAATGGAAGGGAAGGGAAGGAAGGAAAAGGAAAGTGAAGGAAGTGAGATAGGGAGGAAGGAAAAACAGAGAAAGAAACAGAAAGAAAGGAATGGAAAGAAATGTGGAGGGAGGGAGGAAGAAATGATTGGAATGAAAGGGAAAGGAACGGGAGGGAAAGGAAAGTGGAGGAAGGAAGATAAGAAGGAACAGAGGGAAAGAAAGAAAGGCAAAGACAAGGGAGGGAGAGAGGCAGAGAGAAAGGAAGGAAGATAAGACAGGAAGAAAGAAAATTAAGGAAATAAAATGGATGTCATCCTACCACATTACTTGGTTCTATGTGTGTCTCACGCCCCATCCAGGCCACGGAGCTGCATATCTCTGGTTTCCCCTGTCTCACTACAATCCATTCCTGGATTTCCTTATGCTCTATCCTGGACTTCTGATTCTTTGATTCCAGTTCTGCTCTTAGCTTCAGCTTCTGTTTCCTTTATAAGTTGTGCCCCCCCCCCCCTTATGTTTGTCTCAGTCTGCAGTCTAAAGCTGCAAGATATCTCTCTATCCTGTTATCTGTACTGGATACCTCCGGCTGCTATATCATCATCCTGGTATGTAGCCGCACTCGGGGGAGTGTGGTTACGCTGCGTCTGGTCCTGTGTCTCTGCTCTTTCGCGGTGACTCCTGAAATTCCATCATTGGGCGCCCTGGGTCCTTACAGTCATCTGTATAGACCCCGTTCATGACAATGTGATGTATATCAAGTGAAAGACCACATCTTTTAAGAAAATACATTGTATGAAAAATAAGTGTAACCGGAACAAAAAATCTCCCAGAAATGTAGCCATGTTAAACAAAAAGACGATCGAACTACCAGCACTTACATCCAAACCTGCAAATAAATACATTAAATAAACACAAGACTTCAGCAGTTTCTTTTGGCAAAAAAACCGACAAAAGCATCACACGGGTAGTTAAAAAAAACCATAGTAACTTTAGCTATAAAAAGGCAAAACCAAGAAATGATTGGGGGCGATCTGAGTCTTTACAAAAAGGGCAGACTAGGTGGGGCCGAACGGGTCTTATCTGTTGTGAAAATCAAATTTTTCTATGTTTCTAACACAAAACATCTTGTCTCCATATTGGTTAAACTTTTGAGACGATTACAACGAAAACAGACTGTCTGAATCTCTATTCCCTATCTTCGTTGCAGATTTAGCCGATCGGCAAAGACTCGGCAGGTCTTTGATGACTCCAGACAATGAACTCAGCGGTGCCTGTGGTGGTGTCGGATTGTGTTCAACGTACTCTTAAACGTCATACTTTACCACAGCTCCTATCGGGTAGGGAGCTTCCATACCTTATTGAAACAATAACAACGAATCGGCCTGACTGTTCCTTTACTTTACCCTCATATCAGCGGTCACAAGGTTTTTAATGAGAGATTTGGAACTCTTGTTCTCCTTCACATTCTTGGCATAGTCTGTATCACAAGGCTGGGTGTTTGGTGATATTAAGAGGCTTTTGTGTTGTGTGACAGAGGACAAAGATCACAGGAAATTCCGGGTAACAGAAGCTCCATTCACCGCTCGACATCAGGAACCATGTAACAAGTGGAGTTCTGATATCTGGTGTATACCAATCCATGAGATAAAGCGGGAATCAGAAAGAGAAAAATGACTACAAGGCACCAAAGAGAACACCTTTCTTGGATACAGATGTTCTGATACATTGAGCGTCAGGCCCGGATCTGGCACACTGGGCAAATGTCCAATAATCTGTAGGCCGCCGCGCATATCCAGCTGTCGGCCACACTTATGTCCTCAGCCGTGCCAGGACTGCCCCACCATCGCCAGTCCAGTGCTGTTATGTACCCCTCATGCACATATAATAAAGCACTCCTATTAAAATAAATGGGTGTATCAGCAACCAATCATGTGTGTTAGAGGAATGTTAATATGCAAAATGGAGTCCTTAAAGTCATTATAAAACCTCTAGACTCATGGAGAGTCATTATCCAGTTCTTCTAGAGATTAAGAAGCTAATGTCATAATTATGTCACAGCATAAAATTCCAAAGGAGATCCAGCAATGTAGACCTCCCTGGACACCCAACTCATGCATCTCATCTGTCCCGAATATAATCCTCTAGATCACCAGTCATGCTCATGTTATAAAAAGAATTCCATGAACCGAGGGAGGCTGGAGGGACAGAACACTTGCCTGTTGAACTGGTTGCGTTTTCAGATATGAGGGTTATCTTAGAGAACTTAGTTGTCTGCCTTAACTCTGGGTTTTAATGTTTTTTCTGCTCCTTTAAGATATTTTTGGGAGACTGGAGCATGTTCCAACTTGAAAATGTTCTTCTTCATCCTTTCATTTCTGTGTCTCTGGAAAGCCTTTCCAAGGTTCTGTCTTACAAAGTTTAGCTGGAACTCTTGGATATTAAAGGATTTAAAACCTGACATGTGAAGAGATATCGTATGAGTAATTTGCGCGTAATTTCCATGAATGATGGTGGAAGTTTCCATGGATATCATTGAGCATTACATGGATTTGCATAGACATGCACTGCAAAGGGTGAATTCATAACAGTGCCATCATTCATCCTTACGCCAAGGAATTAGGGCAAAATTTGCAAATATAATTTCAAATATTGAAGCCACTATCCCAAGATATTTTAATACTAATCTACCACGGCATCATGTGACGCTTCCTGCCATCTTTCATGACGTCACAACGGTCATGTGATGTATAAGTCATCACAACACTGGTAACAGATATGTCGGCAGAAACACAAATGTGGAAACAAGGATTTTTTTAGGATTTGGGAGAATTGCTTCAACCACTTCCAGGGGCATTACTAGCTTTAAAACAATATCTATCCCTGGAGCCCAGGGCAATTTTTGAACAGCTTGGCACTGATGATGGCCACACAAGAGGAATCATAATGAATAAAACATTTTATGGTTCACGAATGTAAAAAAAAAACATACTTGTCAATTTAATGTTATGAAATGCTGTAATTTTCCATCAAACTAGACTGGACGGAGCTAAGCAGTCCTGAGGAGCGTTTCACAAAGAGATACTCTGATAATGTGTATTAAAGGCACATATATATATATATATATATATATATATATATATATATATATATATATATATATATATATATAATTATAGCGACTGTTCCTTTTAAAAGTTACTTCTTCTTTCAATCATTTACTAATGGAACGTGCATGTTTTGCATTTTTAAAGGGACACTAGCTGTTATTTGCACTTTAATGCCTACGATGACTGTGTGATCCCTTTAAATTTAAGGCTAGCGTACTTTAATATGCGTTCTTCTTTTATAAGGCTGTCAGGTGCACTAAACTGTCCCTTTAAAGGACTCTTAGTTCTCTTGTCTGATGTTTATCGTTCTTAAATACTCGACAGGTTACTGGGAGCTGCAGGAATGTGGAAAGTAAATGACACTTTCTTGTGAGGGAATACATTTGTCGGTAGAATTTCAGAACCATGTAAAACATACCACAGCCTCACTTAACTGCTCGTACCTGGAGCATACAACATTCATGGCTTCCCTATGAAACACTTGGGGCTTCAGCCCTTTTAGTGACCCAAGCAAAGCCCCTGCTCCTGGGTCTTTGCTTAAGGCGACTCAGTCAGACGGTTGCCAGATGACTGGCGACCTTTCTAACAAATATATATACGATTTGCACTGTTCTGCACATCTGGAATCAGGGCCGGGGTGGGTGCACGGGGCGCCAAGCGCCTAGGCAGCGGACACCAGAGAGGAGAGAGGGGCACGGAGTGGACACTAAAAACGTTTTCAAGAATGAGCAGTTCATTTGTGAAAAAAAAATTCAGAGACCACTTGGTGCCCCTCTATCTCCTTTGCTCCCTGCTGACACCCGCCTAGGCTCAGCCCTGTCTGAAAGGAACAGGATATGATGTCATAACTCATGGCTTTGCAGCACATGACGACGACAAGGGAGCAAATAATTACTTTCCAGCAAATAAGCCATAACTTTGCAGAGAGCTAAAAATTGTACCTTCAGCATTTAATATATAACGTAATATAATATTTTTCTGTCAAAATACTTTTTTTCAATCCTTTTTTTTGCATGTTACTCATATACCGGGCATTTGCAGATGTCTCGCTCTTTAGATTCCACATTTTATGTTTTTCATTGTCTCTCTACGCTCTCTAAATGCTCTCTAAATGTGTTTGCCTTATTTTGTGCGTACAAGCAGCCACCTGGTCAAAGTTAACCTTCCCATAATTTATTACCAAACATCGTTTGATCTGAGAGCCAGCTGGCTTTATATTCTGTTTTTAATGGAATTATTTTTCCATCAAGTGAGTTTCTCACTTTTATATTGCGTTGGTTACTATTTTTTAAAGGGACATCCATGGCTAAATTATGTATCAGAGTCAGAAACAATAACCAAATTACCAGCCTTTATACATCGTAGATGTACACGCATTGGAGACATCATTGGTCCCTTGGCTGTATGAGTAAACCACCATGACCTTTGGTAAGAAGAAACTATGTTCTGCTTACCCATTGCTTCCCTGATTTTAGCAATGTGCTGTATAATGGGGAGAATGGAGTAAGTAGATAAATAGAGAAATGTCTAATGTCCCCGAATACGGAAAAAGGGGCTACTGAACCCACAGAATTGTGCCATAACGGGGCATATGCCCACGGCCCAGCTTTAGGATGTAGACATAAATCATTAGTAACTGGATGTTTGCCCAGGTTCAGTGTACAGACAGAATATACTCCATTCTATATCGGCCTCCCAAGAGCCGCGTGAGGCTCGTTAACCCGAGTCCTCGCATGAGTCCAGGTGGCGGCTTCCTGTTGGAGACGTGTTGTGTGGAGGTGTTATTCCGGCCCAGACTAGCCATGTAGTTCGCTGGGGCAATGCCCGGTACATCAGCCACGGCTTATTTAGTTTAGTCATATTTAGTTAAAGCGGGGTGATAACCTTGCTCTTGCCTATTCTGCAATCCATGGTTGAGGGCCCAATAGACAGATATTGCGGGTGCCAAGGCGGGTTGGTGTGTTTTTAGAAGTCATTCTGTACGTGTGTGGGATATCTCTGTATGAATGCATGTGGTTGTGCCTATTAAGCACATTAATGTATTTATCACCCTCCGCTGTCAGCATCCCAGGTACAATAAAAGGAGCGGCGTACAAGAGAAGGGATTCGCCGCGTCCTAACAGTCTATGGAGGCTGCCCTGAGCTGGTTGGGAAGATCAGAAGATGCCTCTTGTAACAGGCGCATTGTGCAGTGGGACACAGAGGGGTTTCACGTTGGAATTCGGGCTTCCTAAGTTATAACCAGCATTCTATACGCTCCCTGCCTTTGTTTCAGCAGATTGTACAAGAGCCTCTAGTGCGTGAGATAATTTATAGCCAAGTAGTTCCCCTGTAAAGCTATTATGGCAAATACCCTAGGGTGAGGCATTGTGGGCCAGCGAAAGAGCAGCTCCCACATAAAGTGTCTGGTGTCTCTCTGTTTGTGTGTAATTGGTTAACATTCCCTTCTTAAAAACCTCACCGGAGGATCAAATGAGGGGAAAAGGCAAATCTCAAACCATTGCATACCTCTGCAAAAGACATCTTTGTTGATAAAATGATAAAAAAAAAACAATAAAAAAACCACAATACAATAACCAGATATTTTTATTAAACAAATAATTTCAAGATGCCCTAGTTGTGCCTACCCAGCTGTGTTAATGACAAATGCAGACAATGTTGACTTTTCTTTTGTTTACATATTTACAGAATAAATAACAAAACACAGCATACAAAAGTCTTTATATACATATAAAGCCATAGATATATATATATATTTTACAAAGTAACAAGGACAAAAATTCACTTCCAAAAATATGCAGGCAAGTTAACCTAGGAAGAGTAAAAACACATCCTGCAGTCTGAATGAGCTTCTGGCGTGGAAATCACGGGTTCTACAGCAACTTTTACCTGCAGTTCAATATAAGAAACTATATACAGAAGGGAGATTGATTAATATAATCTCTTCCCTTCTATTAATTGAGATAACATCCCTTCCACCAGAATCACAGTCTGACAATATTTTAGCGAGTCAGAAAGCTCTGCGGTATTCTCTAGAGAGGAGATACAGTTCTAAACTAATTGTGGAATAGTTTAATCTTCTACAGACGAATGTCCTTTTTGTACTTAAAGTATGGCGCGTTAAAAACGGGAGGAAAATCAAGGAGAAAATGCTGCTGCAATGTCAACGTGTTAGACATAAAAGATAACCCACCTCTGTCGGAACAGGTCAGATCTTAAAGGCAAGTTTAATCCCCGCAGTCATTCCGGTGACATTAAAGTGTAACTGAAAGACCCTCTAACAAAATTCTGCTTAATATTTTGCTTTAAAAGACTAACCACGGTAATTACTGCAGCACCTTCTTAACCAAGTTCTAAATCCAAAACTAGAACGGGGGGGGGGGGGGGGGACAGGAACAATTCAATGAAATACAAAGACCGTGATTGGATGATTGGGGAATGAAGTCATTAACATCATTTGAACAAATAACGCAAGCTTGATGAATTCAGCCATGCAGATTTTGCTATAAACCTATAATTTATGTCGCCGATCAGGGCAGGCATTGGTTTTACCTTTCCTACGGCCAAGTACTTAAGGAGATCAGTGCAGAGAGCATTTCCTTCAATTCCCCTTAGAATATCATTCCAAAAGCTTTGGCCTCGGACAGGACCTATGTGCTCATTATGGTTCTCTGAAACTATATTCCGCATTAAAAGAGTTGACTGTATTCTGGTTAAAAAACAGCAAAACCCTTCTTGTGCTGACCTTCAAAATTACTGAAAAATAGTTCTGAATAAAAATGCAGAAAAAAAGTCAATAAATTAAAAGAGAAACGTTGGCACACTTGGAAACAAAGCACCCTCTCGGTTACCTTAAGAGGTTTTATAAAAATTCACAAATACTGCAGGAGTCAGTTGGACGGAACACTGGCGAAGAACATTGAAATTACAAAAAAAATTTACAGAAGTCAACAGAAAACCTCATTGGGACAGTTATAATCTTTTTGAGTTTGGGACATCTCTGCAGGACCAAATATAATTGGTTTCTCGAGCGCCTCCTGAAGTTAGACATCCGAATCACCCGAGCTGCCTTTTCTCGGTGATTGGACCAGTTTGAGACATGTTTTAGTTCTAGCAACATGCTAGGAAAGGGTTGTAGTAGTAAATATGTAAACAACGTAGGGTTTCTTTGAGGAGAAAAGATAACCTGCTATAAGGAAAAAAGGTCACTCAGTTGTCCAATTTCTTGTAACACTCCAAGAGACGCCAAACTATGAAAAATCAAGGTCCACGGAAGCATTCTAATAATAATAAACAATAACAATAATAATAATAATAAAAAAGCAGCTCAATCTTCAGTGCGTTGGAAGCAGAACAGCGTTCTGCTCAAAGGCGTTTGGTCGTAACATTCTTCCATTTGTTTAGTTAAAGCAGCAGGAGAGTTCTCTAAGAGACCAAATTTACCCTGTTGGGAAAGAAAATATAAAGAGAATGAGGACTGATCTTGTATTGTTAAAAAAATAATAATAAAAAAAAAAAAACACATTCAACTTTTACAACATAGAACCTCACAGACCCAAAGCTTCAGGTGTCTAATTCCCGAAGGTGTATGGCTAGCAGGATATTCAACCATTCAACCAAAAACTTACATTTTTAGCATACCAAAAAGTTGGAAAACTGAAACGCAAGGCAAATATTGTTGCAGAAGGGAGCAAACAACCCCAGAAGTTGGCCTCGCATTTCGGTTGTGGGCTGCCCGTGTGGCTGGCTGAGTGTGGAAACTGAACATTAGAGTCCTAGTTGTGATTGAGTCATCAGTCCAATGCGACTAATGAGGCAACTGGATTGGGAATGAGATCTGTACCTCATTTCTATGGTGGTCCAAAGTCTGGCCGCTCTTATTTTGGTAGACCAGAGTCTTTCTAATCATGGTATATATTTAAGGAGGGACCCATAAAGAGTGAAAAACTCTAGCGGGTAACGTGGGATTGAATTGCTGAATAGTTTGGTCTACTGTAGGCTTCCCTACATCAGCTGGTGGATCTCTGATAAGATGCCTCGTACTAGCTGGTGTAAGATTCCCACAAACCTCACAAAATAGGTGCAATTATTAAACAGGTTATTACTTTTCTTCCTATACCTGCAACATTTTGCATTTGCAGTCTTACCTTTTGTGTTTCTTTACCTCCCAGCCGTCTTTGCACTTGGAGAACACCAGCTCGCTGCCAGGCGTTATAAGACTCTCGTTAAATTCTTCAAGACAGAACGTAAACCTTTAAAAAGACAAAGGAAAATCATATTAAAACATGATTACTTTCTTATTAAGAAAAAAAATAAAATAATAATCCACAGCAAACCTAATGTATAAATGGACCTTCTAGAACCATAAGAATGAATTAGGAGCATCTTGTCCAGTTGAGACAACTTGAGTTTACTTACTTCTGCTGGGTCTCTCCAGACTTGACTCGTATACGTCTAACATGCAGTTCCTGTTCGAGGGTTGGAGTCTTGGACCAGTAGGTCTGTAAGGAGCTCCAGAATGAATACCACGTCTGCTTGGATCCTTCCCATTTCAGTTTAATTTTCAGGAGATCACCAATCTCATTCTCTGTGTAGACCAGGAACGTGTTTGTAAAGTTGTATCCGATCTGCTCAGGTCTACAAAAAAAAAAAATAAAAATATTTCGTTATAAACTTGTGTTGAGTCAGGTGGAAAAATGTACCATTCCATAAACACTGACACGTGATCAACGGCCGGATCGCATGGAAAACGAACGACTTTCTTGGAAAGCAATTTCGTATGGTGGTTACGCTACACATACAGGAACCACTGTAAGAAAACTCAATGCCAGCCTTAAAAAGAGGCACCCAAAAAGATGACTTCTTAAACTACTTCTCTTATATATCATTCATAAGGCTAACTGAAAATTGTATTTCTAGCTCTTGATACACTTGCCCTATTTATACCTATATAAGCTAGAAAAAAAAAATAATAAAAAATAAATAAATAAATAAATAAGAGGATTTAGCCAGAAACTTTCGGGTTACATGGCAAGTCGTCGAAGCAGGAAAGTTTCTTCTCCAACTTACGAGCCTTATTATACATTGTGAAGGGCCATCTCCAGCAAGCTTCCCCTGGAAGAGCCGAGTTCAGTTGGCCGCGCATAATGGATAGTTGGGTGTATGAGAAAATTAAATAAATCACACTGGTTTACCTATGGAATATACAGAGCCTACTGAGCTCTTCTTGCAGGAGCTCATAAGGCTTGGTCCTTCAAAAGGAATCGTAAACCCAGGGACGTTACAAATGTCGGCTCTAGTTAATAAACGACACATTTTAACCTCGTCACTTTTCCTTCTCTGGAATTATGGGGCAAGGCATCTACATCACAGGACAATTTAAACCATTGCGACAATGCTACACACCATCCGGCAGATACTCACACTGTCAGAGGAAGCGGGACGGAATCATTGTTTGTTCCAATAAGGGTGACTGAAAACGTTGGCTCATTTTCCTCATCTTCTTTATACTTGAAAATGTGCATTTTCAATTGATAATGGAAAACTGGGGAGGAAAAAAGTGGAATTTTGAGTCAATCCAAGATATTGTGTCTACGGCGACAAGAAATTCTATGAAATGAAAGGCAAAAGGCCAAGTAAGACCGAGGCCAGTTCTCCATCAAGCTAACCTTTGTATGGCATCTGCGCTCTTGTTTTCAAGTACATTTTGATGTTCTTTTTGGTCCGCATTCTCTTTGCGTTGTAGCCGATGGCGTTGCACCGGTTCTTGCGACAGCTCAGACAGATGCCTTTTTTGAAGCGCGTGGGATCTGTGCACTGGAAAGCAAAGCTCTCCTTGTCTTTATTAATGAGAGAATCCACAAACAGATGCACAGATCTTTCGTGTTCACATTTAACGGCTTCTCCGATACCTGAGAGAATAGCGGAATATAAATAATTAGCAAAATATTAGGTGGGGGCTCCCTGTAAACTTTTTTTACCCTCAGTCACTATTAAAGCGTGGCAAGGATATGGTTGTTCTAACAGCAATAGGATAAAACAGATATAACATATAGTGTATTCATGTAGCAGATTATACACACACACACTACTTACTTCCATAGGCGATTGCCCCAATGACATCACTTAAGCCGCATCCCGGTTGAAAGTCTCCTCCGTTGGGATATATGTCCATATGGCCAATCGGCATCTGGATCCCAATGCTGACCCCTAAAGCTTCTCTAGTGTAAGTATGGAGGACATCAACAAAATCAGCATCATCCGGTGACAGACGTTTGTGTGGTTCCACTCCTTCAAACATGGGCCCTGCTGGATCCAGCCCTATTAAACGCAAGAAGGAATAGGCTTTTTATGGTTATTCATACAAGACAGGGATAACAGATACCAATTGGAATTATGATGCAGCGTTTCTTTCTGTTCTGAGCTCCTCAGTATCAACGTCTATGTTCTAGATCACTCTAATGTTCTAGATCAGTTTTAATAGTTTCCTGCCCTAGGGGGTCTTTGGCATAACCTTAAGCAGCAAGTTCTTTTAGAAAAAACTAGGCAGAAGGTTAGTGCAGATACAGTCTGTAAGGTATTGAGAACTGTTTTAGGAGGATCATATACTTCTAGAAGAAATAATCAGAAAAGTCCCATCTGCTAGAAGCTTTCAGTTAAGTTGAGTTTTAGTTAAATCTTAGTTTTTATTATTATTATTATTATTATATTATTTTTTAGATGAGCATTTACAACCAACCTGTAATCCGTCCAATTTTGCCATTGACATAATTCCCAGCAAAGCCTGCAACATGAGCGCCGAGACTGTAGCCGATGAGATGAACATTTTCGAGGGATAGGTTCGCCTTTTCCTGTAGAGATAAATTCCGACCATTCAGTCCAAAACCTCTATGCAAATTATTTCATTTCTATTTTTTATATAAATATTGGGAGGGATCCTAAGCACTATAACGAGTTAGAAACCTTATGCGTTGCAGTTTGTGGTTTGTCTCACCTGTAGCCAGTTCATCAGGATCGCGATGTCCTGTCCAACCGCCTTCGTGTTATTCACAGCATCGGGGTACAGTTGATGCGCAAGAAAAATCCAATCCACTACAATGATGTTGGCGTCTTGCTCTCTTTCCTGGAGCGCGAACACCAGTTTGTGTAGCCAGCTCTCGAACAACCCGCTCATCTACAGGGAGAGAAGAGGGATGCCACCGTAAAAAATATGAATGAGATTGAAGATCTGACTTTTATCCTACAATGTTAAAGATGTATTGGTGTGTATACTATCCAAAAAGGTCTTCTCTTCTAAGGACACCAAAAGGACCAATGCTATTTTCAGATGGTCTGGACCCTTATAGTGATGCAGAAGAGAGACAATACAGGACTTTCTGCTCTAATTCTTTAATAGCTAGCAGTGATTTGATTAACAACTGGACAGCTACAGCCACCCAGCAGTTGGAATAAGGCTTCCATCACATTCATTTGTAGACCAACTCAAGTCCTACAGAAGGAGAGATCTGACCATCCAAGCATGGCCAACACCATCTGGTCCTAGATCTGTGTCTTGCCCCGTCAGATTGTCTGTCTGCCCCATTAAATCTCCCTCCATCAATCTCATACGCAAGTCAGGAAGGCGGAAAGACAAAAAGCCAAGTTTTTAGGGGTTTTTTTTTGGAATACCAAGGTCCAACACAAAAGTATAATTGCAGAATGATCGGTGAAAGTTTCCCCTGTTTATTCATTGTGACCAAGGTGTACCAAGAATACATGGACAAAGCAGAACGTTAAGTGAAGAAAACAAAAGCATTCTATTTACTTTTACCCTATATCTGGGTTGTATTAAAATAGATTGGACGTCTTTGAATACTTACAGTCCATCCATGGATGACGATGAAGGTCTTTGAACTTGTGTTGTAGTTACAATTCAGCAAACAGTCATCCTGCCCTGGATACAAATAACAACCCTCATCGGGGTTAGAAGAGAAGTGAGCATTGAAGCGGACATGAAGTTTATTTGGCTGCAAAACGTCATCTTCATCCTTCAGCAGATTGGCGATGGTGTCATCTGCAGGCAGGGAGAGAACACGGGGTCACAAACAGTAGTCACCCAGCTCAGCACTGTATGTTTGGGTCAAAAGTGGATTGGTTTATTGTATGACAGACCTTGCATGATTTGCTAATGGGGAGAGGGGGATTCAGACAGAGACTTAACCTCCACTCCCAACACCCTCAGCGAGCTTTGGCTGATCAGAGCTTTATATCAGAATAATTAATTTTCTATGCGATGGATTATGTTCACATCTATGTATCAATGTATCAGAAGTTGAACAGACTTTTCAAAGTTTACCATTCACATCCAATGTTCATTCATAATCTTACTCATTTCCCTAATCAGGGCAGAAGCGGGAAATGATTGTTGGTATATTATTTCCATAACAAGACCAACCCAGTCCCGCTGCATTGTTACTGGAAACCATTAATATGTATTTTACACAACCAGAGACCAGGAGAGCCTATAGCTCCAATCTCACAGCAAGTTACACTGAAACAAGCCAGTAATACTGCACCCAAGAGGAGAATTCTTGTTACAGCAGCAATACCTGCAATCAGTTACCCATGCAGTCTAGTTAAGGGGAGAGACTGTTAATACCACTTAGGGTAAAATGGTTCTTTGTATATTAAACCAAATGAATTACACCATTCATTCGCAGTATTCAAACATAGAGAGAAAAAAAAAAAAAAAAAAAAAAAAAAAAAAAAGAGAAATGTGGTATCTCAGATCTTAATCAGTCGTTGGTCTCATCTTAGATTCAGGAGCCATATGTCTATCTCATGAATGCTATAAAATTTCCTCACTGCATTTTTAGCTACCACTTCTACTGAGAGGCTGTTCCACTTATCTACCACCATCTCAGTAAAGTATTTAAAGGTTTCCAAGTAATCCCCTCTCTCTTATTTCCTGTAAGCTATACATATTAAGATCGGCTGAACAGTGCTTTGGACTATGATGGTGATACATAAAACAATAAATATGATCCACTTGATACCGTGGTATAAAAGGGTGTTTGTGGTCAGCCCAGATTTAAAAGCCATCGGGAAATTCTATAAACAGGCAGAGTCCAATAAACTCAAAATAAAGTGTTATACCAATGGCAAAAAGCCAACAGACATTTCAAATAACATGTATTCATGATTCAAAGAAAAGACTTTATCAGTTGTGTTAGTGACATTGTTTGGTATTGTAGACCCCACTGTGGCAGCCATGTGGCTACGCTAATTAGGGGGCTTTACATAGTAAGGCTCGGTTATCATGAACTGGGTACGCTGAGCGGACCCTACAGGTGCAGATAGTGCCCCATCTGATCCTGCTGGGTGTGTGGATGCCCTGATTGGAGTATTAATAACTTGGGGCAGATGTCTCATTATGCAGGCATGGCTCTGTGCTGCTAAACACACAAATGATACACTGGAAATCCTATTGTACAGCGGAACGTTTGCCAGATTGTGGTGTTGAATCAATGAGTGGATACAAATACCCAGTCATTACTTTGCATGTTAATCTTTTGCATTGCAATTAGTGGAAATACAAAAAAATATATACATAATAGATATACAGGGTCTGCTGGTTTAAACTCTGCTCCAAAAAATACATACAATCGCAATACTAACAATATACCAGTTTATCATTTAATATAGCAATAAAATCCATGTGTGTAATTTTATTTTTTGTTAAACCAATAACAACCAAAATATATTTTATATATATATATATATATATATATATATATATATATATATATATATACATACATACATATACACACACACAGAGACAAGAGAGACACCCTTTAAAGGAGGACTCAGTCCTTAAAGGTTGAAAAATGAAAAATTAAAAGTTTAATTGAAAATCGAATAGAATGATTAATAATAATAGTTGATTATAAAAATAACCCAGTGGCAGAATCTTGAGAAGAGTAGAAGAAGAAAAAAACGCCAGAAATGAAATCCCTATCCACATGTCCCATTCATTCAATTCTCTCAGCTCACTGAAGGCAATCACATCATCCAACCAACTAAAGAGACCCCCAGACATTAATAAATTAAAGAGACACTCACCCTTCAAAAGCCCCTCTTCAGCCAGCAGGGACCCCTGCCCCAGAGTCCCAGCAATCCCAAAGAATAAACATAGAGCCCAGAGAAAGCTGCTCATTTCTTGCACTTTCCAGAAGAAAAAAAAATAATAAATCTGGTAAACTTTAGCGTTCAGTTCTAGCCAATCCTTATAATTTCTTGATTTTCCCTATTTTAGGATGGGTTTTCAGCTTAGATTCGCCCTGTGACAGTGAATGGCATGGAATGTTCAGCGTTGATACAATGTTGCCGGCTGTCCCAACGTTCCAGTGAATAGCGGCCGGTAGGTGGGTCTGCGGTTTAATAAAACGTAGGGTTGGGTCATGTGAGGCATCAGCCGATATTCTAAAAGCAAGGTATCGGCTCCTGATTGGTCACACCTCCAACACGCCCATACAATGTGTATTCAAATTCTCAATGGAAGAATACACACACCCTTCCTCACAAGACGATCGCAGCAGAGCGCATCCAGCCCCAGCCAAGCAACGCAGCCCAGTCTGGTGACTGGAAACTATGTATCTTTCCACTAGCTAGCCAGACTACTCCTAAAGCCAAGATCTTCCACTAGCAGCAGATGGTAGAAACCAGAGACCTGAAAAAGAATTTAGAATGACATCAGCTGGGCTATCTAATTACCTCTGAGTGTCAGGAGTAAAATATGTTATATAGCCCCTTCCAGCAGAGCTTTATACCTCCCTTACATCAGCATTAGCCCATGTAGCTTCCACAATCAATTAATGGGGAGGGGGGGGCTGCATGCAAGGGTTAAAAGAGCAGGGATCAGTGATTGTTGCTCCATATGTTTCATGATCTAAATTTATCTTAAACATAAAATTTGCTTGGGTCAGGGATCTGATGGCAGAGGTGTAAGTGATGAGGCTTAATCTTGCTGTGCTTGAGAGCGGGAGAGAGAAAATGGAAATAGGGAGGGAGCGGACAAGGGGTTGTGTCAATGATGTTTACACATATATAGCAATATACAGAGGTGTGTGTAGTTGTGTCACGAGGGTGTGATAGGTGTAATGTAAGGAAGTTTTACTTCGCTGAAATAGTGGTAGATACATGGAGAAGCCTCCCAGCTAAGTGGTAGAGGCTAATACAGTAAGGGAATGTAAACATGCGTGGGATAGACATACGGCTTCTAAGGCGACACCAACCGCTGATTAAGCAGGAAAATCAGGCAGATTGGCGGGCTGAACCGGTCTGATCTAATATATTGTAGATGTGATGGCTTTGCTACATGAGGTTGTTATTTTTGTTGGGATTTTTGAGTGCGTAAACCGCGACTAATATTTATACATGAGATGCATCACTTTTGGAAGGAATTTAATAAGATGAACACACAACTAACTAAAAAAGTTCAAATATTTAAATATGCTTTATCGGTATATAAAGATGGGACATGTGAGAGATCACGTGGATAGTACAAGCTAATAGCAGTATAATGTCCGATCCTGCACTTATAGAGAATGCCAGCCTTTGCCTTGTTTGATTAAAGGTTTGTGAGATGTAGATTTAAGTGTGTGTGTATATATATATACATATATATATATAGATACACACACTTAAATCTACATCTTTATATATATATATATATATATATGTAGATTTAAGTGTGTGTGTGTGTATATATATATATATATATATACACACACTTAAATCTACATCTTTATATATATATATATCAGCTCTTGTTCATTCTGCTTGATCCTAAGATGTGAAATGTTAAAAATAAATAGCAATAGTTGCATGGAATGTTCCATTAATTGTTAATTTGTTACACATAGGCATCCTCATTTTAACCCTTTATTAATCAGCACATCCAAAGTACAGTGCAACATGAAAAAGAAATCTTCAATTGGTCAGTTTATAGGACTTTAATTAATACAGGCCTTTTATCGCATAACCATCACTGTCTGGAACTTAATGGGTTACATCACCTCATCCCATTGATTATTACTAATGTATAGAGATAATTTAGCGGGTTTTTTTTTTTTGTTTTTTTTTTTTAATAGCTCTGCAGTGGTGGGAATACAAATCCTGGGATGTTTATAAGGGAAAAACATAATTATATTAACCCTTAAATTAAATGTTACACCTTTGCATAATGAGCTTCATGTGTGGCAGGTTTATGTGTGTGTATTTGTTTTTTTTTCATCTCCAAGAATACTAAATAGTTTAAAAAATGTTAACCCCACATAGAATGTTTTAGTGCAATAGACATTTTTTTTGTGACAGGTGTCCATTAACACATTCAGTGCTGGGACATTCTGTAGTGCACGCTCACACTTATCCCGTACTCGGCTGTGTAAATGAATAACAAAGACCCAACACACAAGAAGAAATAATTTCTCCGAGCCGAACAATTTGCCTTTTCTTATGTATACGGAAAAATGTGATTGTGAAGGGAATAATTAGGGGGAGTGGGACGGGGGTTAATCTGTTGACTGTAATAAAGCTTTGAGTTGATCTGGGGGGGGGGGGGGCGCAGGCAATGCATGGGAAACTCAGCTAAATCTGACCGCCAGTAACCCCACCGTGAGAGGAACTCCCCCTGCCATACATCAGGCCACTTTCACAGAAGGAGGGTAGCCGGTTTCCTCATTTGCCCTCTGTTTTTTTTTCACCTTTGTGTTACTGTTTATAGTAAAAACTGTGTTGGGTTTCTGTTCAATGTTCAACCAAGCGATGGGTGCCCGCAACTCGAGTGAATGCCAGATCATTCAAGAAAAAGGGCTTAGATTAGAAATCTGCATTAATTGGCGTCATTATAGTATTTACAAACCTTGAGACATAGAAGATGGCAGCGGATAAGAACCATCTGGCGCCTTTAGGCTGCCCATTTTCCCTGCTGTGAAAACCCTCAAACCTTATTCGGTCCTTTAATTCAGGAGCCACGTGCGTGATCAGATTCCCTCTGCCGCTTCTACTGAAAGGCTGTTCCATTTATCTACCACCATCACAGTAAATAAACACATCCTTACATTACATCTAAACCTCTGACCCGCTATTCTTAAACTGTGACCTCATATACGTATGTACACTAGAATCCAACTACATTTGTGCATGCCACAAGGACATTAACGAGAGAAGAACACCGGACACTTCTAAGAACAGTAAAGTTGAGCAGAATACCTGCCAAGAGTAGTTTGGACACAGCCAGTCTGAACACAGGTCCACCGCCTTAGTGAATTGCCCAATGGCATGCATTTGGTTAAATTGTGACTACTAGAACATAACAATGATAATAAAACAATCTAAAATGTGGCAAACGTCTTTCTTTCATTAAGATAAGGTTACTTTGAGTTATTTGCCCAGGATTCCGTATTCCGTTTGGTATTCATCCAGCCAGTTTGGAGGGTTGGCCGGATTCGTTTTTTATCTCATGGCTTTATTCCCAGCGCGTTGTGATTGCTGATGGCGTGACCTCGCTCTTCCAATCCCTCGCTACTCCCTATTGCGCACAAGCAAAGATTAATTCAGTTTACCCGTTTATGTCAAGCTACAATAAATTTCCTATGTTTGTTTTAAAAAGCAAAGACATGCATGGCTGAGTATGATGGGAGTGGTAGTTGACAACAGCTGAGATGCCTCTTATTAGTATAATTGATTTATTCTGCAGTTGGGTCACGGCAAGGACTAACCGGCCCATTTAATTCAAGAAGTAGATCCAAGCAGGTTTGCAGCCAAGGTCGTCACAATCTCAAAGGTTTTAGGAATGTTGGCTCCCACTGCATTACCTCAAGATAATAAAAGATGCCTTTTTTGTCCAACCATTACCCGTGATACACTAAATTGGGCGATAATTTTATATTTGTAAACTTGTGCAAAAACACATCCAGGTTCTACTTAGCTAAATAGCTCCTAGCGGAGGGCTGGTGCCTTTCTGTAGACTGGTGCATTCGGATTCGTACGCATTTTATTTTTAATCAGTTTTGCCAGTTTTGTGCATTTGTATGAATCTCTGATAAAACAACTGAATGGCAAAACTAGTTAATTTCCGTTAAATTTCGTAAAGGTTCGGTGGTCCGTTTGTTTGCCTGCTGTCGTTGAGTCGTTTCTTCCTCTCACACATCTTCTGGGATGGCTGCCAGTTAATTAGAAGATGTTACTTTTGCTGGGGTCAGACAGGCTTAAATAATCTATTATTAGCATTTTTAGCAGAAAAGGAGGAAAGGCTATAGTTAACCAATGCAATGCCAAAGATATAAAATCCTACTAAAATCACTCTAAAACTAAACTTATTAATAAAATATTTAAACAAAATCTCAACCAAAAGACCGACTTACAATAGGTGCAAAGATAAGGGGGGGGAATATCAGGGGTTTGGTGGACCTCAAGCTACCTTTGCTAGGAGGCTGTTCCACGTATCCACCACCCTCTCAGTAAAGTAAATCTTTCTTACATTAAATAAGAGTAAAGATATCAGGGGTTCTCTAGACCTCCAGCTTCTTTTGCTGGGAAGCTGTTCCCCGTATCCACCACCCTCTCAGTAAAGTTAATCTTCCTTACATTAAGTCAGACTTCCTTACATTAAATAAAAGTAAAGATATCAGGGGTTCTTTGGACCTCAGGCTTCTTCTGCTGGGAGGTTGTTCCACATATCAACCACCCTCTCAGTAAAGTAAATCTTCCTTATATTAAGTTAAATGTTCTTACATTAAATACAAGTAAAAATCTCAGGGGTTCTGTGGACATCAAGCTACTAGAATGTTACATCACTCAGCTGCGCTAAAATATGATATAATAAAAATATATAATAAACCCAAGAATATATAATATTGTCCAGGTTCCTGTCTGTTGCTTGTAATGAGGCTGAGGAGTTAAACATCTGCAACCAATCTTACCTTCTGTTACTTGAGAGTTACGGTAATTGCTTGAAGTTTGATCGGCCCCCATGCGTCACAGCCTAAATACACATACACGTGTCCACAGTCAGTAAATACAGTTCCTGTTCGATAGAAATACTATTCATGCAGGTTGGGTTCCACTGAAAGAGACAGTTTTTCTGATCAAATGAACACCATTTTGTTTAAAACAAAAACATTTTCCCCCTCACATCATCTGAATTACACGGAATAAACTGTATTTGATGGATTTTGAGTCACTTTTTATATAATTTTGTAAAAAAAAATAACCATGGTTTTATTAAAAGTAATTAACACACCAAAATTGGACCAAAAAAATCAATAACAATATTAATATATATATACATGATTGTTAACAGCAATCACCCACCTATCATGCCCTTGGTCCAGCATGTACTTGTTGCCTGGGCATGATAGGAGTGTAATTGCTGTTAACAATCATATATCTATATATATATATATATATATATATATATATATATATATATATATATATTGCTATTGAATTTGTCTGCCGCCGATATATTGGTGCATCCCTAGCTTTTTTCATAGTGGTTAATTTTCAGAGCAGAATCCTTACTCACCTCAGGAGGAAACACATTGATCCTGACCACGTCTGGCTTTAAAATTCAAGTATTCAAATTAGCTGTGGGATGAAATAGCAATTTGAAACAAAATAATAAAAATCATCATCATCATCTTCATTCATATAACTATGCCTTTTTGCAACAAATTAAAATTACTGGGTAATAGTAATCTTGGTGAAAAAAAATGTATAACGGTAGCACCATTGCCTTAATAAAATTGAATCCGGTGGATGTGCCCCATCACGGGCAATGTGACTGCCTCCGTCTTATGTAATCTTCGGTACTGTCCTAGGCTTAAGCACTCCCATCGTGTCTCCGTCCATACTGCTGGGCGTCCGGATATGACATCACACCCACGTGCTCCATTTTTAAGAACGCGAGAATGAAACTATGGCCCGCCACAGTGTTAATGGGCCGGTTGGGTCCAGTTAGCTCCCTTTTCATCGGCTCATTGAGCATTGGAGCTACAGAAGCCTGAATACTTAAGAGGGGAATGGCCCCCCTGGACCTGCCTCCCTAGGCCCAGTCGGCCTTGGCAAGAATACGCCACTGATCGTATATAAGATCATTTTAAATGACACTGCCCTGAACAACAGAATACTATGATACAAATGCAATTTTTAATATGCAATATGGCAACTACTAAGCAGGTCAATAGTTAGTGACGGACGGAATGTTCCTGATTTAGAAGCGTGCAGCACATATATGTATCCATGCTGGCATGTAGTGTTTATAGGCTGTTGGTGCCATCTTCTGGTTACATGTAACTATAACCATCCATTCAATTTTTCACATAAACAGTACCAATGTGGGTACTAAATCCTTACATACAGAATTTTGGCCTTCAGGCGAGAAACAGATACAGATATCAGGGTGCAATTGAATGACCTGATAAAATTATGAAAAATAAATAGGTGTTCAATAGCAACGTGTGTTACTGCGTGTTACTGTGTGTTGTTTGCATATTGTGTTCTCGTGTATCTGTTACTGTATGGTGTTATTGTATGGTGTGAGCATGCGTGTGTGTGTTAGTGTATAATGTTCACATGAGTGTGTGTACATGTTAGTGTATAGTGTAAGTATGAGTGTGTGTTATAGATGTTATGTTTGAGTAGGTGTCAGTGCATGGTATTATCATGAGCAGGGCCGGACTGGGAATTAAAAGCAGCCCTGGAAACATTTGGAGAGCAGCCCCATATAGTTTATCTCGCGGTCGAGCTCTTATACCCACACGCGCCCCTTATACACACCCAAGCCACACTATTTGCCATACAAATAACTATAAAACATTCTTTTTATCACATTATTTGTATCAAAATACCAGAACGCAAAAGTGTTACAATGCCCTAATAAAATAATTACATAAAACATAATGGAATCAAAACATTTGCTACTGCAAACATTTTTAGATGAAAAAGTTCAATTTTATTCAGTGGAACAAAACAGCAATCACATTATTCTTCACGATATTCTTGTAAGAAACTTTTATTTCTTTATTTTTTCATATTTGATAAAAGCTATGATTGAGAAAAAAATTGTTTTTATTTCCTTTTATTTATGCACATCTGCCCCCAGGCTTGCCACTCTGCCCCCCCCGAAATGCCTTATACCCCCCTATATGCCACTCTGCCTCCCTGATATGCCTTATACCCTCCTATATGCCACTCTGCCTCCCTGATATGCCTTATACCCTCCTATAAGCCACTCTGCCCCATGATATGCCTTTTAACCCCTCATATGCTACTCTGCCTCCAGAAATGCCTTATACCCCTATATTCCAATCTGGCATATAGGGGGTTAAAAGGCATATCATGGGACAGAGTAGCATATAGGGGGTTTAATGGCATTTCAGGAGGCAGAGTGGCATAAAGGGAGTTAAAAGGCATATCATGGGGCACTTTGCCTCCAGGAAAAGCCTTATGCCACAAATCCCACAAATTTTGCAATTTGTCTTAGCATTTCTTCCACATGTTAGGTGCCATTGATAAAACAATCCACCAAGTAAAATAATCCCCCGCACGCATATTTGCTCCCTTACACGCTATTTTTTAAATTATTTTTAAAGTAGGGGACAGGGAAGGATGTTTTTCAATTGTTTTTTTCAAGTAGACGGGTTATGAGGTGTTTGAACACCTACCTTTACATTTCTTATCCTTTTTATAACCAAACGCTATCACTTATGATGTCATGGTGTCATCTCTGATAGTTATTTATTTAAAATTTGCATTTTATTCATTTTTTTTGCAATTTTTTAAGTCTTATTATTTATCGATTTATTTAAATTTATCTATGTTTTCCATTCTTTGCTCTTTGATGGCCGCTGCATTGAGGTAGAAGCTTCAGTCCTCCTCTTGCAGCTGGCCAGCTGCCCTCCTCATCCGCCATATTGAACCACAAGGTGGAAATAATGCTTCATGCCACTCTGGTATGAATTTTGATGCTCCGTGAGTTATTACTAATAACAGAGCTAGAATTGGCTGATGCAGCGTCTCATATGGAGTGCTGAGTTTGCAGATCTTAGTGGAATCTAATCTCAGCTAAGTAGGTCTCTCTTCACACACCGTACACTTTACATTTCTATGGCTATAAAGAATAGTCTGTTTTGGACATATGTACCTGACTATCCACTTGATTTATGAAAGAAAGGTTTGTTGATAACTTGATATTAGGAGGTGACTTTAACCATGTGATCATGCGATTTTTGGATAAGCTTCGTCTAGCTAGGCCTTAGTTTTTCTCAACTATTTAGAAATTAGCGATGTTCGGTTCATGAACCAATCGTTCTTTTGAACCAATGTTGTTCAATGATCCGGGTGAAAAGGTTCAGGCTACAACTGCATGATTCACAGACTGAACTGTTACAAATGAATCGTTCAGTCTGTGAATCATGCAGTTGTAGCCTGATCCTAGAGTGAGTCATCTGCACAGCACTCAGACACAGACTCTGGGATCAGGTTACAGCTCATTAATTCACAGACTCGTTCACAGACTCAGAGTTGCTCTGATTCATCAGTTAATTGATTCAAAGAACCGTTCAAAGCAGTTCTGAGTTATCAGTATACAGCACACTGACAATTATCCTTTTATAAATAAATACAGGATTAATCTTCACTCCACCAGGATTTAAGTTATCCTTAGTTTGCCCCCCTTTACTTCTAACTGCACCTTAAGTTAACTTTATTTATCAGTCCTCAGCCTTAAATTAACCTTAAACACCCCATTAACCATAACTGTCCCTAAATTAACCCCCACCTCACCTAACTTTCAACAGCCGAAATATAAATTTTATACTAACTGTTAGGTTAGTTGCTGAGCAGTGTGGACGCTATAAGGAAAGGGGTGGGGCCAATCGAGAGTGTGACTGCAGGGAGGGACTGGGAAGTAGAAGGGGCAGGGCCAATCGTCAGTGTGACTGCAAGGCGGGACTGGGAAGTAGTAACTACTGTGATTGACATGGAGTGAACCGATGAATCAGATCATGAATCGATCCATTTCAATGAACAACTCGAAATGAACCGATTCACTTTACTGATCCGAACTTCCCATCACTATTTGAAATGAAGTGGCAAATTTATCTAGATTCATAATTTGGAGCATTTACCAGATTTGGATCTTTTCTGGGAGGTCTCCAAACCAGTCTTGAGAGGGCATCTAATAGCGTATGTAAATCACACATAAAGATCAGGGTGAACAATTACGTGTTGGTTGGTGGGGTAGCCAGAGCCCAAAAGTTCCCAGGTATGGTAATAAAGCAGGATGTATGTTGCCAGTCTGCCCTGTAAAAGAGTAAAGACATTTTGATATAAGGTAACCAGACAGTAGAATATTTCAAAACACTTGCAGATATTTTGAAAATTACTTTAGGAAAATTCTATTAGCCAAAAACAAAAAACTAACAGCTTACCAGAGGCCCAAAATCATCATTAACCCATATATTAAATCAATGAAAAATAATAAGTCCAGGTCCAAACAGCTTTCGTACAGAATATTATGCATTGTTACTAGAAAATTAAACCCCGCTTTTATTAGACTTTTTATAATAATGGAATTTTAATGGGCAAAGCTACCTCCTCAAGATTTTAAAGTGATCAGGATTACAGCAGTTTTCAACCCAAACAAAAGCCCTAATAGGCTTTCAATTACCCTAATTACCCTTTAATATAGATTTCAAGCTACTTTCTAAAATAAAGGCAATATGGCTGCATTTAACCAAATTTCTTAGACATATTTATGTTTTTAATTCCTTCATGACCAATGAAAAGCCTGGTATGTTATGAAAAGTTGTCCCAAGATGACCAATGACGTACCTGGTACGTCATGGGCTGAAAATGGTCCTACTTCCCCAGGGGAGCGTAGAGATCGCTCTACAGCAGATTCCCCCAGTGCTTCTAAGCTAATATTCAGCTTCTCAGAAAAAAAGCATTAATTATAATTTCAGTGAAAGCAAAAAAAAGATGCTCTCTCACAATGGATACAGCCCGTCGCGCCAACTCTAGTAATAACTCTTTCCCATATATTTTATATTTTCAGAATCCATTGGATAGACGCAATGAAAGCAGAAGAAAAGACTGTAGATAGAAGCGTTTTATTGTATGTTTTGCCTTACACACTACACAAGCTTTACACAAAGTGTTTCAATGCACTTTGTGGTATTCAACGGAAATTATAATGGGAAATAGCCCATTATGGAGACTTAGCTGTAATGGGCAAAATGGTCATATCATTTTTTGTACATACACTATTTCTTATAATCATCTATAAATGTATTAATGGGTTTGTATTAATGCTTTTTTTCAGGGTTTTCATTTAAAACCATAGAAAAAACATTTTTGCTCATTCATCCAGTAGAGCATTTGTGAGGTCAGGCTCTAATGTTGGACAAGAAGGCCTGGCTCTCCATACCATTTCACCTCAAAGGTGTTCTATGAGGTTGAGGTCAGTGATCTGTGCGGCCGGTCAAGTTCTTCCAAACATAAATTGTCTATTTCGTGCATTCGTACGAATCTCCAAAAAACGAGGGCGATCCCCAACAAAACTAACTGAGTGATTTCTCCCTCTAGCACAATTTCCGGGGCGGTTGCCAGTAATTATAAAAATGTAGCTTCATCTGGGGTCAGACAGGCTTTAACCAGCTATGACTAGAATTGCTTAGCAGCATACCCAGAAAATGAGGTTAAGGTTCAAAGTGGGTACATGTGTTAAGCATTCTGAGTCCAATAAATCTAACAGGTGCTGCTTATTAAGTATTAGCAAATGCAAACTCCACAGGAAAAAAAAAACAAGGACGATGCAAAACGTTATCTACAGCAAAAGAACAAAAGGCTATAGTTAACCATTGCAATCTCAGATTTATTGATACTGAAAAAATCCTACCTCAAATCACGCTAAAATTAAACTTTTAATAATATCTTTAAAAATATCAACCAAAACACCAACTTATATTAGAGAAGTGCAAAGATGAAGAAAATAAAAACAAAGATCTCAGGGGTTCTGTGGACCTCAAGTTACTTCTACTGGGAGGCTGTTCCTCATATTCACCACCTCCACAGTAAAGTAAGTCTTCCATACAATAAGTAAGACTTTATTACATTAAATTAAAGTACAAATCTCAGGAGTCCTGTGGACCTCAGGGTTCTTCTGCTAGGAAGCTGTTCTACATATCCACCACCCTCTCAGTAAAGTGAGTCTTCCTTACATTAAGAAAAACTTTATTATATTACATAAAAGTAAAAATCTCAGGAGGAGCATAATTAATATACAAGGCGGGGCGGAGACAGGACTGAATTTTTTCAGAATTTCCGAATCTTGTACGAAAGAAAGGGTAGAAAATAAAATGTATTGTCCCAAAAATGAATGAGTAAAAACCAAAAATAAAAATTGAAAAGGATTTTGGACATTGTGCGGAAGTTTAATATATATATATATATATATATATATACACTGTATATAAAAAAAATGAATGGAAGCTGCTCCTGTGATTAGGGTTTTGAACAGTCTGCCTCACTGACCTCCACACTTGACTCTGCTCTCTCCTTCATCCCTCACCAAATCCTGCCTGCTTCACCTGAAAAACATTTCCCGAATACGCCCATTCCACACGCAAGACACAACCAAAATACTAATCCACTTCCTTGTGATATCCCGTCTGAACTATTGCAACTCCCTACTAACTGCTAACTGCTCTCCCCCTCTTCCACCTTTCCTTGCTCCAATCCACCATCAACTCTGCAGCTGGATTAATCGTTCTCTGTCTCCGTTCCTCATCCGCCGCTCCTCTGTGCCAGTCGCTCCATTGGCTCCTCATACCCTCCAGAATCAAACTTCTGACCCGACCTACAAAGCCCTTAACAACTCTGCACCCCCTATCTCTCTACCCTCCTATTCAAATACACCCCTGACCTCCCTCTTCTTTCATCACCGGTGCTGAAAAGTCTGGAATTGCCTTCCCCGTTCAGTCAAACTTTCAAATGCTATTTAAAAACTCAACTTTTCCGAGAAGCGTACAACCTTTTCACCCAACACTCTCAGCAGGCATCCTAATAAAGCCACCTGCAAGATCAAAGACCTCTACATAACATCCTCACTTCAATCAACTCATCCTCATCCAAGCACTCATCCTCTATTACTGTCACTCCCCCCTCCCTTTAACCACATAATAGAGCGTAAGCTCACAAGATCAAGGGCCTATACTCCTTCTGTACCAGTACGTGTTAATGTTTGCTCGGTCATTTTAAACTGTCATTTCTTTTTTGTAACCCTTATTGTAACGCCGCTACAGGATCTGCTACCGCTACATAAATAAACGTAACGGAATGACCACGATCCGACGCTTTTACCGAGCCAAAGCTGGAGCTGACTGGAGGTCAGGGTATCAAATTTACTACATGGCAACTATCTGGAGGACCTGGAAAGGGCATTTAAACATTTAAAGGGCCCACGCAGCTATTATAAGCGCCTAATGACTGGAGGGTCCCTTTAATTCACGGTTTTATAAGAATCAATATTAGACGCGTTAGGTTGCCACAGATATTAAAATATATTAGAATCTTTGTGATGGACTATGAAAGGGTTAATAGGTAACGGGCACACGGCCTTAATAGAATATTTAATAATAACATCGCATCAGTCGCATCACCGCATAATCTAGCACAATGGTTGGCAACCCTGGTTGGCAACATGGCCGCTTTGCTGAAATTGTGTTCTCGTATCTTTTCTCGCGAGATCTCGCACTGTGATACCGCTCCCAGAAAGCTTTGCTATTCCTCTTCCTGCGCGGCCTGAGGTGAGTGAGACATGGCTGCCGAGAGCGGCTCTGAGCCCCGGCCTTTAATCTGTTGGATATCCAGCCCATCCTTAGCCGGTGGCTTTTCTCACCATACTGGGACAATACCCTGACTACCCGGGAGCAGCAAGGCGGCGATATATGTCGGTTTGTGTGAAGTGCAGGGGTCCGTCACGGGCTGCGGGAGGGATTGGGGATGCGGCCTGTATCCCGGAGGAGCAGCAACAAGCGCTGTAGTGCGGCTCCCCGTAACCGAGCGCTGTTTGTGCGGTCATGTTAATGCTTATAGCGAGCGCTGAGCTCTTTACTGACTTAGTACTGGTTTAATAAGCACCTATTAGTCAGAAAAGGTTGTAAGCAGCGGCCAGGCTAGTGAGTCGATCAGCCTAATAGTCGTGATATAAGGCATTCTATCGATGCAATAGGTGCTCTTAATGCTGATCTGTCTAATTTATAACCAGGTTAATCTGAATTCCAGGGTAGGTGGTATCTGTAAACTATATAACGCTTCGGCATTTTGTAGAGGCTTGTTGTGAGTCCCATTACCTTTGCAGACCTCATTGGTCCCTATGTAAAGGTGTCATAGAAAGCGCTTGTATGGCTGTCCACGCTTCTGGCTGGATGTGCCTCGTAGGGGTTGTGAGCCGTGTCGGTGTTGAATCTAAACGTGTTGTGGATCATGTATGTGTTCTTAGGACACCTTTGGATAAATAATGAAACAAACTTTCTTTCTGAGCGGCTGCTTTACGCGGTGACAGTCTGAGTCTGTGAAGGTGTTTGAAACGCCTAACGCTTCATATCTGTTTCAGGGTAACCTGTGAAAATGGTCCGCTACTCCCTTGACCCGGAAAACCCCACAAAATGTAAGACATTTTCCACTTGAACTGTTTTAAGATGTTGGTATCTGTAACCTGGGCAACCACGATAACCATGCTTTCTTCCCTCCACAGCATGCAAGGCTCGGGGATCCAATCTCAGGGTGCACTTCAAGGTAAGATGAAGACCCAGATTACCTGTTTCTTTGTGTATAAATATTCTTTCCTCCTGAGTTTTGAGCCAAGTGGACTTCAACATGAACAGAACTCATGAGCAGGTCCCCTCTATATAAATATAACCCACTGTTCCAACTTTTGGGGTCACTTAGAAATATCCTAGTTTGAAAGAAAAGCACATTTTGTCCATTTAAATAACATGAAATGGATCAGAAATCCGGTGCAGACTGGCTTAATGTTTTAAATGACTATTGTAGCTAAAACAGTTGCTCTTTAATGGAGTATCTTCATAGGTGTATGGAGCTGAGTGACCCCAAACCTTTGAACTAAGTGTGTATATACATGTTTTTTTAATTATTTTATATAATGCCGTCAAATTCCATAGCGCTGTACACTGGGTAGACAGGACATAACTAGTATGCAACATAACAAATTGACTAACAGAGACAACAGGTGAGGAGGGCCCGGCTCAAACAAGCTTACAATCTAGAGGAGTAAACGCTGTGTGTACATGGTTTGGTTATTGTTCAGTAATGTGTGTTGTACGTAGCAGTGACCCGAGGATTCTTATGCCAAACATATTTTTTTTTCTTAAATGTTTTGGGATAAGTCGGGTTATCTGAAACATGCTCTTTCCTTCAGTATTCCGAACTTCTTCTTAGTACATGGGTGACCCCCAACCCGAGCTGGTCTTCTGTTGTAAATGACACAAGATAATCGGCTGCATAGCAAATGGTCGTTGTTTTAACCAACCATATGTTGTGATTATAATAGATATGAAGATTGCGACTGCGCCAACCCGTGTTGAAGAGAAATGAAATACATTTTATCTTGCTTTGGATATTCTTATGACTCTTTTGGAGAAGTTTAAAAGTTTTTATTAGTTTATGATGATTCCAAATTCTGTTGCGTTTCCTTGCAGAACACTCGTGAGACGGCTCAAGCTATCAAGGGCATGCACATCCGCAAAGCCACCAAGTACCTGAAGGATGTCACTCTGAAGAAGCAGTGTGTTCCTTTCCGTCGCTACAACGGTGGTGTCGGCAGGTGTGCCCAGGTGAGTGCCCTTCATCCTTCATAGAAATGTCTTAGGTTTTGGTCAAACCTATTCTAGTCTGTCTTGTGAATAAGAAGAATGGAAACAACTTGCCTACAAACCTTTTTAGTTTGGCAGCAGCCTATCAGTGCCTGCTTTTTGGGTTGCATGAAAATTAGGTGTTTCGGGCAAAAGTAAGCAGTCATTTACATAAACTATTTATTAAAAAGGATTGGGTATCCATTATTACTAGAGATGATTTTAATTATGCATTAAGTTATAAATGGTTTAAATTATAGTAGACTTAACACTAGCAGTTGGTTTCTAGAGATAAGAGACAACAGCTTTCGTTTAATTAGATATTAAGCAGTGACTGGGTACAGGGAATCACGGGTAGCAGAGGGCATACTTAAGAAATTAAAATTAAACCCTATTAATACTTTCGGTAGAATGGTGGCAATGATGACTATCTTAGGACACCTTTGGATTCAAAGATGAAACAAATCATTAATCTGAGTCACCAATATTAAAACAACAATAATCATTTGAATAGGAATAAATTATTACGGATTCAGTGGTTTGATTTTTTGTTTTTAGTTGGGTGCATGGGGATTCCTTCCTTGTACTCGGCATTCCAGTACTGAACATGAGGCTGCGTCCTAATAGTTCCTATTTGGAGTTTTTAATGTGTCATTTTTGAAGTTTCTGAATGGGTCCACATTAGGAAGCCAGTTTAATTCCCCTGATGTTCCTGGTGTGACCTTTTTACTACTGCACAGGTGTTGGTGTGTGTGTTATAACGGTTTTATGTTTTCTGCACATAGGCCAAACAGTGGGACTGGACACAGGGACGTTGGCCAAAAAAGAGTGCTGACTTCCTCCTGCACATGCTGAAAAATGCTGAGAGTAACGCAGAACTCAAGGTAGGTTTATCTTGTGTGAGTGGTCCTTGACGCTGGTTTTGCAAGGATTTTTTGTATAGTTTTGCCATGCTCATGTAATGAGTTGTCCTCCATGAAGCATGAAATTCAAGTTTAAGTCTCAAATTTGAAAATCGCACATTTCTCATAGTTGACCTCGTCTTTGTTGCTGAGAATTTATTTCTATGCCTATTGTATGTTGAGAACTGCCCAGTAGGGGGATTCTTTTTATATATAGTGCTATCATATCAGCGTTGTACAATAGGTAAACAGGATATAACAAGTAGTATATAACAATTTGCTTTAGAGAAATGAGGCAAGGTTGTCCAAGCTTAAAGAGCTTACAATCTAGGGACAGTAAAACAAATAAAATAGCATGCGCAATGTGTCTATGCATGTTCCCGTATGTGTATATGAAATAAGATGGCTTTTTTTGTGTTAACATTGTTTCTGTACAATGCGCGCAGTGTGATCTTTGTTTTGACCAATAGAATTTTTTTTTTATGAATGGGTCGTTGAAGTTGGTAAAATTGGATAAATGTACTGTAAACTGCTTAATAGTGCAACTAATCTAGTGTACAACATGAACACACGTTAAGATATATCTGTATTGGAGGCAAGGGCCTTGGAGGTGGCAATGATGACTATCTTAGGACACCTTTGGAATCAAAGATGAAACAAATCATTAATCTGAGCCACCGTTGCCTTTTCTGCTGCAGTAAAATCTGTAGTTTAGGCCAATTTTCTGAAGTGTTTGCAACTGTTGTAACCAAGGATGCTGTCAAAACGATCACTAACTGGGAGATGCGAGAGGGCTAATGTTTGGTGCTACTGTTACATGCGCAGCTGATTACTGTCTGTATGCTTTTCCTTATTTAAGGTTCTGTCTGGAAATTAAACTTTTGTGTTTTTTGCTTGTAGGGTTTGGATGTGGATTCTCTAGTTATCGAGCACATTCAGGTGAATAAGGCCCCCAAGATGCGCAGACGAACCTATCGTGCTCACGGCCGTATCAACCCTTACATGAGCTCCCCATGTCACATCGAGATGATTTTAACTGAAAAGGAGCAGATTGTCCCCAAACCTGAAGAGGAGGTGGCTCAAAAGAAAAAGGTATTTGTTTTAAGGATTTTTTTTTCTATGGAAAACCATGTGCCTATTATAAGCAGTGTCTTGATACAAGGAAGGGCATACTTAAGTAAAAATGTAAATACTATTAATACTTTGGGTACAATGGTGGCAATGATGACTATCTTAGGACACCTTTGGAGTCAAAGATGAAACAAACCTTTAATCTGAGTCACCCATATTAATACAGCAATAATGATCTGAATAGCAATAAGCAATGATTAGCCTGATCGACATTAGTATTTGTTCTGTTATTCAAAATCCCACTTAAACTGATCTGAGACGCCATGTTGGGAATTTGGGTGTATGGTCAAAATCTGATGCTTCTGGAATGACTCCTTTTATCGGCTTTATTCGTGCTTTTGTTTGGCTGTAAGTCTGTAGCTTACCTTTCATTGTTAAATATTTATGTAAAATCCTTCTACAGATTGATGTTAATATGGAATTTTTACATTTTAGATCTCCCAGAAGAAGCTGAAAAAGCAGAAACTTATGGCTCGGGAGTAAAGTTTCGCAGATGTACAGAAATAAACTACCATGTTCCAAAAACTTTGCTTCTGATGTCTTCATTTTCTATTTCTTTTTTTTTTCTTTTCTTTTCTCTTGAACAAATGATTGAAACAAAAAATAAATTGGATCCTTAAACTTGGGTTACGTAGCAGAGCACAACCAGTCTTTAGTGTTTTTGCTTAACTTTGGGTTTCAGATTCCCCCACAGTGTACAATGGAAGAGTAACGGTCTTTTCATATTAAAATTAACCTATTATCGATCATCGATGAAGCTGTCATAGTGTAACATTTTAGGGTCTGCATAATTTGCAATCATTCCTACTGAGTTATGAAGTTGTGATGAATGAAATTGATCACATATCACATTTAGTGCAATGCTATTTCTGTTGGTGTTCTCAAACTAAGTAAATATTGGCATGTTTGTGTAACATAAAAAGAAAAACTTGCCCTGTATGTTTGAGTGGGTTTTATCTATGCTGTGTCGCTGTTTGTCCCTAATTATACCCTTTGACTTAGAGTTTGCGGTTGGCATATAACGCACCCTTCCTGCAGCTCATATAGCTAATAAGAAGCTTGCTACGCAACTAGAAACTTCAGTTCTTAAATCTCCACCTTCACTAATGTGAATTGCTGCCGTCACGCTCTTTCTTTTTAACCCGCACCATATATAACTATAGCTTGTGCTTTTTCTCGGTGTAAGCCCTGTCACGGGCTGTATAAGTGGTATGGTATAGAGAAACTACTGGTGTTAGAGATGTATGTTAAATATATCGGTTATCTTATTTGTTTTCTTTAGCACCATCAGATTCTGCAGCCCTATACAAAGGGTAGACAGGACATAAGTAATATATAACATAAGATGACAAACAGGTGAGGAGGGCCCTGAGCTTATAATCTAGAGTGAATATATGCTCTGCACTTGGTGCACAGGAGACTGCCACACCATGTCATTAGCAACCTTCATACAGCAAAAATAACTTGCGCTACCCAGCTTTTCCCATAAAATAAATTTATTTATGTAAGGGAGAGTCATGATTTTCAAGTTGCTCCCTTTTTTAGACAGACTTCTGCAGCAAGAAGGTCGGCGCTAGCCTTGTAAAATGTATTAATGAGCGGAGGTACTAGACATGCCACTGATTTATCTATACATTATATGGGACCCGCCAAGCTCTCCTTGCAGGTCATTGCAGTCAAGGTGTTGAACCCACAGCTCTGTACTATAGACAGCTCTGTACACAGCTCTGTGCTATATTTGTATTCCAGAGCTGCTTGGCACAATCCCTTGGGCTGGCTTGTGTGCCATTAGCTCAAGTGGCTTCCACCAGGGAAAAAATACTATTAGGGGGAAGCATCGTGCAAAGTTTACGAACATCGTTTCAGAACAGAACAATCACTAAGTTTTGTTAAAATGGGGTGCCTGTTACCCTTTCACTGCGATAAATTTCATGTGTCTCTTGTGCCCTGTTCAAAGGGGGGAAGAACATCTTGACAATAACCCATGTTGGCTTTATTTTTGTTGCATACATCGTGACACAGTGTAACTTCATGTTCATCTGGTGTAGTATTTACCTAATTTTTAGACCTGCTACTGAACAGATGATTATGTTCTGGTCTGTAAAACCATAGAATTCAAACACTTTCTTTTTCACGTGACTTTATATTAGGGTAAGTATGTCTAAGGGCAAGCATATGAATGTGTACGTATTTATGGGCAGGTATTTGTAAGGGCAGTGTACATGTGTATTCTGACAGTCTATACATTACTGTTACTGTTTTAAGTCTAAAGAGTATAGAATGAATAAAGGGTGCACCTAAACCAGACTGAGAGGAGACCGCTGTGGGTGCAGTCCGGGTGCTGGGGCAAGTATTTGTGTATGTACTATATAACTAAAATAGGTTACTGCTGGAGACCCCACTGCAGGGCCATAAGAAGGGTGAGGCGAGAGAGGCACTCTCCTCAGGCACAGCCACATGATCAGCAGCTGCAGGATTGGATGGGGAGATCACAATCCCTCTCTAACTGGCCCGACGTTGGGGAGCGCAAGGTCCGTCACTTCAGACCTCAACTTCCGTGCTTCCTTATCGCTACACGCCGGCAAATGACGCCATCCCTGCGCTCTGTATCAAAAGCTGTCACATAGTAAAAAGAGAGCGCTAAAGCGGAGGCCTGGAGTGACAGACCTCGTGCTTCCAAAATTGAATGGAAGGTGGAGGATGAAAGATGTGTTTATCAGCAGGTATGTGTAAGGGCAGTGTATGTGTATATGCGTGTTTATGGGCACGTGTGTAAAGGCAGAGTGTAAGGCCCTTTAAAGGTACGTTCAAATTGGCCCTTAACCCCCCAAAGAAAAATTTGGCGGATAGTGTTTAGCCCCACCGTCTGCCCCCCCCTCCCCAATTGAAACACTGTGTATTTTTTGTGCAGCCGTGATAGACAGAGGAGCAGAGTGGTTGCTCAGTAATAAATTTTCAGCAACCGTTTGGCGCCTCTCACTTTCCTCTGTGAGGCCTCTGTCTTTGTCGTGGTGCCGGCATTTCATGCTGGGTGCCGGAATATGAAGTCTTGTTCCGGCACTCAGCAGTGAAGCAGGATTAATGCGTAGATGCATGGTGTGAATGAGAATAAATGAATTAATGTGTAGATGAATTGTGTGAATGAGTGAGGGAATTAATAAATATGTGTAAACAATTTGTGAAAGAGTGAAAGAATAAATGATTGTGTGAATGAATTGTGAAAGTGAATTAGTGAGTGACTGTAAAAGTGTTAGTGTGAATCATAGGTGTATAACTGATTTGGCAGAGATATAAGTAGAGTTATAAGTAGAGTGTTTAACATTGGGGACCAAGATGGCACAGCCAGGGTATTTATGGGACAAAGATGGCACAGGCAGCATGTTTATGGGATAAAGATGGCGTACGCTCGGCTGTTTAGGGGCAATGTTGACTCATACTGGGCTGTCTGGGGACAAAGATGGCACATACAATGTGTGTAATTTGGGTGCTGGTCAGGTTCTATGTGGGCAATGTGGACGCCAGGGCTGGCTTTGGGGCGTGCGACCTATGATCTATGCCTGTAATTTAGGGGGTTTTATCTATACCTTTAATGCTAAGTTTTTATGTGAAGTTCAATTGATCTATACCTGCAAAGCTGGGTTTTTGTGTTATTCTGTAGATCCATTTCTGCTATGCTATGTTTCCATACCTTAAGTGCTGAGTTTACATGTGATCTATACCTGCAATGCTGGGTTTGTGTGTTCTTTAGATCCATATCTGCAATGCTATGTTTCCATACAGTATTAATGTATACCTGCAAATACAGGGTTTTTATGTCTTATTCAGTTGCATGTGCTGTTTCCATGTGTTGTTTATTTGATCAATTACCTGTACTACAGGGAGTAAGTTACAGAGAGGTATGGTAGTGAATGAGGGGACAAAGGGACTCTGTGGATGATCACGGTGCAGTCAGAAGGAGGGAACACTGCACTGACTCTCGCGGTCTTCCCCTGATCTGCAGTCAGTGTGGCAAATATTTTGTCTTTTGGTGTGGTAGCGGAGGGAGTGATTGCATGCCATGGAGCATGGAGCGGGGCCCAAAGAAATATATATATATAGTGTATATGTAGTGTTTTATAATTGTCCCTGTCCCCCCACGTGCCCCCCTAAATATGAAAGCTGGAGACACCACTGATGTTTGGAAAAACCGATTGGGGTGTAAATTGTTCCTTAAGTGAATAAATCTCAAAGTGAAAAGCCCCCCTACCGGGTGTCACAGCCTGCTCCTCTTGGAGTTGGCGTGGTGCTTTTCTGTTGTGCCGTTTGTATTTGTATGACATATGCTGCAGGTGAGCAATGTTTGCTGGGTATGAGGGTATCGCAGGGTTCTACAGCCCTAAATAAAGTGTATAAAAACAGCAGCAGATGGGTGCATAAATTATACGGTGAAAATACAGTATATACATTATACAATATACATGTAAACCTACTAAATTACGTAAAAAGTTACCTATAGCCTCCAAAGTCACATAGTAAAACATAGTTTTAGTAACTCCCTGCCCCCAGCCACGTCTAACCACATCCAGTAAATCAGTTCTGACCCCAAATTATGTTGTTTTCCATCGTGGCTATTTGGGGGTCAGTGAAGCAACCATTTAACAAACCAGTAAGCAGGGTGCTGGGCTGTATAGCGAGAGGCGTTTAGCCAAGTAAAATGCACCACTTACGGAACATCGAGTGCAATCATGCGCTTAATATTTGCGTAGTGTTTCTATAGCATAGATTCGCTACAATGTATATACCGTATATTATTAAAAGGATGAATCGTGTAGTGACTGTCCTGAAATAGGTATCACTTTGCACTTTGGTGTTAAAACCTGCTGATCCCCCCGTTGTGTGACAGAGATGGGGGGGAGATTCTGCGGCTTGTATGTTGCGCTTAAAAAAACCGCACATCGCTAGCGCGCACATCTCGGTGCATACTGCATAATCACCGATAGGGGCGCTGCGCGACAACTTTACGGCATTGTGTAACTCCTTGTAAATATTCCAGTGACGTAACTCCAGGATGTGACGCAGGCTTCCGGTCAGCAAACTAGACGGCGTTAGTGAGATCTCGGAAGCAGGTTAGTTTGTCGATGGTTTAGGCCGAATGAATATATAATAATATAACAGACGGGAAGGGGGATATGTAAGGAGAGCGGAGATAGAGGTTACCCCAGGCGGGAGAGGAGGCTGGGCTCTTGGGGCAAGTTTACCGGGGTTATTCGGGCAGGAGGAGAAGGTGCTGACTCCGTACATGACAGAGCTGTCTGCGTAGCTGTAATGGTGAATGTTCATCGCTTGTTTTTACGCCAAAGCTGTGCTTTTCACGAAAAAAGCAGATGTGAGAATACCGTATTTGCTCGATTATAAGACGAGGTTTTTTTCAGAGCAAATGCTCTGAAAAATACCCCTCGTCTTCTAATCGGGGTCGTCTTCTAATCAGACCTCAAATAGAGTCTGATTAGGAGACTAAGATCCAGATCCCCCGCACCGCTGCAGGGGACCTGGATCCTCCTGTCTCACCCCCCCCCCCCCCATCATACACACACTTACCAGAGTGGCATATAGGGGTATAAGGCATTTCTGGAGGCAGAGTGCTCTATACAATGCCTTTTAACTCCCTTAATGCCACTCTGCCTCCTGAAATGCCTTATACCTCCCTATATGCCACTCTGCCCCATAATATGCATTTTAACCCCCTAAATGCCAGAATGGGATATAGGGGTATAAGGCATTTCTGGAGGCAGAGTGGCACATAGGGGGTCAAAAGGCATACCATGGGGCACAGTGGCATATAGAGGGTTAAAAGGCATATCATGGGCCACAGTGCCATATTGGAGTGGCAAGCCTGGGGGCAGATGTGCGTAACTGGGGGCAGGTTGGAAAATACAAGAAATAAAAACAAAAAAAATATTTTTCTCAATCATAGCTTTTATTAAAAAAAATAGTTTACATGAATTAACATTTACTGGTAAAACTTTTTTCCTTTAGGGTCGTCTTATATTCAGGCTTTTTCTTTTTTTCCTAAGTTAATATTCAGATTTTGGGGGGTCGTCTTATAATCGAGCAAATACGGTATATAGATGGGGGGGGTTGGATCACGAAGGGCGGGGGAAGATCTCTTCTGATAGTATGAAAAACGCAGTGAGCTGAGAAAGTGAGCTCATTTTGATACTTTTAATTTGCAGTTTAAGTAGAATTTGATATTCTTAATAAATTCAATCTAAAGGAATAACCTCTAGTCTGTCTTTTCTTTGAATACAAGACCCTTTTATATCCGCATGATGAACTTGTAGGGTTAATGCTGTAGGGTTAATGCTGTACTGCGTTTAACGGTCACCACTACTCATTCATTAATGGCCAGCAGATGTAAATGATATCAGAATATTTAAACATGGGATTTATTCTTCAGAGTCTTAATAGTTGTCATTTGTAGGAATTTGCTTCTAGATGCGTTTATCTTTGGTTTGTAACAGTCTAATTCTCAGGGACACAAGAACGTTGTATATAAGAGTGTTGTATGATATTATGTGTTATAAGATATATATATATATATATATATATATATATATATATATATATAAGCCAAAATATGTTGTTGGCAAAGCTTCTCTCTGCTGAAAGAGGGAACACCTATTCAGTTATATTTTATAAAGTATTTCTTTTTGAGAGGGTGGTAGGCAAGTGAACAGCCTTTCAGTAGAAATGGTAGTGCTTAATACAGTGAGGGGAGTTAGATATGCAGGGCACATCACATCAAAGGTTGAGGACCAAGCAATGTTGTAGGTCCTGGAGCAAGAAGAAGAAAAGTTTCAGGTGTGCCGGGCTTTTTGGGTGAAAAAGAACGCAAAGCCAGTTGTGCAGTGCTAGCTCTATATAAAACAAGTAATAATCCAGCAAGAGGACAGGTTTTGTTAATGATTAATCTGTCACACAAAACTCCATACAGTGATTTATATATATATATATATCGTGCAAAGTAAGTGATTGAACTGATTATTTTACTCTCTAATCCTGTATGTTTTTGCTGCTCATCAGGTAGAATGGTGTGCATTCCATGCATTGTGATTCCAGTCCTCCTCTGGGTGTACAAGAAATTTTTGGAGCCCATTGTATATCCCTTCATATCACCCATCATCAACCGTATCTGGCCAAAGAAAGCAGTTCAGAATACCCCTCCTTCCAGTAAAGAGGGGAAGCAAGTACTTAACGGGACCAACAAGGTATCATACGTCCGACACGATAAGTAATGATCGTTACTGATCGTGCTTTCAGCATCTCTGTCTCCAGTAACACTTTCCCTTCCCCTCTCCATCGTGGTACCCCAAGGCTCAGTTCTAGGACCCCTTCTGTTCTCTCTTTACACTTCCTCACTTGGTAAACTAATCTCTTCCTTTGGCTTTCAATACCACCTGTATGCTGATGACACCCAGATCTATCTATCCTGTCTTAATCTCTCTCCCTCTGTCTTAGAGCCTGTAACTGTGACGCTTCTGTCTCTACCTGGATGTCTGCACGTTTCCTGAAACTTTTTCTCTCCAAAACCGAACTTCTCATCTTCCCTCCCTCCAACACTAACACTCCCCCATCAGTACACCTTTCCTAGTCACTCTCCTGCTATACTTACACTAGTGTGGCTGGTCCATCCAGCGGCGCTTTTACCTATTGTGTAATACACCCTGGCTCCCACTAGATTTGAACAGGGCCCTCCTTACCTGTTTCTGTAAGTCAAATTGTTATGACATAACAAGTAGTGTATATCATGTTTACCCATTGTATAGCTCTATGGAATATGATGGAGCTATATAAATCATTAAATAGTAATGGCAGTAACTGCATAGGTAAAGTGTTTCCTTTGATTAAAAAGCACTGTTTGAGTATCAGACTTTGCGTGTTTAGTTCTAGCAATCAGCACTTCTCAGTCTTTTGTTCATGCACGAGCGACGCTGCATGCACAGGCAATCAGGATTGAAGTGTCGACACCTATATGTGCTGGTTAAAGCGCCATCAGCTTGGAAGCGGCAAAACCAAGCTGCTCCGCTCCGGGAAGTATGGTGCGGGGGGCTTTTAGATTTAGCAAAAATACTTAAATATTATATCTATCACTCATATTTATAGTTTTATATAAATACACTTAAAACCTGCATTGGGGCATTTTCATACTGATTGGCTTATTTTTTTTTTTTATTATTTTATTCATTGTGATGAGACGTGAAGGGTTAATTGTATATCTAGGCGACCCATTTGTAAGGTTACCTTAATTTCATCATTTCTGGCAATGTTTATATATATATATATATATATTTTTTTTTTTCTTGTGCAGCTTGACAGTAATGGAATCTTTAATGGAAGTGTTACCCAAGAACAAGAAGCAATTCCCAATAAAAAGACAGATTAACACAGTTTGTGAAGGTCCGGCTCTGCAGTTCGTTCTTCTTGTACCTCGACATGTATAAAGTGAAAGAATGGTCACCGACTTGAGAGACTTGGAAAATTATTTATTTACTGTAGATGAATGAAGAAGAAATCTTTGTATATATTAATATATTGCATTCCAGATTTTTCATATTACCCAAATTTGCTTTCCTATTTCACGTCTAAATAGATGTATAAATATCTTAAGTCTGTTTCTGCTATAATTTCTGCAGGTTTCATTGCTATGTTTCTGGAATTCATGCCACGTCATAATGGAGTGTGTCTGCTCTTATTTAATTAATGTACAATGAGAATACAAACTGAGGATTTATTAAATAGAATTGTACTTTTTAGGTGACTTCACAGTAAAGCAAATGACATTTTTTATTCGCTCTGCATTATGACAAGCCAACTCCAGTGGGCTCCTCCTGCCTTGTTTTCTTGGCCCTGTATAATGTTTTGTTCTTGCAAGTCGATTGAAAGATTTTACATTATGCAGGACCTGCTTAGTCCTTCCTATAGGAAAAGCTCACTGGCGTTGGCCCTTCATACCGGATTGGATTCCTGTTTTTATGAATAAAAATAAATTAAATATTTTCAGCTGTTTTTAATCAATTTAGCTATAACTCCAACTGTCCTTCCCTCTGCACATTAAGAGGTTAACTGTATTTATACCCATAGAGAAGAAAAAGCAAAACCAATTTCACCATAAAATCTCTCCACATATTATAGCTGTCCCTTAAAAAAAATAATTTGAGTACATAGAACCCCTTATTTTCCTGCACAGCTTGGGCCCCTCATCACTAGCTGCATATATATATAATGATGATGTAAAGATACCTTCCTGGCGCTAATGATTTCATCCAGATACACAATGTACCAAAATGATATCAGTCACACTTATACATCTTCCCTCCACTGTAATAAACATCATAGGTGATTCTCTTTCAATTTACATACATGGTGCACCCATTCAGTGAGACCTCACACTACAGCCTTGCTTTTTCAAACACTTTTGACAAAATGATTGGCTCCCTCTATGGGTATCTGGGGATAAACCAAGCCTCACCTCACTGCGATAAATATTTTCACTTTGCATCGTGAAAAAGGTTAACATTGGCTTATACAATAAATTGGATTTTTTATAACACCTGACATAAATGTGAACCTAAAATAAGTCATGTTACATTTAAAGATGTTCCATCTGATGAAAATAGCACATACTGAAATCGCCCAGAAATTTACATAGGTTTCAGCTGATAGAGTCCCTCGTACGGACCTTTAACTCCTGGAGCAGGGAGACCAATGGCCAAGTTTCTGGGTCAGGGTTTAAAGGTCCATACAAGCGACTCTATTGGAATTACTGATTTATATTTCCAAGGAGATCCATTTAATGAGGTGTCGGTCTTAAATTGATGTGTTTTTAAAAGTGTGATAAGAGGCCACCTTATAACACCTGATCTCCCAGATCTCTCTCTATATCTGTATAGATTAAACAAACAAAATACAGAAAACCCAACTGCAGAATTATCCACACATAATCCAGAGAAATCCAGAGGAAAAAAAGGAGGGGTATTTATGGCTTCACATTATTTCATATTTTGCTTTAAATATTAAATAATTCAGGGCCATGGAGACATGAATGAATTTTGACACAGGATTTTTTTCGGTATGATGTTTTTGTTTGCCTTCGTTTCCATGTATTGGTGAAATTAGGCACAGGTAGGCTGTTGGACGGATGTTCACGCTTACACTGTATTGATGCTTAGAGTTCTGAACAACCGGCCAATTGGTTGATGCCAGAGGAGGTCCCTGTAGACGACCAATAGGCTCACTCGCGCTGCCCTGTAACCCCTGTCGGCGAACCTACAGATTTCCGCTTCCGTCAACTCCTGCGATGTCGCGGAGGTAAGGTAGATGGGGAAGGGCCCAGGGAGATTAGTAGACAAAGACGATTACGAAAATCTTCGTGGTGTGTGTCTTCGTCTACGTTTTACCGCCGCTGTCTTCTCTTCTTCGTGTCTTCGGAACGAACACGAAAACTCACTCTTCGTGTTCGTTTTCATGTTCGCCTGAAGACGAATGCACAAGTCTAGACAGAACCACCACTGATACAGCCAACCTTTGTACACCGGAAAATAATAACAATGGCCGGTCAGCTTCGATTGTCAAAAGCCGTCACCAACACCGTGTTGGAAGAGAACTGCATTCCATTCTTCAATGGTGTAAACAAAAAAACAAGATGGCGGAGACCCCAAGAATGAACGTTTAATCTGAGGACTGCGAGAAGGCATTGGCCCTACTGATATTATATTCTGCATGCTGTATGGATTAAACTGTATCCCCCTTGAAAATAATTTGCGGTTTAATATTAAGTGTAATTATGGATATAATCTCCGTTCTTGTAGTTTCTTTAATATTTATGTGGATAAAATGTCTATAATAAAACAAAATCAAGTGATAGATCAGTTATTATTCATTGTTTTATATGGCACCATCATATTCCGCAGCGCTGTACGGCTCCGCGTGAATTTTCTTCTCAAAATGTTTTACTGAGAGGGTGGTTGATACGTGGCACAGCCTTCCAGATGAAGTAGTAGAGGCTTAACCAAGGATTGGTTAAATTTAATAATAAGTTATATAGACACCTGGGAACTAGCTTGGCACTCAAATACAACACTTCTGAATTAAGTCACCTGTACTCAAGGAGGGGTATGTTTCATTAATGTTCGTCAGCTCAGCTGTTCTGAGAAAAGTTAAAAGGTGCACTTATTCACTTATACAATAAAACTTTTTATAAATGTGTAAAATAATGGACTTTCAGCCAAATGGTTTCTGACTATGGTTGGCTTGCTGTGTGATTTTTAACCCAGGAGTGCAGGGGCTTCGAGATTCCCTTTCTTTGTAAAAAGTCATGTTTGGCTCTTACTCTTGAGAGGCAGTACGGGAAGAGAAAAATTACTACTTTTTATGCCCTTTCTATAGCAGATTATACAAACAGGACCTTTGAGATCATCATGGTGTCTATCGTAGGAAGTCTTATGCTGGTATCTGGCGTTATCTTATTGCTGGCAATCATGAAAAGGTACATCATGTAGCACTGATAAAGATTCTGCAGAATTGCCAGACAGATAAGGGCCATTCTAAGGATGGGGGACCAGCTGATCCCCAGGATTTTCTTATTTCTCATCATATGAGGTCATGTACTGGCACCTTCTGTTTTTTTTACTTGTAATTATATGTATGCCTTCAAGGGTTATTCATGCTTAAATGTAGCTATGTCTTTTGTTTTGCTCTGGTCTTATAAATATTTAGGAGGGACACATAACCTACCTCCTCATCCTTGTACTGAGTGTAATCTTGGAGTACCAGGACATCACTTCACGTAATAACGCCTCCAGAGGTCACACAGGTTGGCCGAAGGGGTACTAGGGAGGGTTTGTGCTTGCTGAGATCTCCAATACATAGGAAAGCCTAGATCTAGTTTTTAGTTCACAGTCTTATTTAGTGAGTGCTGATGTGTGTGTGTGATAAGACTGTCAAGCGAGCATTGAGATTCTTCATAATGTGCTTTTACTCAGCCCAACAGTTGCAAGGGCGATAGTGGGGTATTACGTCAAAGCCAATACTTTATTGGGCAATATACAAAACAATGAATTATATCATTAATTAGAGAGAAAAAAACAATTGCAAAAGGGGGGAAATGTGCATTGATATTCAATAAATGAATAAAAAAGAGTTAAATGAAGAGTTCACACTAGAAAACTTCTTGATGGCTCCACAATATAATAATATCTCCATTTGTCGGGCCTTTGTATTGGATCCACTTGCCATGGCAGATACAATTGAAGATCTGTAATCAATGTGATGAAAACCAGGAATACATTTCCCATAATGGGATTCAGATTGAATTAATGTATTTTTAATTATGTATGTGTCATGGTTTATGCATTATAAGTACTCTTTCTTTAATTACTCCTTACCTAATGTGCTCACTCCCTATTTGAACCGCATTAGGGAGTGGTTCTGGGCACTTCAACTGTGTTAACAAATGTACTGCAGGAGTGCCTTCTCCCTACAGGTGATCCGAGGAAGGGCCTCATCATTCAGACCGGAGCTGTATTCACCAAGGAGTCGTCTGCTTAAACATCTCCTATACCTGAACGAATTTCCCTGCGTTTACTCCTCTGTTTCTCACCTGGATTGCTTTAAGGATTCCCGTTTACATACCTCTGGGCTTTATCCCAGTTTATTCTCCATTTCTGCTGCACCTTACTGTAGGATTCCACTTTATCAGACCGCTTCACGTTTTCTCAAGTGTATCTGATTACCTACTGATTTCGATCCTTGTAACGGCGTTCACCTCTTCAGCTTAAAGAGACTTTTTGCTACTTACCAACTCCATTGGATCTCCAGCCGACTGCTCTGTTCAGCCTCATAGCTGCTCTCCAACCCACTTGCTATATTTCACTACAGCCCTTCTGAGAGACAGCTACCAGGACTCCCCTTCCCACTATCCTCAGGAATAATTTTTTTACATTTGGGCTCCCAACGTGGACTTTTCTCCTTTGTTATAAGCCCTATAAACTGTAGGCTATTGCTTAATCTTCTTGCTGATCAAGTTTATTTAAATTGCATTACTGTTTCATTAACCCCTTCGCGACCTTTGCCGGTTCAGGACCGTCATAACAAGAAGGTCACTAAATGACCTTTGACGGTCCTGAACCGTCAAAAAATTAAATAAGCTTAGAAAGTGATCAAGGATCACTTTCTTCGCTTAAACGGCCTTGCTGCAATGCCTCGAGGCATTCAGCAAGGCCGAGATCGGCATCGGGGGCCATGTCTGGCCCCTCCCCGGGGCGTCAACAGCCGCCATACATTGTATGGCGGCGGACGCCCGTTTTAAAAGCGTTTAGGAGGCGATCAACGATCGCCTCCTAAACTTAAATGGTGTCGCTGGAATGCCTCGATCAGGAGGCATCCAGCGACACCAAACACTTACCTCTGGGTGGGCTGTGACCGCTCCGGAGAGCGGTCACAGCCGCCGCTGCCGGTGATCTTCGCCATCAAGCAAGATGGCGGCGGCCCGGGAAATAAAACAATAAAGACGAAAAAGTTCGCTAGAGGGTCTCCAGACCCTCTAGAGAACTGGCTCCACTTGCTGGTTGAATACAGGTACTGCATTCAACCATGCAAGTCAATGGAGCCCAGCTTTCTAATCACTATGTGATTAGTAAAATAATCAAAAAAAATAAAAATAAATAAAAAATGAAAAAAAAAATTAAAAAAAAATGTGCTAACATTTAAAAATAATTATGCAGTGATGTCACTAGATGAACCATCCAGTACCAGCAAAATGTGTAAAAAAAATATATAAAAAAAGTATTAAAAAAATAAAATAAAATTAAAAAATAAAGTTTATTATTTTGAGCAAGTGCTAAAATTTCTCAAAAATCTCAACAAAGAGTTAAAATAAAAGCACTTCAAATACCCAAGGGGTGTCTAATATATAAAAAAATGGCTGATGGGGTAAATTGGAGTGGCCTAGCTCAAAGATAGGGCATAGGTACAGACTGACCAAAATGGAGAAAAAAAGCGCACTTCCCAAATGTGGCATTTTAAATCTGAAACAACCCGACAAACCCATGCATGTCGGGTATCACTGCACTCAGGAGATGTTCCTGAACACACATTGGCGTGTTGTTTGACAGTGGCATATACCAGGACCTGTATATCTATAACTAAAGTACAATTTGTGTGAAAAAAAATTAAAAAAAATTACTATTACAAAGTTTGACAAAGTGTAGTTGTATAATTGGTGCATGGAAAGGGTTAAAATAACAGCATTTGGAATACCCTGGGGTGTCTAGTTTTCAAAAATATATGGTTTGAATGGGTTAAATTGAGTTAACCGGCTTCAAAGATGTTCCAAAGAGGAGATGGAGGCAGACTGACCAGATTTGTTAAAAAAGATTTGGAAATCATAAAACGCTGCTTGTACTTATTGCCCTATAACTTACAAAAAACAGCAAAAAAACATAAAAACATTGGGTATTTCTAAACTCAGGACAAGTAGTAGAATCTATTTAGCTAGTTTTTTTACTTGCTTTTTTAGGTGAGTAAAAGATTTTTCAAATAAAAGTCATAAAATGTGGTTTTTTTTCAATTTTTCACCATGTTTTTTTAATTTTTTTTATAGTAAATAAGATGATACGATCAAAATAATGGTATCTGAAGAAAGCCCATCTTGTCCTGAAAAAAACAATATATAACTTATGTGGGTACACTAAATGGGTGTGGAGAAAATTACAGCTGAACACAAGCACCACAAAAGTGTCAAAACAGCCTCGGTCCCACAGGGTACAAAACGAAAAATGAGCCCGGTCCTTAAGGGGTTAAACGTCATTGAACACTCACTGCTCCGTGATTGTTGTTACCAGTGTGTATAACTAAAAGGATAATACAGTATACTTTGAAGAAGCCAGGCTTTGTTTTAAAGATACAATGTCAACATTTTGTCAGCTCCATTGTACAGTTGTGCCTATGTTAAGTATCTATCGTGTATTTAAAATATTTGAAATAAAATTAAAGGTGTAGCAAAGTCCTGGTATTGTTCTTACAGAGCTCTATAAGCAAAATGGACACTTAACTGCATAAGTTGTATAATTTATATTGATAGGTGTGTGTTTGGACATCAGAAGTCTCTCCTGTAGAAGAAATGTTGAAGAAAAGACCTCTGAGGTCCAGAAAGCTTATGTGCATATAGCATGGAACAGGGTAAAAAATATAAAGATCAGTGGGTGCTGGGTTATGTAGCAAGAAGGAAAAAATAGGAAACTAGAAATATATGTACCGATGTATGTAATTCCGATACCAGCCTGGAGTTGTTTAACTTTTTTATATATGACACCCCAGCCTAAAAAGCTTCCTTCCACCAATTGGTGTACCCAAAACAAAAGTGCTTTGTGAAGCCATTCTGGCTGTTAGGTACCCAGCCAGACATGTAGAGTATGTTCTCTCCTCCATACACAATGAAAGTGAACATGGGGTATTTCCATAATCTAAAAAACATTTACTGGATCTCTCTGCCATCACAAGCACAACCTGTGCAAAACAATCTAAACAACACAGAGACATTGGTGAAAAAAGTTCAGGAAATTATTTCTATAGCTAATTTTGGCAGTGATTGGTGGCCAAATGGCTGCCTGGCATGTGTGTCCTGAAGCCACTAGTAACATGTCCTAGATTGGGTGGTATTTTTGGCTTCTTTGCTTAAAATTTCCAGTTACAAACCCAACATACTAAATGAAAAAAAACAACAGTTCCAAAGAGGCAATATACACCTTATAAGCACTGTTAAAATTCTCAAAATGCATATAAAGTCTGGACACCTGAATTGTTGTTGGGGGTATGTTCTGTCAATGAAACTGATTTAGTGACGGATTAGATAAATATACGAAAAATATGGCGTTTTATATTTTTTATAACATTTTTATAACATTACTCATGCTAAACTATGATGTGTGTGGAGAGGTAAACTACTTCTCTACATGAGAAAAAAGACGCACTGATGCAACTTTGTAACCTTTTAAATTCATACATTGTCCTTTTTGTACACCGGTGCATTGGTGTTTTTTAATAAAGCATGAAATGCCTGGCTAAGAGCCCTAAGGTAGCCAGCGCTGCAGAGTACACACTGGTTGGGCCCCATCCACTGGTCTGGATAAACTCCATAAATTTTTGTTATTACATATGGTTACAGCCAGTGGCAGAACTACCGGGGTCGCAGGGGTCGCAGTGGTCGCGACTGCGACCGGGCCCTGCAGTTCTGCCAGTCAGGGGGACTCAAGGGGTGCCGAGCGGTCGTTTTCAGCAACCGCTCGGCACCCTTCTGTCTACTCTGCCGAAGCCTGCCTCAGTGCTGCCCAGGCTGCTGTGTTTGGAGCGTGAGGCGTCTTTCTGGGGTGCTGCCGCTTCAGGCTGAGCTCAGCAGTGATGCCGCGCGCACAGCGGCAGAGCAGCGAGACATAGGCCTTGCAGGTAAGTCACAGGACTGCAGGTAAGTGACCTACAAAGGGGGGTAGGGAGAGGGTAGATAGTGAGAAGAGGGGGGTAGGGAGAGGGTAGATAGTGAGAAGAGGGGGGGGTAGGGAGAAGGTAGATAGTGAGAAGGGGGGTAGGGAGAGGGTAGATGGTGTGAGAGAGGGGGTAGATTGGGTTGGGGTGGGGGCCCCTTAATAGATGCTTCTAGTTACGCACCTGGTTACAGCTACTTTGAATCAATAGTATCAAAAACCACAACAGACAAAAATGGTAATTTAATTTATTTATTACTAATGACAACATTAATTAATAGTCCAATTAATTAAGCCACAAAGAGCTGATCATGGTGACAGCTACCTCTGGACTCACGAAGAGTCACCTTTCAGCACACAGGAGAGGAAAAACCCCATTAGGGGAAACCTCTGGGGAACCATGGCATGAAAGATTGTCCTTCCCTCTGGACACTAAAAGGTTAACTGTGTATTTATACCTGTAGAGAAGAAATGGCAAAAAGTAACTGACAAATAGTCATATTTTGTAACTGACAAATAGTTGTAATCAGCCTCTGTGGATGATTATGCCTCTACCGCAAGCATTCTCTTAATAAGCCTGCCTTAACACCACCAGTTCAATATAAATTGACATAGCATTAAACATGGAGACAGAATTAAAGATGGACATAGCATTACACATGGAGATAGCATTAAACAAGACCATAGCATTACACATGGACATAGCATTACACATGGACATAGAATTACACATTGACATAGCATTACACATGGCGGTAGCATTAAATATTGAGATAGCAATGAACATGGATATAGAAATACAAATTGATATAGCACTACATATGGAGAAAGCACTACACAAGGTCATAGCATTAGACATAGACATAGCATTAAACATGGACAAAGCACTAAACATGGACATAGCATTACACATGGACATAGCATTACACATAACGATAGCAATACACATGGAGATAGCAGTAAACATGGACATCCCATTAAACATGGATGTCGCATTACACATGAAGATAGCATGACACATGGACAAAGCATGACACATGGACATAGCATGACACATGGATATAGCACTACATGGGGACATAGCAGTAAACAAGGCCCTAGCATTACACATGCACATAACATTAAACATGCACATAGCATTTCACATGAGCCCTACCTTACCTTGATTCCTGTGCGTCGACTCCTTGGACTCTGCTCAACTACCTTGATTCCTGTGCGCCGACTGCTTGGACTCTGCTCACCTACCTTGATTCCTGTGCGCCAGACCCGCCGACTCCTTGTACTCTGCTCACCTACCTTGATTCCTGTGCGCTGACTCCTTGGACTCTGCTCACCTACCTTGATTCCTTTGCGCTGACTCCTTGGACTTTGCTCACTTACCTTGATTCCTGTGCGTCGACTGCTTGGGGTCTGTGCACTAGACCCGCCGACTCCTTGGACTCTGCTCACCTACCTTGATTCATGTGCGCTGAATCCTTGGACTCTGCTCACTTACCTTGATTCCTGTGCGTCGACTCCTTGGACTCTGCTCACCTAACTTGATTCCTGTGCGCTGACTCCTTGGACTCTGCTCACTTACCTTGATTCCTGTGCGTCGACTGCTTGGGGTCTGTGCACCAGATCTGCCGAATCCTTGGACTCTGCTCACCTACCCTGATTCATGTGCGCTGAATCCTTGGACTCTGCTCACTTACCTTGATTCCTGTGCGTCGACTCCTTGGACTCTGCTCACCTACCTTGATTCCTGTGCGCCAGACCCACCGACTCTTTGGACTCTGCTTACCTACCTTGATTCCTGTGCACCGACTCCTTGGACTCTGCTCACCTACCTTGATTCCTGTGCGCTGAATCCTTGTACTCTGCTCACTTACCTTGATTCCTGTGCGTTGACTCCTTGGACTCTGCTCACTTACCTTGATTCCTGTGCGACGACTCTTTGGACTCTACTCACCTGTGCTGACTCCTTGGACTTTGCTCACTTAACTTGATTCCTGGGCACCGACTCCTTGGACTCTGCTCACCTACCTTGATTCCTGTGCGCTGACTCCTTGGACTCTGCTCACTTACCTTGATTGCTGTGCGCTGACTCCTTGGACTCTGCTCACCTACCTTGATTCCTGTGCGTTGACTAATTGGACTCTGCTCACTTACCTTAATTCCTGCGCGTCGACTGCTTGGGGTCTGTGCACCAGATCTGCCGAATCCTTGGACTCTGCTCACCTACCCTGATTCATGTGCGCTGAATCCTTGGACTCTGCTCACTTACCTTGATTCCTGTGCGTCGACTACTTGGACTCTGCTCACCTACCTTGATTCCTGTGCGCCAGACCCACCGACTCTTTGGACTCTGCTTACCTACCTTGATTCCTGTGCACCGACTCCTTGGACTCTGCTCACCTACCTTGATTCCTGTGCGCTGAATCCTTGTACTCTGCTCACTTACCTTGATTCCTGTGCGTTGACTCCTTGGACTCTGCTCACTTACCTTGATTCCTGTGCGACGACTCTTTGGACTCTACTCACCTGTGCTGACTCCTTGGACTTTGCTCACTTAACTTGATTCCTGGGCACCGACTCCTTGGACTCTGCTCACCTACCTTGATTCCTGTGCGCTGACTCCTTGGACTCTGCTCACTTACCTTGATTGCTGTGCGCTGACTCCTTGGACTCTGCTCACCTACCTTGATTCCTGTGCGTTGACTAATTGGACTCTGCTCACTTACCTTAATTCCTGCGCGTCGACTGCTTGGGGTCTGTGCACCAGATCTGCCGACTCCTTGGACTCTGCTCACCTACCTTGATTCATGTGCGCTGAATCCTTGGACTCTGCTCACTTACCTTGATTCCTGTGCGCTGACTCCTTGGACTTTGCTCACTTACCTTGATTCCTGTGCGTCGACTCTTTGGACTCTACTCACCTGCGCTGACTCCTTGGACTTTGCTCACTTACCTTGATTCCTGTGCGTCGACTCCTTGGACTCTGCTCACCTACCTTGATTCCTGTGCGCTGACTCCTTGGACTCTGCTCACTTACCTTGATTCCTGTGCATCGACTCCTTAGACTCTACTCACTTACCTTGATTCCTGTGCGTCGACTCCTTGGACTCTGCTCACCTACCTTGATTCCTGTGCGCTGACTGCTTGGACTTTGCTCACTTACCTTGATTCCTGTGCGTCGACTGCTTGGGGTCTGTGCACCAGACCCGCCGACTCCTTGGACTCTGCTCACCTACTTTGATTCATGTGCGCTGAATCCTTGGACTCTGCTCACCTACCTTGATTCCTGTGCGCTGACTCCTTGGACTCTGCTCACTTATCTTGATTCCTGTGCATCGACTCCTTAGACTCTGCTCACTTACCTTGATTCCTGTGCGTCGACTGCTTGGGGTCTGTCCACCAGACCCGCCGACTCCTTGGACTCTGCTCACCTACCTTGATTCATGTGCGCTGAATCCTTGGACTCTGCTCACTTACCTTGATTCCTGTGCGTCGAGTCCTTGGACTCTGCTCACCTACCTTGATTCCTGTGCGCTGACTCCTTGGACTCTGTTCACTTACCTTGATTCCTGTGCGTCGACTGCTTTGGGTCTGTGAACCAGACCTGCCAACTCCTTGGACTCTGCTCACCTACCTTGATTCCTGTGCGCTGACTCCTTGGACTCTGCTCACTTACCTTGATTCCTGTGCGTCGACTGCTTTGGGTCTGTGAACCAGACCTGCCGACTCCTTGGACTCTGCTCACCTACCTTGAATCCTGTGCACTGAATCCTTGGACTCTGCTCACTTACCTTGATTCCTGTGCACCGACTCCTTGGACTCTGCTCACTTTCCTTGATTCCTGTGCGTCGACTCCTTGGACTCTGCTCACCTACCTTGATTCCTGTGCGCCAGACCCACCGACTCTTTGGACTCTGCTTACCTACCTTGATTCCTGTGCGCTGACTCCTTGGACTCTGCTCACTTACCTTGATTCCTGTGCGTCGACTGCTTGGGGTCTGTGAACCAGACCTGCTGACTCCTTGGACTCTGCTCACCTACCTTGATTCATGTGCGCTGAATCCTTGGACTCTGCTCACTTACCTTGATTCCTGTGCACCGACTCTTTGGACTCTGCTCACCTACCTTGATTCCTGTGCGCTGAATCCTTGTACTCTGCTCACTTACCTTGATTCCTGTGCGTCGACTCTTTGGACTCTACTCACCTGCGCTGACTCCTAGGACTTTGCTCACTTACCTTGATTCCTGTGCGTCGACTCCTTGGACTCTGCTCACCTACGCTGATTCCTGTGCGCCAGACCCACCGACTGTTTGGACTCTGCTCACCTACCTTGATTCCTGTGCACCGACTCCTTGGACTCTGCTCACCTACCTTGATTGCTGTGCGCTGACTCCTTGGACTCTGCTCACCTACCTTGATTCCTGTGCGTTGACTAATTGGACTCTGCTCACTTACCTTGATTCCTGCGCGTCGACTGCTTGGGGTCTGTGCACCAGATACGCCGACTCCTTGGACTCTGCTCACCTACCTTGATTCATGTGCGCTGAATCCTTGGACTCTGCTCACTTACCTTGATTCCTGTGCACCGACTCCTTGGACTCTGCTCACCTACCTTGATTCCTGTGCGCTGAATCCTTTGACTCTGCTCACTTACCTTGATTCCTGTGCGTCGACTCCTTGGACTCTGCTCACCTACCTTGATTCCTGTGCGTTGACTAATTGGACTCTGCTCACTTACCTTGATTCCTGCGCGTCGACTGCTTGGGGTCTGTGCACCAGATACGCCGACTCCTTGGACTCTGCTCACCTACCTTGATTCATGTGCGCTGACTCCTTGGTCTCTGCTCACTTACCTTGATTCCTGTGCGTCGACTCTTTGGACTCTACTCACCTGTGCTGACTCCTTGGACTTTGCTCACTTACCTTGATTCCTGTGCACCGACTCCTTGGACTCTGCTCACCTACCTTGATTCCTGTGCGCTGACTCCTTGGACTCTGCTCACTTACCTTGATTGCTGTGCGCTGACTTCATGGACTCTGCTCACCTACCTTGATTCCTGTGCGTTGACTAATTGGACTCTGCTCACTTACCTTTATTCCTGCGTGTCGACTGCTTGGGGTCTGTGCACCAGATCCGCCGACTCCTTGGACTCTGCTCACCTACCTTGATTCATGTGCGCTGAATCCTTGGACTCTGCTCACTTACCTTGATTCCTGTGCGTCGACTCCTTCGACTCTGCTCACCTACGTTGATTCCTGTGCGCCAGACTCACCGACTCTTTGGACTCTGATCACCTACCTTGATTCATGTGCGCTGAATCCTTGGACTCTGCTCACTTACCTTGATTCCTGTGCGTCGACTCCTTGGACTCTGCTCACCTACCTTGATTCCTGTGCGCTGACTCCTTGGACTCTGCTCACTTACCTTGATTGCTGTGGGCTGACTCCTTGGACTCTGATCACCTACCTTGATTCCTGTGCACCGACTCCTTGGACTGTGCTCACCTACCTTGATTCCTGTGCGCTGAATCCTTGTACTCTGCTCACTTACCTTGATTCCTGTGCGCTGACTCCTTGGACTCTGCTCACTTACCTTGATTCCTGTGCGTCGACTGCTTGGGGTCTGTGCACCAGACCCGCCGACTCCTTGGACTCTGCTTACCTTCCTTGATTCCTGTGCGCTGACTCCTTGGACTCTGCTCACTTACCTTGATTCCTGTGCGTCGACTGCTTGGGGTCTGTGCACCAGACCCGCCGACTCCTTGGACTCTGCTTACATTCCTTGATTCCTGTGCGCTGACTCCTTGGACTCTGCTCACTTACCTTGATTCCTGTGCGTCGACTCCTTGGACTCTGCTCACTTACCTTGATTCCTGTGCGCTGACTCCTTGGACTCTGCTCACTTACCTTGATTCCTGTGCGCTGACTCCTTGGACTCTGCTCACCTACCTTGATTCCTGTGCGTTGACTCCTTGGACTCTGCTCACCTACCTTGATTTCTGTGAGTCGACTGCTTGGGTTCTGTGCACCAGACCCGCCGACTCCTTGGACTCTGCTCACCTAACTTGATTCATGTGCGCTGAATCCTTGGACTCTGCTCACTTACCTTGATTCCTGTGCGTCGACTCCTTGGACTCTGCTCACCTACCTTGATTCCTGTGCACCAGACCCGCCGACTCCTTGAACTCTGCTCACCTACCTTGATTCATGTGTGCTGAATCCTTGGACTCTGCTCACTTACCTTGATTCCTGTGCGTCAACACCTAGGACTCTGCTCACCTACCTTGATTCCTGTGAGTTGACTCCTTGGACTCTGCTCACTTACCATGATTCCTGTGCGTCGACTGCTTGGGGTCTGTGCACCAGATCCGCCGACTCCTTGGACTCTGCTCACCTACCTTGATTCATGTGCTCTGAATCCTTGGACTCTGCTCACTTACCTTGATTCCTGTGTGTCGACTTCTTGGACTCTGCTCACCTCCGTTGATTCCTGTGCGCCAGACCCACCGACTCTTTGGACTCTGCTCACCTATCTTGATTCCTGTGCGCTGACTCCTTGGACTCTGCTCACTTACATTGATTCCTGTGCGTCGATTCCTTGGACTCTGCTCACCTACCTTGATTCCTGTGCGCCGACTCCTTGGACTCTGCTCACCTATCTTGATTCCTGTGCGCTGACTCCTTGGACTCTGCTCACTTACATTGATTCCTGTGCGTCGATTCCTTGGACTCTGCTCACCTACCTTGATTCCTGTGCACCATACCCGCTGACTCCTTGGACTCTGCTCACCTACCTTGATTCCTGTGCACCCGACCCGCCGACTCCATGGACTCTGCTCACCTACCTTGAATCCTGTGCGCCGACTCCTTGGACTCTGCTCACCTATCTTGATTCCTGTGCGCTGACTCCTTGGACTCTGCTCACCTATCATGATTCCTGTGCGCTGACTCCTTGGACTCTGCTCACTTACATTGATTCCTGTGCCCCATACCTGCGACTCCTTGGACTCTGCTCACCTACCTTGATTCCTGTGCACCAGACCCGCCGACTCCATGGACTCTGCTCACCTACCTTGATTCCTGTGCGCCGACTCCTTGGACTCTGCTCACTTACATTGATTCCTGTGCGTCGACTCCTTGGACTCTGCTCACCTACCTTGATTCCCGTGCACCATACCCGCCGACTCCTTGGACTCTGCTCACCTACCTTGATCCCTGTGCACCAGACCCGCCGACTCCATGGACTCTGCTCACCTACCTTGATTCCTGTGCGCCGACTCCTTGGACTCTGCTCACCTACTTTGATTCCTGTGCGCCAGACACTTGGACTCTGCTCACCTACCTTGATTCCTATGCAACGACTCCTTGGACTCTGCTCACCTACCTTGATTCCTGTGCGCCAGACCCGCCAAGTCTTTGGACTCTGCTCACCTACCTTGATTCCTGTGCGCCAGACCCGCCAACTCTTTGGACTCTGCTCAACTACCTTGATTTCTGTGCGCCAGACCCGCCAACTCTTTGGACTCTGCTTACCTACTTTCATTCCTGTGTGCCAGACCCGCCGACTCTTATTTATATAGCGCCATCATATTCCACAGCACTGTACAATGTGTGTTATTATTATTTATATATCGCCATCCTATTCTGCAGCACTGTGCAATGTGTATTATCATTATTTTTATAGCGCCATCATACTCCACAGTGATGTACAATGTGTGTTGTTATTATTGATTTATATAGCACCATCATATACCGCCGCACTGTACAATGTGTTGTTATTATTGTTGATTTTTATAGCGCCATCATATTCCGCAGCGCTGTACATTGTGTCTTATTATATAATGGATTTTAGGAACAACATTTTCATATTTCATGATCAGTTTTTTATGAGATTTAGGATTGTTTTTTCTCCATATTGTCAGTTTTCTTCTTTTGTGATTAATTAGTCTGAATTAATAACAGTTTTAATAAACAAGGGATATCAGCTGTTACCAAACCTAAGCAGTGTTTGTGCTTCTAGTGAAATACAGAAAATAATAAATGAAAACTAATAATACATTGAAATCTGCCCATGAAACGGAATTCATAGTCATTCGTGGTCACTGTTGGCAAACCAGAAACCAGAATTGTGACATCATCGGTGTCTGTGACATCATAGGTCTCTGCGACATCATCGGTGTCTGTGACATCATCGGTATGTGCCTATAAAGCTGCAAGCCGCTCCTCTTTCCCTTTAGTGCAGTTGGGCGCTCGACACTTCAAGGTGCTATTCCATAGCGAACTTAAAGTGTTGCTACCAACGATTTCAAACGGTTATGGAGAAGAAAAGCAAATCTAGCGCTGTGCAGGATTGCTGCCTTCTTTCTGGACTTCGGTGGAGTTTAAAGAGATGCTGCCCCAGAAAACTGAGAACATTCTGCAAAAGAGTAAGATCAGCTTTCACAAACGCTGTAAGGCGGACAAGGAGGAGAGACGAAAGCACGGAGCACTTGGCCAGTAGAGTCATACTCAAAAGAAAGAGAGAGAGTAGCAGTTCAGAGGAAGAAAGATACAAAGAAAGGAAGAGGAGGAGAGTAACTGCTAATGACAGAGATGATGGCATCAAAGATCTGGGGCAGCAGGGGGGGCAACAAGGACGTGAACACCTGAAGCAACGCATGCTGGTGAAGGGAAAGTTTCCCATCAAAAGACGCAGGAGTAAGGAGGAGAGTATTGTTCCTGCTAAAAGATTTAGGAGCCTTCTCCCCATGACAGTCTCCGGCTTCACCTTCCATTCTGTGCTGGGACAAGGAGCCTTTGGAAAGGTTGTTTTGGCTTCTGTCCCTACCAGGGACTCCCCGGTAGCGGTTAAGGTCATCAAAAAGAAAGCCATGAAGACTGAATACATAATAAGAGAGAGGAGGATTCTGGAGGTGGCTCGGAACAGCCCATTCCTGTGCCATGGATACGCAGCCTTCCAAACACAGAGATGCGCAGTCCTTCTCATGGAGTATATGGCTGGAGGGAGCCTCGAGTCATATCTGCGGAGGTTGGGCTCCTTCACCGAGACCGCCGCTGCCTTTTATGCAGCAGAAATGGTGTGCGGCATCCAGTTCCTCCACTCTCGGGGAATAATACATCGCGACTTGAAGCCGAGTAACGTCTTGCTTGATGGAGAGGCCCATGTAAAGCTCGGCGATTTTGGGTGTGTTGTAGAAAATATTTTCGGGACCGCACAGACCACAGGAATTTGCGGCACATTTGCCTACATGGCCCCAGAAGTACATCTCAAGCAAGCATATGGCGTTGCCGTGGACTGGTGGTCCTTCGGGGTGATGCTCTTCCGCATGCTGAACGGAGATTACCCTTTCTTTGCCGGCGATTGCAGGAGGACACATTTCCTTCATATCGTGCATGGCAACCCCCGCTATACCAAAAAGCTGAGCAAGAAAGGTCTGGACATCTTAAAGCATCTCCTGAAGAAGGACCCTCAGCGTCGCCTCGGGGTGAAAGGAGACATCAGGCGGCATTCGTTCTTTCAAAGCATCAAGTGGGACGACATAGAGAGCCGACGTGCAACTCCCCCGTACCGGCTGGAAGTAAGATCAGATCTCCACCAGAAGAAGCTCTGCAATATTCCATCAATTCTGCGGACCCCGGAGGACATTTCCTCTTCATCCAGTAAAAAGGACCTGTCTGGCTTTACCTTTGTAACCCCAGACTGGATGAATTGAAGGATGGACAGTGCCCCGGCCAAGTGACTCCCAAACTCTTGTTTCCAAAGACAATCCCAATAAATGAAGGAAACAAAACACACTTTTGGTTTTTGTATCTTCAATTCTATAGAACTCTGGATTGTGACCTCACAATACAGTCCCTGCCTTTGTGACATCATACACTGTGACACCTTTCATATACTCTGAAACACGGAATATAACAAATAAAACTAAATTTCAAACATGTACTTTCTGCACCTCGCAATTAACACAATCCGGGCGATACTTCGGCCAGCTGACTGGCTCCGACACTCCAGAACGCCCCCAAAAAAGGCCAACACAAAATCTGCCCCAAAACAACGAATTCCGAGGCCAGAATAAATATTATTACCCCCCATGTCCGAGTCAGAAAATACCCCACAAATAAATAAATGCCCACAGTAACCCTTTCATTTCCAGCAACACAGCCACATCCTATGAGCTGGATTATCAATTATTAGATGGAGAAGACAAGTGACCTCTAGAGACCTGTCGCTATAATTACCATTTATTTACACATTATTACTACTTATATAGAGCCACCATATTCCGCAGTGCTTTACAATGTCTGTTAATATTATCATTTATATAGCGCCACCATATTCCGCAGCGTTTTACAATGTGTGTTATTATTATTATTGATTTATATAGTGCCACAATATTCAGCAGCGTTGTGCAGTGTGTTATTATTTATATAGCGCCATCATATTCCGCAGCGCTGTACAATGTGTGTTATTATTATTGATTTATATAGCGCTATCATACTCCGCTGTAAAATGTATTTTATTATTATTTATACATCGCCACCATACTCCATAGCGCTGTACAATGTAAATAACATCTGATCCTCTAGATCTCTATATATTACTGTATAGATTAAATAAACAAAATAAAGCAAACCTAACTGCGGACTTATCTAACAAAACTGCTAAAATCTGGCAATGCTCATTTAATACACAGAGTTAACAAAACTGTGACATTTTCTAAAAGTGTTGCTATAAAGGGAATAAGGTCAATAAATTAATCACAAATAAACGTAAAAAAAGAAATAGGTTAATCACTAAAATTATAGATACTGATAAAAAAGTTATGAACCCTGATAAAATCGGCCTACGTTTTTGAAAATTTTAGCAAACTCTGTACAATCTCCTATCAATACTTCACCGAGGAATATTTTAAAGATAAAATATCAAAAGTAACTAATGAACAGATACTAAATATCAAGATTTATACAGCAGTATTAGCAGATGGAATGAAAATTATAATTCAGTCGTTGATTCATTCAGACCAAGTAGGTTTCAGTGAATAATAGAAGAAGAGTAATAGACACATTCGACTTTAGCCGTTGACGGATTCAGATGGGATCTCCTCTTAAAATCTCTAGAAACCTTTGGATTTAATGCTAGAATGATAGACGCTATCAAGGCTTTATATACTATCCCTACTGCTAGAGTAACGGGATCAGGTTTCTCCTCATCACCGCTCTTATATATTCTCTCATTGGGACCCTTGGCCATCTCGAATAGAGAAAACCCTAGCATTAAATGCTTCACTACTGCACACGGGGAGCCTTTATGCCGATGATATGCTAATCGCCAAGGGAAATCTGGAGAACTCGGTATAAGAAATAGTGAAAGCTACAGATGAATACGCCATATATTCAGAATACAAGCTCCATTTAGAAAAACATCCCAAACCATGTGAAATGCAACTTGATAAACAAACTTTGTTTTCACCCGGGCTAAAGATGACAGTAAACACCTAGGAATACATATCTTAAATAAGTGCTGGAAGATAACTTCCTACCACAACTCCAACAAACAAATAAAAATCTAATAGAGTGGAAAACGCTGGAGATTAACTGGTGAGGAATAGTAAATTCTATTAAAGACAATATTCTCTCAAAATTGACATATCTTATTCAGATGATCCCACGTTCCTAAACCCTGATTAAAACTATTACAAACAGCATTCTCTAAATGTATTTTATTGGGTAGAAAAGCGTGATATAAAATATTAGAATGCTAGCAGGTTGGTCCATGCTCTCATTACCCAAAAATACCAACTAGAGACGTGACAGATGGCCCCATATATAGCTGGATATCGCTAGTATTAAAAATGTACTCACTTTGTATGGCAGCCTGATAAAACTAATGCCTCTATGATGCTGTTTTCAGTTGTTTAGGGTTTTCGGCATCCGCTACGCTCTTCCTCTGTATGTCTCCGTGTTTGAGGCGGTGCGTGTTTTTGCCTAAAGATCAGTAATACATGTATTAGAGAGAGCTACATATATGTTTTCTCTGGAAGATGAATAGTGTATGTGTGTTACAGAGAGCTGTGCATATGTTGGGCTCTCGCTGTGTCTGTGTGCAGGAGTGTCTGTGTGTCAGAACTATGACATCACAAGACATTGCTGTTCCAGCTCTCATTTCCAGGGGGAAGATCATGCTGCTGCCGGATATAACCGGTTTCTTTTTTAACTGTACTTTGTATTTGTGTTAAACCCAAATTTTAAGGACAATATGGAGATGAGGAATAGTTAATACTATAGATTGCCAGCAATTCCTGTACATATACCAGGGAGCCGGTCCCTGTATATAATACAAAGCAGAGAGGGGCCCAGCGACGGGTTCTGGCCTAGGCACAGGCCTCCACAGTTTGCTTGCATCCTTTAAAAGTGGGGCGCGGGGATATGGCATACCCTGAACCCCCTAAAGTAATCAGGGGATGTGGCGGCAGGCAACACTTCTTTTTTTTTTTTTTTATTGAAGCCCAGGGGTCAGTGACTCCGCAGTGAAAAAACAAAAAAGTGCCAATGTGCCTTTAAGGCCGGGGTGAACTTCAGGCCCCCCTCTTAGTGTTCTTTGGGGGTCGGACCCAATAAGGGATACGCGGCCCCTTCCTCCCTTCCCGGCCATAAGGCCTGCAGGAGGACTGGATCTTCCAAAACACACGCGCTCTGTGCAAAAAAAACCTGCAATTGTGCAAAAAAAAGCTAAATATAAAAGTGCTCCCCAAGGAAGCCCCAGCCCTTAGGCTAGTGCGCTTAACCGCACACACCACCATCGTGCGCAGTGCTCCGTCGAGGACCAAAGAATCGGGACAAATTGCAACCTTGGGGCTTCATGCTAAACCAGCCCTCTAAGGCCAGACGAACCAGCTTTCCCTCTCACACGTACTCACTTAATCTTAGCCAAAAGGCCGGGAAGCGGTAACTACTACCCCACTTCGGCCTGAAGGTAAATACATCACTGGGTGGCAGCAGGTAGTTCTCCGTCCGCCGCTCCGATATTTATGGAGACATCATCAGGTCAAAACCTGGATGAGGATGATGAGAGTTGCTGGAGATCAGCCTACTGGATACCCATGAAATAATCTCCCACGAGGCACATAAATAGTTAAAACATTATTAAAGATTGTAATGTATGTTTATGTGTAATAAATAGTTTTATGAATTCCCGGCTGTTGTGTGTTTATTACCGGGTTTGTGGTAAATGCTCACCTACCTTGATTCCTGTGCACCATCTCAGTGGTGATATCAATGAAAATGCACTCACAAACGCTGGAAGTCTTCAAATTTCAAAAAACACGTTTCTTTAATATCTTCATATAAAATCTACAAAACAGACGTAAACGAAGATGGTGCAGTATCCTCGTACAAATGTTGTTAAAAAGGCTAGAATACACTTACAGCCATGATGGCATAACCAAATTGTTATGCATATGCGCCTGTGTAAGTCAGAAAAAGTCCTGAACACGGTAAAATCACCTTCTTCTTAATTTCTCTACGCATTTAGCCAGTAGAAACTGGCTTACTCGGGAGAAAATGAACTCAAAATTCGTAAGGATTAAATCAATATAAAAAGTTTTTTCTGTCGATTCTGGCGATTCCTTGGACTCTGCTCACCTTCCTTGATTCCTGTGCACCAGACCCGGCGATTCCTTGGACTCCTCTTTCTCAGTGACCCTACCGTGTACCGACTTTGGCTAGATCCTGGCTTTTTGGGCCTTGTCTTCTAAATGCCTTGCTCTGGTTCCTGTGTCTTGCATACCGGACTCCGTTGTGTATATCTACTACAGCTGTCTCCTGACACATATGGACATGGCATTACACGTGGACATACCATTACGCATGGACATAGCATTAAACATGGATATAGTATTAAACATGGAGATAGCATTAAACATAGAGATAACATTAAACATGGACATAGCATTACACATGGACATAGCATTAAACATGGAGAAAGCATTAAAACAAGCACATAAACGTAGCATTAAACATGGATATAGTATTACACATTGAGATAACATTAAACATGTATATAGCATTACCCATGGACATAGCATTGCACATGGAGGTAGCATTATACATGGATATTATATTAAACATGGACATGGCATTACACACACGGATATAGCATTAAACATGAATTAATATGGATATAGCATTAAACATGTATATAGCATTAAACATGGATATAGGATTACACATGAATATAGCATGAAACATGGATATATCATTACACATGGCTATAGCATTGAACATGGACACAAAAAAAAATATGGACATAGCATTACACATGAATATAACATTAAACATGGACAAATCATTACACATGGACATAGCATTATACATTGAGATAGTATTACACATGGAGATTGCATTAAACATGTCCACTCCTTGGACTCTGCCAACCTACCTTAATTCCTGCGTGCCAGACCCGCCGACTCTTTGGACTCAGTGACCCTACCGTGTACGGACTTTGGCTAGATCCTGACTTCGCTTTTTGGGACTTGTCTTGCATACCGGACACCGCTGTGTATATCTACTACAGCTGTCTCCTGACACACATGGACACGGCATTACACATGGACATAGCATTAAACATGTACATAGCATTAAACATGGATATCCTATTACACATGGAGATAGCATTACACATGGATATGATATTAAACATAGACATAGCATTAACCTCTTAAGGACAAAGGGTTGTACTTAAACCCTTTAAAACCAATGCATTGTGAGCCCATACATGTACGTGCTTTATCATGAAGGGGTTAAATATGGATACAGCATTAAACATGTATATATAGCATTAAACATGGACATAGCATTACACATGGACACAAAATAAAATATGGACAAATCATTACACATGGATATAGCATTAAACACAGAGATAGCATTAGACATGTCACGTTACCAGAACTTCATATGACATTTCCATGTTTTTATTCTAATACATGTATTCTATATATTTAAGAGACCTCACGTTTTTGTCTAAAGATATATGTATGAGGTTTTCCATTATTATCCTCACGCCATCACCAACTCTACCCCTCCAAATCCTTCTCACACTGGCTAAAGTAACTGACGGCCGCCTTAAACTGCTGCGCACTGCACCTTATCTGTCTCCATCGCTGTCCGTAAGCCCCTGTCACGGAGTATAATGTTAAGCGGTGTTTGTATGTTTTAGGCGGTGTGTAAGATGAATGTTAAAATGTGTTCTAATGTGCTTTACCCGAAAGATCAGTAATACAGGTGTTAGAGAGAGCTACAAATATGTTGGACTCCCTGCACATACATGTGTAGAAGATTAGGGCTGAGACTGTGTGCAGGAGTTTATTACAGAAATGTCAGTGAGTACTATGACATCATAAGACATGAGAGTTGCTGATCAGCCTGCTGGAAAGCAAAAAAAAACAATCTCCCATGAGGCAGATAAATAGTTAAAACTTTATTAAAGATTGTAATGTGTGTTTGTGTGTTTATTACCGGGTTTTTGTTCTGAAAACTAGAGACATAACGGATATTGTTAAACTGTCACACTGTTTGCGGAGGTTCCGCGATCAGCGCACGTCTATCGTAAATCGTCTGCCTTACCGGCTCTGAGCAAAGGGATACCACAGAGACACGCCTACATACTAAGATACCGCCCGTTGCCTGATAAACTACGCCTACCTATACACATGAATTTTTCACGGAACGCCCTGTCGGCTCAGCTATCTTAGCGTCAGTTTCGCAGACTCCGCCCCCCCCGATGGAGGGAGTCACAGCGTAGGCGGAGTCACGTGGTCTCGGTGACCCAGCGATCTGCAGCGACCCGCAGTGATGGCAGCTGAGAGGATGCGACAGGAGATTCCCCAACACTGGTGAGTGGAGGAAACGGAAGGAGACGGCACAGAAAGCATTTGATATGATGCAAGTGACCGGAGGGGACAGGGAGAGAGACCGTTCAGGTGATAGGGCGAGTGCGGGCAGTGATAGTGTTGGGGTGATAGGGAGAGGGCGAGAAGTGAAAGTGTTGGGGTGACACGGAGAGGGAGGGCAGTGAGAGTGTTGGGGTGACAGAGAGAGGGGGCGGGCAGTGAGAGTGTTGGGGTGACATAGAGAGGGGGCGGGCAGTGAGAGTGTTGGGGTGACAGGGAGGGGGCGGGCAGTGAGAGGGTTGGGGTGACAGGGAGGGGGCGGGCAGTGAGAGTGTTGGGGTGACAGGTGAGACATACAGGTTCTGCAGAGACTCTTTGTAATGCCGTCACCTCCGGTCAGATCTGTCTCTTGCGGAGACCTCGCTGTGACTCTCCTGTGAGATGCAGCCAGACTTGGAGTTTATTTTGGGGGCCATATGACGCCAGCAGGGGAAATGTGTGGGTTCAGCCTGCAACGGGTGGGTTTATGGGGGCACAATGACTGTGTGCACTGCGTGTATGGTGGGCGTTAATCACACTTTATGGAAGTAGATTTTGATTCTTTTCTTTAGGTTTATTGGATTAAAAATCTCCTGTACCACTAACATGAGGGGCATCAGCCATGGCCCTAAACAGGAAAGTTTCATCCGTTGCTATGGTGATAGGACTTTTCAACCTTTGCACCCAAATAATCTTCATATATAACCCACCGCAGGGTGTGTGATGGGAATCTTTAGATCCATCTCTTCCCAAATTCCATGCATCGGCTCTTTAGATCTACCTTTTATATAAAATGTTTTTGAAACTGTTAGAGGTTTGCGGGCCGGGGGTATTATTCAATGGCATCCATCAGTCCTGCCCAGTGCTTGGGGGTATTAGTCCGTCCCTTATGGGCCCGCGGAACCCCACGTTATTAAATGACTGATAGGGAAACTTTCTTATACCTGTCATTGTCTTTTTGGAGTTTTCCACCCAGCGTTAGGGGACATTATTCACGTTAACTGTGATATTCCCTGAAATATTATTCTTTACAGCATTCATTATACCGTCTGCAGTTTCCCGTTCACTTGGTCACGTTGTTCCGTTGTTCGCACCCCGCGAACCAGATGACCTTGGCTAACATTCTGTATCCGCAGGCTGCCTTTATATGCTTTTTATTCTTTTTAATATCAATGGATGCATTTATTTTTGGCTCCTGAAATAATTTCGCTATACATTACTCGTTACACGTAACACGTCGATAACATCTTTTTTTGCACAAAGAAACCAGAAGCCCAAATGTGAAATATATTTATTCAGTAAAACAATATTCCTGATTCCTGCATCTTAATCTCTAAATTTTAAATGTTACAAGAACTATTGCAGCACATATACCACTCAGTTGTGTTGATCCCTGATTTTAAACACTTAAATCATTAAAGAATGTTTTTATTTGATGGCGTATTAGGTAAATATAAAATAGGCATGTGGCTCAGCTTTCGTTAATGTTCCCCTTTTGATTGCCAATGTAAAGGAACTCCATATACAGCTCTACTCCTCAAAATAAAAGTTAACTAATAAATATTAATAACAATATTTAGTATCCACTATAATTAAGCACCTGATGGCCTGAAACGTGTAAAACATTATTTATTTATAGCTTTTCATTTATTATTGGCTGTTTTTTATCCAAAAAATTTAGGGGCCAACTTTTCCTTCCCAATCATTTTTTATTTTCATTTATTACCCCGTGGTCTGCAGTTAAAGGATATTAATACAAGGTAAAACACACCTTTCTTCAGTGCTGCACCACTCTGTACAAAGAGTATTTTATTCCATAAAGATTCAAGCTTGTAAGTTTAACCATTATTCTTACACTTGCACACTCGTAACACCATGCAGTAACACACATTCTACACGCATGTAAAGCCATACACCATGCTAAAACCATACACTAATACACACACTATATGCTGATATAGACACTCGTGCTAATGCCATACTGTGACATACACACCATATATGCTTATGGTAAATTCTTAAACACATGCACAAACTATGCAATAACACACACACACACACTGGCTAACACTATCCATATATAAAAACACACGCTCTAACACTATGGACACATACACACTGGATATGGCACTATAATACAGTAGACATACTGACTCTGGCACTATCCATTTACACACTGATACTACAGTATAGACACACACAGACTGACTCCAGCACTATACGTATACACACATACACACCAACGCTGACACTATATGGTTATATGATATAAGCACATATGATATTCCATCAACAAAACCATATAAAGGGACGTTGGGCAGACTCTGAGCCGTCAGATTCTGTGTTGCTCTGCCGTACGCGTTCTGTGTTGTTAAACGTTTTTTTCTGTTGTTTTGAGTTCGGGGGTCTGATTACCCTCCCCGTGAATCACCGCTAATAGCCTTTTGTGACTAGGTTTACATTCGCTGCTGGTGCAGAATACATGCTCTGCCTGAGAGGGTGGTAGGTAAGTGAACAGTCTTTCAGCAGAAACGGTAGAGCATAATGCAGCGAGGGAATGTTAGGCTGATTAAAATGTCATCAGTCTGCTAAGGGCAAGACCAAGCTGCTGCGCTCACCAAGGGGAAGTATGGTGAGGGGGGGGCTTTTAGATTTAAAAGAAATGCTCAAATATTATATCTATAACTCGTATTTATCGTTTTATATAAATACGCTTTCACCTGTATTTTCACACTTAGATGTTAATGCAAAAATGTATCTGCGGATCTCGAGTGTTTAGAACTTCATTTTCAATGCATTTTATTAAATAAAGAGACGTGAAGGGCTAACTGTATATCTAGACGACCCATTTGTAAGCTTACCCTAATTTCTTAATTTCCGAAAATGTTTCTATATTTTTTTTCTTGTGCAGCTGGACAGTAATGGAATCTGGAAATGTTACCCAAGAACAAGAAATTATTCCTAATAAAGAGACAGATTAACACAGTTTGTGAAGGTCCGGCTCTGCAGTTCGCTCTTCTTGTACCTCGACATGTATAAAGTGAAAGAATGGCCACTGACTTTAGAGACTTGGAAAATGATTTATTTACTGTAGATGGATGAAGAGATCTTTGTATATATTAATATATCGCATTCCACATAAATAAAATAAATATATAAATTTCTTTAAATAAATAACTTTAAGGCTCTTTGGACCATATTTTTTTTTTATCATCTCTGTCGTTTCCATTGCTATGTTTCTGGAATTCATGTCAACTTATAATGAAGCATGTCTGCGCTTATCTAATTAAAGAGTATATTAATTGTGGATTTATTCAATAAAATTGCTTAGTCCTTCCTTCCTACAGGAAAAGCTTGCTGGCGTTGGCCCTTCATACCGGAGAGCAAGATCACGAAGTGAAAATCCTTCTTTAACAAATAAACCCCATGATCTACCAAGCTAAAAACGTGGGTAGCATTATACTACTTTAATGCTTTTATCAAAAGTAGATTAAGCAACATAATACATTTTGCTGTTAGAATGGTTGGATTCCTGTTTTTATGAATACAGTTAAATTACAGATTTTCACCTGTCCTTAATCATTTTATCTGTAATTCCAACACCAGCCCCTCTGCTAAAGAGCCTTCCCTGTTAATGGCTATTGAAAATATAAACATTTACAACATTTAAGGCTGTCTCGCTGGCAAGGTGACAGCCTCTGTCTAAAGCAGGGAAGATAGGGAGCTGCCTGCTGAGCCCTGAGCTGGAGCCCTCACTTTAGTAAAACACCCCTTTTATTTACAGGTTAAAATCATTTGCGTAATGTAATTTTTAAAAATCTGCTCCCAGAGGTGAGTTTTTAGGCACCAGAATGTTGACTAATTTAAAAAAAAAACATATATATATATATATCCATTTACTCACAGAGTCCATTGCACACCATTCCAAATATTCCAAGCCCGGTGCTAGTAACCAGCAGTTTCCATGTAAAACACTTTCAAAAAGATGGTCAGCACTCCAGGTCTTTAAATAGACAATTTCATTTTATTCAAAGTCAAGTCGACGTTTCAGTCATTACTGACTTTCATCAGGACATGATGAATATATATATATATATATTATAAAATGTAATTAAAACTTCTCAGCAGACATCTGCATGAATGTTCGGCTGTACAGAGGTCCACTCTGTCTTCTGGTTGTTGAGAAGGATATGAGGTAGTAATCTGGAGATGCATCTGAATTTATGTGCCATAAACACAACATAACCTGTGCGAAAAATCCTAAACACGGCATAGCTTTGCTGGATAGCAAGTGTCAGGAAGCCGCTGGCGACATATACTGTGTTGCCTGTTTTACAGAACTATATGTTTGTGTATCGTTTTTGGGTTTCTTTGTTGCCGTTTCCAGTTACAAACTCAGCATAATAAATGTAAAAAATAAAGAAATAACCGTTTCTGAGCTGCAATTTACACCTTATAATGTGTGCCGTATATATATATATATGCCCGACGTGTGTGTTAGATTATGATGGTATATTGTCAATTTAATTTAGTAAGCATATACAAAAACCTTTTTTGTATGCTATAGTTTTGAATAAATGATTCATACTGTTTTACTAAATATATGAATATAGCATCAAGCCGTGAGAAAAGCAATATAGTCTATATATTCCAGTATTATAAGGGGCAATCCCTGCTATTTATGGTGATACTAATGCAGGGATAATAATAGCGAATTATTATTTTGTCTAAAAAAAAGTTGGCCAAAATACTGAAATTAGACCACCATGCCAAACATCTTCTCGGAGTCCAAACCCAACATCTGGGGTGGGCTGAATGGAATTTGTTCAGCATGCAACCACCGCTGTCTATTAGTTCAAAATATCATGGCAAAATTCCACTGATACTGGTTATATACTAAATATTAGCTATTTTGTTTTTTAAACCCACCAGATTTTAATGAATTAGGTGAATCCAAGGCTTATATTTCTAAGCAGATCCATATAATGAGGTGTCGGCGTAACTTGATGCATTTTTAAAAGTGATGAGTGATAAGCGGCCACATTATAAAACTCGTTATCAATAGAGGGAAGAAAAACATCTGATCTCCCAGATCTCCCTCTATATCTATATAGATTAAACAAACAAAATAAAGAAACCCCAGGTGCAGAATTATCTAACAAAATTACTAAAAACTGATAAGCTAACATTTAATAATTAAAATGAATACAATTATGAAATGGGTACAAGAAAGGGAATAAGGCTGATAAATTAATGACATATCAACTTAAAAAAGGATAACTCAAAAAAAAGGTTCATCTCTAAAATTATAATGATAAAATAACTATGACCACTGATAAAATTAGTCTAGCTGTTAGAAAAACGTACAATCTCATGGCACACCATGGATACAACCTAAAGTAACTGATAAACAACTCCAAGTTTTAAACGTCCCAATATTAGAAGCGGAATACCCTAGATGCATTGATAAGTTAAAATGTAATAAAACCCCAGGTCCCGGTGGATTTAAAGACCTATTCTATGAGTTGCTGAGAGATTGTATAAAGAGATTTAACTACCGTCTTTAATGAGATTGATAATACAGGTAAACTCCCCGAAGAACTCTTCATTGCACTGATCATGTATTTGCAATTGCATCATTGGGGGGGTTTACCGCTGCAGCGTCACTCTCAGGTAATGATTGTGCAGTAGGAGGAGGTCAGGGCTGCTCTCCACACTCTTATGGGGGTTTAAGAAATTCTGGATTTCATCCCTGAAGCTGCCTATGGGGTTAATGCTGCATAACTTACACATTATGTATAATACACTTCCCACTGACAGATAGGCTTTACACTCAAACGATCAGTAAAAAAAATACTTAATGTGCAATAAAGGGGCAATACATAAACATAATTGCCTTAAACGGCACTTACTCAGAAGTTGCAAACAGCCGATACAATTAACTAATTATTGCATTCAAGTAATTCATACTAATCAGTGATCATCACTAATGATTTGATTTCAAACAATATATATATATATATAAATTACAACAATATCATTCATCACAAATCTGTAACATCTATTACCACAATTAAGCCATAAGGAACAAAAACCACGAGAAATAAGTTTGCTGTTAAATTTCTGTGGATTAATGTCAAATTGTTATCAACAAATATCAATTGTTATCAATCAAAAAGCTGTTTTATCACTTAAGAAAAATAAGTAAAAAGTGTACAATATCTGATTGTTCATTATCTTATTTGCATATCAAAATACATGAGATTAAATAAATGAGTAATCATTTAAAGCAGACATGATGCATTACTGTGTATATTGTATACAGTTCCAATCATAAACTCATAAATAGATAAATAGTCACCCGGACTTTACTAGAAACAAATGAAACAATTAAGATAAAGCTTACTGTGCAATGTATAAGCTACTATTGCTGATATACAGTATAATTTAAAAGGAAAACACTTATTTATGTAGGAGACAATTGCAATTACTCACTTTTTTGGCTTCTTAATAAATCTTTTCATTTGCCAAATTTATTTTAGTGTTGCAAAATGTAAGTAAATTTAACACTTTATTCATAAAGTTCGAGATTTCAGTTTACCATGAGATTACATGATTTAATCCATATAGAAATACATGGCTATATTGGTGACAAACGTATCACAATAAAATTCATTATTCTATTGGATTAATCCATTACTATATGCATATTACTGAATGAATATAAAATAAATAATGATATAATGATAGGATTTCACGTGAAAACAACAAAATACAACTATTAGTTGTACTCAATCACTGAAATATAAACATAATGGATATAGCATTGAATGTTTCATAAAAATAAATAATCAACTTGGATAATGGAAAAGGCATCATTATATACCGATTCCTATTCTTTATTTTAATTGCACAGTATTTATACAGGATATCCTTGTATGTAGGGGGTTATAGTTTCTCTTAGATAATGATAACAAAATAAATTAATTCTAAACTTGAAAAGGATATAGAAATACTATATATTGCAGGTTATTGATCACTGATTTTGCACAGAAGCCCAACGATGATACCTTATGGACGTAGGGTTCTATAGTTTTTTCAAACCAAGATAAGAGACAGCCCTACAAGATTTAAAATTTTAAGATCCACATTTACAATGCAATATATTACTCTGAGGCACAGTTTTATTGGATATACACTAATACAACTGAAGATTCAAAAACAAAAAAAACTAACGTAAGCTTTCTGGAAAATGATGCAGAACATAGTCTGTGCTATGTCTGGGTTTCCAGGAGGAAAAGTTTGATTGTTTTACTTGTTTCTATGTAAAGTTTTCAAAAAAATTGAGAGCTTAGTAATATCAATAATTGATAGTTTGAATTATAAATGAAGATAGCCACGATACATGGTATTGGGGCGAAGATCAAAGGTCCCTTTTCCTTCCTAAGGAAAGAAACGATACAAATAAGAGCATTACAATATAATCACTGGAAACAATCAGAAAATATATAAGGGGCCAAAAAATGTATAAATTGAATCCTCCCATCAGACTAGTTGCACCATTTGAAACAACAAATTAAACCCCTTATACTGGTTAATAATAATATAAGCGACTTACTATAAAGATGCTCTAATACTGAAGATATACAACCCTTCTTTCATCACAGTGACAACTAATGTGTTTTTATATTATTTTCATATATACTTACAGCGTGTTGATTACATTTACCATGACTTCTAACTCATTTTTATGTTAATGCATTTTGTATTTATATATATATTATTAATTTCCTTTAATTTTCAATTGTGTCATTGAAAATACAGCATTGAATGGGTTAAAGCTGCACAATCGCACTCTTGATGATCTTGTGCAGTAGGAGGAGGTAAGGGATGGTCCCCATACTTGTGTTGCATTTATCTATTACTATATGTTAATTATGAAAGAATATGGAAATATAGATTATGACTACTATTGTAATCAATAATTAATATACACTAACACAGTGTTCAAGGATTGTTATAAATAATCATTACTATATACATTGTGATTAATAAATACATCATCATATACTAGCTACATACTGATTAATAAGGTATATAAAATACATTTTAATGGCATAATTAAATTGTGCATAATTAATTAAAACAATATCATAATTTATCATGTATCACAATTTGTAAAAAGCAACAGTTTAGGTCATATTCTGTGTTCATCCTCTGGGGCTTCTGTGAATGCATTCAATAAATTCAAGAGAAATATTTTAAGTTACCTGAATTACAAGCCTGAAAGTGTTAACTTACTGGAATCATTACTGGAATCATTAGTGATATTATTTAGGTGTTCTCGTTTGCGTGACTTTATTGTCTATATGCACGGCCTATATCGAAGAACACTTGAAGGTCAATATAATTCCAATGCGTAAAAAAACACATTAGTTGTCACTGTGATGAAAGAAGGGTTGTATATCTTAAGTATTACAGCATCTTTATAGTAAGTCGCTTATATCATTATTAACCATTAAAAGGGGTTTAATTTGTTGTTTCAAAAGGTGCAAATAGTGTGATGGGAGGATTCAATGTATTAATTTAATTTATTTAATTAATTTTCTCTTTGTGGGCTGAAATATTAAATGCCTAAGAGAGAAACATCACAATCTGGGCAACATTCTAGAAAGCTAGTACCAAAACATAATGCAACAGTAGTTTTACTGAAAGGGTGTTTGATACATGGCACAGCCTTCCAGATGAAGTAGTAGAGGCTTAACCAAGGATTGATTAAATTTAATAATAAGTTATATAGGCAGCTGGGAACTAGCTTGACACTCAAATACAACACTTCTGAATTAAGTCACCTCTACTCAAGGAGGGGTATGTTTCATTAATGTTCATGAGCTCAGGTGTTCTGAGAAAAGTTAAAAGGTGCACTTATTCACTTATACAATAAAACTTTTTATAAATGTGTAAAATAATGGACTTTCAGCCAAATGGTTTCTGACTATGGTTGGCTTGCTGTGTGATTTTTAACCCAGGAGTGCAGGGGCTTCGATATTCCCTTTCTTTGTAAAAAGTCATGTTTGCCTCTTACTCTTGAGAGGCAGTACGGGAAGAGAAAAATTACTAATTTTTATGCCCTTTCTATAGCAGATTATACAAACAGGACCTTTGAGATCATCATGGTGTCTATCGCAGGAAGTATTATGCTGGTATCTGGCGTTATCTTATTGCTGCCAATCATGAAAAGGTACATCATGTAGCACTGATAAAGATTCTGCAGAATTGCCAGACAGATAAGGGCCATTCTAAGGATGGGGGACCAGCTGATCCCCAGGATTTTCTTATTTCTCATCATATGAGGTCATGTACTGGCACCTTCTGGTTTTTTTTACTTGTAATTATATGTATGCCTTCAAGGGTTATTTATGCTTAAATGTAGATATATCTTTAGTTTTGCTCTGGTCTTATAAATATTTAGGAGGGACACATAACTTACCTCCTCATCCTTGTATTGAGTGTAATCTTGGAGTACCAGGACATCACTTCACGTAATAACGCCTCCAGAGGTCACACAGGTTGGCCGAAGGGGAACTAGGGAGGGTTTGTGCTTGCTGAGACCTCCAATACATAGGAAAGCCTAGATCTAGTTTTTAGTTCACAGTCTTATTTAGTGAGTGCTGATGTGTGTGTGATAAGACTGTCAAGCGAGCATTGAGATTCTTCATAATGTGCTTTTACTCAGCCCAACAGTTGCAAGGGTGATAGTGGGGTATTACGTCAAAGCCAATACTTTATTGGGCAACATACAAAACATTGTAAGGTTACAAAGGTTTTCAGAAAGGTATGGGTCTCTTCTTCAGATGTAACATTTTATGTGAATATCACTTGTTTAAATGGTTCTTTGTCCTTCGTACAGGCTTTGGGGTGGCTGTGACTCCTCTTACAAAGAGTACCCAGAAGAAAAAGGAGTCTCAAGTGTCAACGTGAATTCGAACACACATGAGAACTTCTCCACAACTGACTTTAAAGGCCCGGTGCATATAACTTATGTTACAGAGTATGGGAAACCACATTCAGATATTCCCATCAGTAGGGTGAAGCTATCCAGAGTTGCTCTTCTCCATATTTCTCTGATAACCTGTATGAACCTTCACAATGACATTGATTCAGAAGAAACTCTTTGAAGATGTCTAAGAATCATTCCTAGAATCCTGCCGTTGAAGGACACTGAGATGGTGTGTACTGTATATATGTCTAGAGGAACTCTCAAATTATCTGGTACTTAGTTACCACTTACAACGTCTTAAACCATTTCGAAAACATAGCAGACATAATGAACTATATCATTAATTAGAGAGAAAAAAACAATTGAAAAAAGGGGGGAAATGTGCATTGATATTCAATAAATGAATAAAAAAAGAGTTAAATGAAGAGTTCACACTAGAAAACTTCTTGATGGCTCCACAATATAATAATATCTCCATTTGTCGGGCCTTTGTATTGGATCCACTTGCCATGGCAGATACAATTGAAGATCTGTAATCAATGTGATGAAAACCAGGAATACATTTCCCATAATGGGATTCAGATTGAATTAATGTATTTTTAATTATGTATGTGTCATGGTTTATGCATTATAAGTACTCTTTCTTTAATTACTCCTTACCTAATGTGCTCACTCCCTATTTGAACCGCATTAGGGAGTGGTTCTGGGCACTTCAACTGTGTTAACAAATGTACTGCAGGAGTGCCTTCTCCCTACAGGTGATCCGAGGAAGGGCCTCATCGCTCAGACCGGAGCTGTATTCACCAAGGAGTCGTCTGCTTAAACATCTCCTATACCTGAACGAATTTCCCTGCGTTTACTCCTCTGTTTCTCACCTGGATTGCTTTAAGGATTCCCGTTTACATACCTCTGGGCTTTATCCCAGTTTATTCTCCATTTCTGCTGCACCTTACTGTAGGATTCCACTTTATCAGACCGCTTCACGTTTTCTCAAGTGTATCTGATTACCTACTGATTTCGATCCTTGTAACGGCGTTCACCTCTTCAGCTTAAAGAGACTTTTTGCTACTTACCAACTCCATTGGATCTCCAGCCGACTGCTCTGTTCAGCCTCATAGCTGCTCTCCAACCCACTTGCTATATTTCACTACAGCCCTTCTGAGAGACAGCTACCAGGACTCCCCTTCCCACTATCCTCAGGAATAATTTTTTTACATTTGGGCTCCCAACGTGGACTTTTCTCCTTTGTTATAAGCCCTATAAACTGTAGGCTATTGCTTAATCTTCTTGCTGATCAAGTTTGTTTAAATTGCATTACTGTTTCATTAAACGTCATTGAACACTCACTGCTCCGTGATTGTTGTTACCAGTGTGTATAACTAAAAGGATATTACAGTATACTTTGAAGAAGCCAGGCTTTGTTTTAAAGATACAATGTCAACATTTTGTCAGCTCCATTGTACAGTTGTGCCTATGTTAAGTATCTATCGTGTATTTAAAATATTTGAAATAAAATTAAAGGTGTAGCAAAGTCCTGGTATTGTTCTTACAGAGCTCTATAAGCAAAATGGACACTTAACTGCATAAGTTGTATAATTTATATTGATAGGTGTGTGTTTGGACATCAGAAGTCTCTCCTGTAGAAGAAATGTTGAAGAAAAGACCTCTGAGGTCTAGAAAGCTTATGTGCATATAGCATGGAACAGGGTAAAACATATAAAGATCAGTGGGTGCTGGGTTATGTAGCAAGAAGGAAAAAATAGGAAACTAGAAATATATGTACCAATGTATGTAATTCCGATACCAGCCTGGAGTTGTTTAACTTTTTTATATATGACACCCCAGCCTAAAAAGCTTCCTTCCACCAATTGGTGTACCCAAAACAAAAGTGCTTTGTGAAGCCATTCTGGCTGTTAGGTACCCAGCCAGACATGTAGAGTATGTTCTCTCCTCCATACACAATGAAAGTGAACATGGGGTATTTCCATAATCTAAAAAACATTTACTGGATCTCTCTGCCATCACAAGCACAACCTGTGCAAAACAATCTAAACAACACAGAGACATTGGTGAAAAAAGTTCAGGAAATTATTTCTATAGCTAATTTTGGCAGTGATTGGTGGCCAAATGGCTGCCTGGCATGTGTGTCCTGAAGCCACTAGTAACATGTCCTAGATTGGGTGGTATTTTTGGCTTCTTTGTTTAAAATTTCCAGTTACAAACCCAACATACTAAATGAAAAAAAACAACAGTTCCAAAGAGGCAATATACACCTTATAAGCACTGTTAAAATTCTCAAAATGCATATAAAGTCTGGACACCTGAATTGTTGTTGGGGGTATGTTCTGTCAATGAAACTGATTTAGTGACGGATTAGATAAATATACGAAAAATATGGCGTTTTATATTTTTTATAACATTTTTATAACATTACTCATGCTAAACTATGATGTGTGTGGAGAGGTAAACTACTTCTCTACATGAGAAAAAAGACGCACTGATGCAACTTTGTAACCTTTTAAATTCATACATTGTCCTTTTTGTACACCGGTGCATTGGTGTTTTTTAATAAAGCATGAAATGCCTGGCTAAGAGCCCTAAGGTAGCCAGCGCTGCAGAGTACACACTGGTTGGGCCCCATCCACTGGTCTGGATAAACTCCATAAATTTTTGTTATTACATATGGTTACAGCCAGTGGCAGAACTACCGGGGTCGCAGGGGTCGCAGTGGTCGCGACTGCGACCGGGCCCTGCAGTTCTGCCAGTCAGGGGGACTCAAGGGGTGCCGAGCGGTCGTTTTCAGCAACCGCTCGGCACCCTTCTGTCTACTCTGCCGAAGCCTGCCTCAGTGCTGCCCAGGCTGCTGTGTTTGGAGCGTGAGGCGTCTTTCTCAGGTGCTGCCGCTTCAGGCTGAGCTCAGCAGTGATGCCGCGCGCACAGCGGCAGAGCAGCGAGACATAGGCCTTGCAGGTAAGTCACAGGACTGCAGGTAAGTGACCTACAAAGGGGGGTAGGGAGAGGGTAGATAGTGAGAAGAGGGGGGTAGGGAGAGGGTAGATAGTGAGAAGAGGGGGGTAGGGAGAAGGTAGATAGTGAGAAGGGGGGTAGGGAGAGGGTAGATGGTGTGAGAGAGGGGGTAGATTGGGTTGGGGTGGGGGCCCCTTAATAGATGCTTCTAGTTACGCACCTGGTTACAGCTACTTTGAATCAATAGTATCAAAAACCACAACAGACAAAAATGGTAATTTAATTTATTTATTACTAATGACAACATTAATTAATAGTCCAATTAATTAAGCCACAAAGAGCTGATCATGGTGACAGCTACCTCTGGACTCACGAAGAGTCACCTTTCAGCACACAGGAGAGGAAAAACCCCATTAGGGGAAACCTCTGGGGAACCATGGCATGAAAGATTGTCCTTCCCTCTGGACACTAAAAGGTTAACTGTGTATTTATACCTGTAGAGAAGAAATGGCAAAAAGTAACTGACAAATAGTCATATTTTGTAACTGACAAATAGTTGTAATCAGCCTCTGTGGATGATTATCCCTCTACCGCAAGCATTCTCTTAATAAGCCTGCCTTAACACCACCAGTTCAATATAAATTGACATAGCATTAAACATGGAGACAGAATTAAAGATGGACATAGCATTACACATGGAGATAGCATTAAACAAGACCATAGCATTACACATGGACATAGCATTACACATGGACATAGAATTACACATTGACATAGCATTACACATGGCGGTAGCATTAAATATTGAGATAGCAATGAACATGGATATAGAAATACAAATTGATATAGCACTACATATGGAGAAAGCACTACACAAGGTCATAGCATTAGACATAGACATAGCATTAAACATGGACAAAGCACTAAACATGGACATAGCATTACACATGGACATAGCATTACACATAACGATAGCAATACACATGGAGATAGCAGTAAACATGGACATCCCATTAAACATGGATGTCGCATTACACATGAAGATAGCATGACACATGGACAAAGCATGACACATGGACATAGCATGACACATGGATATAGCACTACATGGGGACATAGCAGTATACAAGGCCCTAGCATTACACATGCACATAACATTAAACATGCACATAGCATTTCACATGAGCCCTACCTTACCTTGATTCCTGTGCGTCGACTCCTTGGACTCTGCTCAACTACCTTGATTCCTGTGCGCCGACTGCTTGGACTCTGCTCACCTACCTTGATTCCTGTGCGCCAGACCCGCCAACTCCTTAGACTCTGCTCACCTACCTTGATTCCTGTGCGCTGAATCCTTGTACTCTGCTCACTTACCTTGATTCCTGTGCGTCGACTCTTTGGACTCTACTCACCTGCGCTGACTGCTTGGACTCTGCTCACTTACCTTGATTCCTGTGCATCGACTCCTTAGACTCTGCTCACTTACCTTGATTCCTGTGCGTCGACTGCTTGGGGTCTGTGCACCAGAACCGCCGACTCCTTGGACTCTGCTCACCTACCTTGATTCATGTGCGCTGATTCCTTGGACTCTGCTCACTTACCTTGATTCCTCTGCGTCGACTCCTTGGACTCTGCTCACCTACCTTGATTCCTGTGCGCTGACTCCTTGGACTATGCTCACTTACCTTGTTTCCTGTGCGTCGACTGCTTTGGGTCTGTGAACCAGACCTGCCGACTACTTGGACTCTGCTCACCTACCTTGATTCCTGTGCGCTGAATCCTTGGACTCTGCTCACTTACCTTGATTCCAGTGCACCGACTCCTTGGACTCTGCTCACCTACCTTGATTCCTGTGCGCTGAATCCTTGTACTCTGCTCACTTACCTTGATTCCTGTGCACCGACTCCATGGACTCTGCTCACCTACCTTGATTCCTGTGCGCTGAATCCTTGTACTCTGCTCACTTACCTTGATTCCTGTGCACCGACTCCATGGACTCTGCTCACCTACCTTGATTCCTGTGCGCTGAATCCTTGGACTCTGCTCACCTACCTTGATTCCTGTGCGCCAGACCCACAGACTCTTTGGACTCTGCTTACCTACCTTGATTCCTGTGCACCGACTCCTTGGACTCTGCTCACCTACCTTGATTCCTGTACCTACCTTGATTCCTGTGCGCTGACTCCTTGGACTCTGCTCACTTATCTTGATTCCTGTGCGTCGACTGCTTGGGGTCTGTGAACCAGACCTGCTGACTCCTTGGACTCTGCTCACCTACCTTGATTCCTGTGCGCTGAATCCTTGGACTCTGCTCACTTACCTTGATTCCTGTGCACCGACTCTTTGGACTCTGCTCACCTACCTTAATTCCTGTGCGCTGAATCCTTGTACTCTGCTCACTTACCTTGATTCCTGTGGGTCGACTCTTTGGACTCTACTCACCTGCGCTGACTCCTAGGACTTTGCTCACTTACCTTGATTCCTGTGCGTCGACTCCTTGGACTCTGCTCACCTACGCTGATTCCTGTGCGCCAGACCCACCGACTCTTTGGACTCTGCTCACCTACCTTGATTCCTGTGCACCAACTCCTTGGACTCTGGTCACCTACCTTGATTCCTGTGCGCTGAATCCTTGTTCTCTGCTCACTTACCTTGATTCCTGTGCGCTGACTCCTTGGACTCTGCTCACTTACCTTGATTCCTGTGCATCGACTCCTTAGACTCTGCTCACTCACCTTGATTCCTGTGCGTCGACTCCTTGGACTCTGCTCACCTACCTTGATTCCTTTGCGCTGACTCCTTGGACTTTGCTCACTTACCTTGATTCCTGTGCGTCGACTGCTTGGGGTCTATGCACCAGACCCGCCGACTCCTTGGACTCTGCTCACCTACCTTGATTCATGTGCGCTGAATCCTTGGACTCTGCTCACCTAACTTGATTCCTGTGCGCTGACTCCTTGGACTCTGCTCACTTACCTTGATTCCTGTGCGTCGACTGCTTGGGGTCTGTGCACCAGATCCGCCGAATCCTTGGACTCTGCTCACCTACCCTGATTCATGTGCGCTGAATCCTTGGACTCTGCTCACTTACCTTGATTCCTGTGCGTCGACTCCTTGGACTCCCCTCACCTACCTTGATTCCTGTGCGCCAGACGCACCGACTCTTTGGACTCTGCTCACCTACCTTAATTCCTGTGCGCTGAATCCTTGTACTCTGCTCACTTACCTTGATTCCTGTGGGTCGACTCTTTGGACTCTACTCACCTGCGCTGACTCCTAGGACTTTGCTCACTTACCTTGATTCCTGTGCGTCGACTCCTTGGACTCTGCTCACCTACGCTGATTCCTGTGCGCCAGACCCACCGACTCTTTGGACTCTGCTCACCTACCTTGATTCCTGTGCACCAACTCCTTGGACTCTGGTCACCTACCTTGATTCCTGTGCGCTGAATCCTTGTTCTCTGCTCACTTACCTTGATTCCTGTGCGCTGACTCCTTGGACTCTGCTCACTTACCTTGATTCCTGTGCATCGACTCCTTAGACTCTGCTCACTCACCTTGATTCCTGTGCGTCGACTCCTTGGACTCTGCTCACCTACCTTGATTCCTTTGCGCTGACTCCTTGGACTTTGCTCACTTACCTTGATTCCTGTGCGTCGACTGCTTGGGGTCTGTGCACCAGACCCACCGACTCCTTGGACTCTGCTCACCTACCTTGATTCATGTGCGCTGAATCCTTGGACTCTGCTCACCTAACTTGATTCCTGTGCGCTGACTCCTTGGACTCTGCTCACTTACCTTGATTCCTGTGCGTCGACTGCTTGGGGTCTGTGCACCAGATCCGCCGAATCCTTGGACTCTGCTCACCTACCCTGATTCATGTGCGCTGAATCCTTGGACTCTGCTCACTTACCTTGATTCCTGTGCGTCGACTCCTTGGACTCCCCTCACCTACCTTGATTCCTGTGCGCCAGACCCACCGACTCTTTGGACTCTGCTTACCTACCTTGATTCCTGTGCACCGACTCCTTGGACTCTGCTCACCTACCTTGATTACTGTGCGCTGAATCCTTGTACTCTGCTCACTTACCTTGATTCCTGTGTGTTGACTCCATGGACTCTGCTCACTTACCTTGATTCCTGTGCGTCGACTCTTTGGACTCTACTCACCTGCGCTGACTCCTTGGACTTTGCTCACTTACCTTGATTCCTGTGCACCGACTCCTTGGACTCTGCTCACCTACCTTGATTCCTGTGCGCTGACTCCTTGGACTCTGCTCACTTACCTTGATTGCTGTGCGCTGACTCCTTGGACTCTGCTCACCTACCTTGATTCCTGTGCGTTGACTAATTGGACTCTGCTCACTTACCTTGATTCCTGCGCGTCGACTGCTTGGGGTCTGTGCACCAGAGCTGCCGACTCCTTGGACTCTGCTCACCTACCTTGATTCATGTGCGCTGACTCCTTGGACTCTGCTCACTTACCTTGATTCCTGTGCGTCGACTCTTTGGACTCTACTCACCTGCGCTGACTCCTTGGACTTTGCTCACTTACCTTGATTCCTGTGCGTCGACTCCTTGGACTCTGCTCACCTACCTTGATTCCTGTGCGCTGACTCCTTGGACTCTGCTCAATTACCTTGATTCCTGTGCATCGACTCCTTAGACTCTGCTCACTTACCTTGATTCCTGTGCGTCGACTCCTTGGACTCTGCTCACCTACCTTGATTCCTGTGCGCTGACTCCTTGGACTTTGCTCACTTACCTTGATTCCTGTGCGTCGACTGCTTGGGGTCTGTGCACCAGACCCGCCGACTCCTTGGACTCTGCTCACCTACCTTGATTCATGTGCGCTGAATCCTTGGACTCTGCTCACCTACCTTGATTCCTGTGCGCTGACTCCTTGGACTCTGCTCACTTACCTTGATTCCTGTGCATCGACTCCTTAGACTCTGCTCACTTACCTTGATTCCTGTGCGTCGACTGCTTGGGGTCTGTGCACCAGACCCGCCGACTCCTTGGACTCTGCTCACCTACCTTGATTCCTGTGCGTCGACTCCTTGGACTCTGCTCACCTACGTTGATTCCTGTGCGCCAGACACACCGACTCTTTGGACTCTGATCACCTACCTTGATTCCTGTGCACCGACTCCTTGGACTCTGGTCACCTACCTTGATTCCTGTGCGCTGAATCCTTGTTCTCTGCTCACTTACCTTGATTCCTGTGCACTGACTCCTTGGACTCTGCTCACTTACCTTGATTCCTGTGCGTCGACTCTTTGGACTCCACTCACCTGCGCTGACTCCTTGGTCTTTGCTCACTTACCTTGATTCCTGTGCGTCGACTCCTTGGACTCTGCTCACCTACCTTGATTCCTGTGCGCTGACTCCTTGGACTCTGCTCAGTTACCTTGATTCCTGTGCATCGACTCCTTAGACTCTGCTCACTTACCTTGAATCCTGTGCGTCGACTCCTTGGACTCTGCTCACCTACCTTGATTCCTGTGAGCTGACTCCTTGGACTTTGCTCACTTACCTTGATTCCTGTGCGTCGACTGCTTGGGGTCTGTAAACCAGACCCGCCGACTCCTTGGACTCTGCTCACCTTCCTTGATTCATGTGCGCTGAATCCTTGGACTCTGCTCACTTACCTTGATTCCTGTGCGTCGACTCCTTGGACTCTGCTCACCTAACTTGATTCCTGTGCGCTGACTCCTTGGACTCTGCTCACTTACCTTGATTCCTGTGCGTCGACTGCTTGGGGTCTGTGCACCAGATCCGCCGAATCCTTGGACTCTGCTCACCTACCCTGATTCATGTGCGCTGAATCCTTGGACTCTGCTCACTTACCTTGATTCCTGTGCGTCGACTCCTTGGACTCTGCTCACCTACCTTGATTCCTGTGCGCCAGACCCACCGACTCTTTGGACTCTGCTTACCTACCTTGATTCCTGTGCAACGACTCCTTGGACTCTGCTCACCTACCTTGATTCCTGTGCGCTGAATCCTTGTACTCTGCTCACTTACCTTGATTCCTGTGCGTTGACTCCTTGGACTCTGCTCACTTACCTTGATTCCTGTGCGTCGACTCTTTGGACTCTACTCACCTGCGCTGACTCCTTGGACTTTGCTCACTTACCTTGATTCCTGTGCACCGACTCCTTGGACTCCGCTCACCTACCTTGATTCCTGTGCGCTGACTCCTTGGACTCTGCTCACTTACCTTGATTGCTGTGCGCTGACTCCTTGGACTCTGCTCACCTACCTTGATTCCTGTGCGTTGACTAATTGGACTCTGCTCACTTACCTTGATTCCTGCGCGTCGACTGCTTGGGGTCTGTGCACCAGATCCGCCGACTCCTTGGACTCTGCTCACCTACCTTGATTCCTGTGCGTCGACTCCTTGGACTCTGCTCACCTACGTTGATTCCTGTGCGCCAGACGCACCGACTCTTTGGACTCTGATCACCTACCTTGATTCATGTGCGCTGAATCCTTGGACTTTGCTCACTTACCTTGATTCCTGTGCGTCGACTCTTTGTACTCTACTCACCTGCGCTGACTCCTTGGACTTTGCTCACTTACCTTGATTCCTGTGCGTCGACTCCTTGGACTCTGCTCACCTACCTTGATTCCTGTGCGCTGACTCCTTGGACTCTGCTCACTTACCTTGATTCCTGTGCATCGACTCCTTAGACTCTACTCACTTACCTTGATTCCTGTGCGTCGACTCCTTGGACTCTGCTCACCTACCTTGATTCCTGTGCGCTGACTCCTTGGACTTTGCTCACTTACCTTGATTCCTGTGCGTCGACTGCTTGGGGTCTGTGCACCAGACCCGCCGACTCCTTGGACTTTGCTCACCTACCTTGATTCATGTGCGCTGAATCCTTGGACTCTGCTCACCTACCTTGATTCCTGTGCGCTGACTCCTTGGACTCTGCTCACTTACCTTGATTCCTGTGCATCGACTCCTTAGACTCTGCTCACTTACCTTGATTCCTGTGCGTCGACTGCTTGGGGTCTGTGCACCAGACCCGCCGACTCCTTGGACTCTGCTCACCTACCTTGATTCATGTGCGCTGAATCCTTGGACTCTGCTCACTTACCTTGATTCCTGTGCGTCGAGTCCTTGGACTCTGCTCACCTACCTTGATTCCTGTGCGCTGACTCCTTGGACTCTGTTCACTTACCTTGATTCCTGTGCGTCGACTGCTTTGGGTCTGTGAACCAGACCTGCCAACTCCTTGGACTCTGCTCACCTACCTTGATTGCTGTGCGCTGACTCCTTAGACTCTGCTCACTTACCTTGATTCCTGTGCGTCGACTGCTTTGGGTCTGTGAACCAGACCTGCCAACTCCTTGGACTCTGCTCACCTACCTTGATTCCTGTGCGCTGACTCCTTGGACTCTGCTCACTTACCTTGATTCCTGTGCGCTGACTCCTTGGACTCTGCTCACCTACCTTGATTCCTGTGCGTTGACTCCTTGGACTCTGCTCACCTACCTTGATTTCTGTGAGTCGACTGCTTGGGTTCTGTGCACCAGACCCGCCGACTCCTTGGACTCTGCTCACCTAACTTGATTCATGTGCGCTGAATCCTTGGACTCTGCTCACTTACCTTGATTCCTGTGCGCTGACTCCTTGGTCTCTGCTCACTTACCTTGATTCCTGTGCGTCGACTCTTTGGACTCTACTCACCTGCGCTGACTCCTTGGACTTTGCTCACTTACCTTGATTCCTGTGCACCGACTCCTTGGACTCTGCTCACCTACCTTGATTCCTGTGCGCTGACTCCTTGGACTCTGCTTACTTACCTTGATTGCTATGCGCTGACTCCTTGGACTCTGCTCACCTACCTTGATTCCTGTGCGCTGAATCCTTGTACTCTGCTCACTTACCTTGATTCCTGTGCGCTGACTCCTTGGTCTCTGCTCACTTACCTTGATTCCTGTGCGTCGACTCTTTGGACTCTACTCACCTGCGCTGACTCCTTGGACTCTGCTCACTTACCTTGATTGCTGTGGGCTGACTCCTTGGACTCTGATCACCTACCTTGATTCCTGTGCACCGACTCCTTGGACTGTGCTCACCTACCTTGATTCCTGTGCGCTGAATCCTTGTACTCTGCTCACTTACCTTGATTCCTGTGCGCTGACTCCTTGGACTCTGCTCACTTACCTTGATTCCTCTGCGTCAACTCTTTGGACTCTACTCACCTGCGCTGACTCCTTGGACTCTGCTCACTTAACTTGATTCCTGTGCGTCGACTCCTTAGACTCTGCTCACTTAACTTGATTCCTGTGCGTCGACTCCTTGGACTGTGCTCACCTACCTTGATTCCTGTGCGCTGAATCCTTGTACTCTGCACACTTACCTTGATTCCTGTGCGCTGACTCCTTGGACTCTGCTCACTTACCTTGATTCCTCTGCGTCGACTCTTTGGACTCTACTCACCAGCGCTGACTCCTTGGACTCTGCTCACTCAACTTGATTCCTGTGCGTCGACTCATTAGACTCTGCTCACTTAACTTGATTCCTGTGCGTTGACTCCTTGGACTCTGCTCACCTACCTTGATTCCTGTGCGTCGACTGCTTGGGGTCTGTGCACCAGACCCACCGACTCCTTGGACTCTGCTCACCTAACTTGATTCCTGTGCGCTGAATCCTTGGACTCTGCTCACTTACCTTGATTCCTGTGCGTCAACTCCTTGGACTCTGCTCACCTACCTTGATTCTTGTGCACCAGACCCGCCGACTCTGCTCACCTACCTTGATTCCTGTGCGCTGACTCCTTGGACTCTGCTCACTTACCTTGATTGCTGTGGGCTGACTCCTTGGACTCTGTTCATCTACTTTGATTCCTGTGCGTTGACTCCTTGGACTCTGCTCACTTTCCTTGATTCCTGTGCGTCGACTCCCTGGACTCTGCTCACCTACGTTGATTCCTGTGCGCCATACCCACCGACTCTTTGGACTCTGCTCACCTACCTTGATTCCTGTGCACCGACTCCTTGGACTCTGCTCACTTACCTTGATTCCTGTGCACTGAATCCTTGTACTCTGCTCACTTACCTTGATTCCTGTGCGCTGACTCCTTGGACTCTGCTCACTTACCTAGATTCCTGTGCGTCGACTCCTTAGACTCTGCTCACTTACCTTGATTCCTTTGCGTCGACTCCTTAGACTCTGCTCACTTACCTTGATTCCTGTGCGTCGACTCCTTGGACTCTGCTCACCTGCCTTGATTCCTGTGCGCTGACTCCTTGGACTCTGCTCACTTACCTTGATTCCTGTGCGTCGACTGCTTGGGGTCTGTGCACCAGACCCGCCGACTCCTTGGACTCTGCTTACCTTCCTTGATTCCTGTGCGCTGACTCCTTGGACTCTGCTCACTTACCTTGATTCCTGTGCGTCGACTGCTTGGGGTCTGTGCACCAGACCCGCCGACTCCTTGGACTCTGCTTACCTTCCTTGATTCCTGTGCGCTGACTCCTTGGACTCTGCTCACTTACCTTGATTCCTGTGCGTCGACTTCTTGGACTCTGCTCACTTACCTTGATTCCTGTGCGCTGACTCCTTAGACTCTGCTCACTTACCTTGATTCCTGTGCGCTGACTCCTTGGACTCTGCTCACCTACCTTGATTCCTGTGCGTTGACTCCTTGGACTCTGCTCACCTACCTTGATTTCTGTGAGTCGACTGCTTGGGTTCTGTGCACCAGACCCGCCGACTCCTTGGACTCTGCTCACCTAACTTGATTCATGTGCGCTGAATCCTTGGACTCTGCTTACTTACCTTGATTCCTGTGCGTCGACTCCTTGGACTCTGCTCACCTACCTTGATTCCTGTGCACCAGACCCGCCAACTCCTTGAACTCTGCTCACCTACCTTGATTCATGTGTGCTGAATCCTTGGACTCTGCTCACTTACCTTGATTCCTGTGCGTCAACACCTAGGACTCTGCTCACCTACCTTGATTCCTGTGCGTTGACTCCTTGGACTCTGCTCACTTACCATGATTCCTGTGCGTCGACTGCTTGGGGTCTGTGCACCAGATCCGCCGACTCCTTGGACTCTGCTCACCTACCTTGATTCATGTGCGCTGAATCCTTGGACTCTGCTCACTTACCTTGATTCCTGTGCGTCGACTTCTTGGACTCTGCTCACCTCCGTTGATTCCTGTGCGCCAGACCCACCGACTCTTTGGACTCTGCTCACCTACCTTGATTCCTGTGCGCCGACTCCTTGGACTCTGCTCACCTATCTTGATTCCTGTGCGCTGACTCCTTGGACTCTGCTCACTTACATTGATTCCTGTGCGTCGATTCCTTGGACTCTGCTCACCTACCTTGATTCCTGTGCACCATACCCGCTGACTCCTTGGACTCTGCTCACCTACCTTGATTCCTGTGCACCCGACCCGCCGACTACATGGACTCTGCTCACCTACCTTGATTCCTGTGCGCCGACTCCTTGGACTCTGCTCACCTATCTTGATTCCTGTGCGCTGACTCCTTGGACTCTGCTCACCTATCATGATTCCTGTGCGCTGACTCCTTGGACTCTGCTCACTTACATTGATTCCTGTGCACCATACCTGCGACTCCTTGGACTCTGCTCACCTACCTTGATTCCTGTGCACCAGACCCGCCGACTCCATGGACTCTGCTCACCTACCTTGATTCCTGTGCGCCGACTCCTTGGACTCTGCTCACTTACATTGATTCCTGTGCGTCGACTCCTTGGACTCTGCTCACCTACCTTGATTCCCGTGCACCATACCCGCCGACTCCTTGGACTCTGCTCACCTACCTTGATCCCTGTGCACCAGACCCGCCGACTCCATGGACTCTGCTCACCTACCTTGATTCCTGTGCGCCGACTCCTTGGACTCTGCTCACCTACCTTGATTCCTGTGCGCCAGACACTTGGACTCTGCTCACCTACCTTGATTCCTATGCAACGACTCCTTGGACTCTGCTCACCTACCTTGATTCCTGTGCGCCAGACCCGCCAAGTCTTTGGACTCTGCTCACCTACCTTGATTCCTGTGCGCCAGACCCGCCAACTCTTTGGACTCTGCTCAACTACCTTGATTTCTGTGCGCCAGACCCGCCAACTCTTTGGACTCTGCTTACCTACTTTCATTCCTGTGTGCCAGACCCGCCGACTCTTATTTATATAGCGCCATCATATTCCACAGCACTGTACAATGTGTGTTATTATTATTTATATATCGCCATCCTATTCTGCAGCACTGTGCAATGTGTATTATCATTATTTTTATAGCGCCATCATACTCCACAGTGATGTACAATGTGTGTTGTTATTATTGATTTATATAGCACCATCATATACCGCCGCACTGTACAATGTGTTGTTATTATTGTTGATTTTTATAGCGCCATCATATTCCGCAGCGCTGTACATTGTGTCTTATTATATAATGGATTTTAGGAACAACATTTTCATATTTCATGATCAGTTTTTTATGAGATTTAGGATTGTTTTTTCTCCATATTGTCAGTTTTCTTCTTTTGTGATTAATTAGTCTGAATTAATAACAGTTTTAATAAACAAGGGATATCAGCTGTTACCAAACCTAAGCAGTGTTTGTGCTTCTAGTGAAATACAGAAAATAATAAATGAAAACTAATAATACATTGAAATCTGCCCATGAAACGGAATTCATAGTCATTCGTGGTCACTGTTGGCAAACCAGAAACCAGAATTGTGACATCATCGGTGTCTGTGACATCATAGGTCTCTGCGACATCATCGGTGTCTGTGACATCATCGGTATGTGCCTATAAAGCTGCAAGCCGCTCCTCTTTCCCTTTAGTGCAGTTGGGCGCTCGACACTTCAAGGTGCTATTCCATAGCGAACTTAAAGTGTTGCTACCAACGATTTCAAACGGTTATGGAGAAGAAAAGCAAATCTAGCGCTGTGCAGGATTGCTGCCTTCTTTCTGGACTTCGGTGGAGTTTAAAGAGATGCTGCCCCAGAAAACTGAGAACATTCTGCAAAAGAGTAAGATCAGCTTTCACAAACGCTGTAAGGCGGACAAGGAGGAGAGACGAAAGCACGGAGCACTTGGCCAGTAGAGTCATACTCAAAAGAAAGAGAGAGAGTAGCAGTTCAGAGGAAGAAAGATACAAAGAAAGGAAGAGGAGGAGAGTAACTGCTAATGACAGAGATGATGGCATCAAAGATCTGGGGCAGCAGGGGGGGCAAAAAGGACGTGAACACCTGAAGCAACGCATGCTGGTGAAGGGAAAGTTTCCCATCAAGAGACGCAGGAGTAAGGAGGAGAGTATTGTTCCTGCTAAAAGATTTAGGAGCCTTCTCCCCATGACAGTCTCCGGCTTCACCTTCCATTCTGTGCTGGGACAAGGAGCCTTTGGAAAGGTTGTTTTGGCTTCTGTCCCTACCAGGGACTCCCCGGTAGCGGTTAAGGTCATCAAAAAGAAAGCCATGAAGACTGAATACATAATAAGAGAGAGGAGGATTCTGGAGGTGGCTCGGAACAGCCCATTCCTGTGCCATGGATACGCAGCCTTCCAAACACAGAGATGCGCAGTCCTTCTCATGGAGTATATGGCTGGAGGGAGCCTCGAGTCATATCTGCGGAGGTTGGGCTCCTTCACCGAGACCGCCGCTGCCTTTTATGCAGCAGAAATGGTGTGCGGCATCCAGTTCCTCCACTCTCGGGGAATAATACATCGCGACTTGAAGCCGAGTAACGTCTTGCTTGATGGAGAGGCCCATGTAAAGCTCGGCGATTTTGGGTGTGTTGTAGAAAATATTTTCGGGACCGCACAGACCACAGGAATTTGCGGCACATTTGCCTACATGGCCCCAGAAGTACATCTCAAGCAAGCATATGGCGTTGCCGTGGACTGGTGGTCCTTCGGGGTGATGCTCTTCCGCATGCTGAACGGAGATTACCCTTTCTTTGCCGGCGATTGCAGGAGGACACATTTCCTTCATATCGTGCATGGCAACCCCCGCTATACCAAAAAGCTAAGCAAGAAAGGTCTGGACATCTTAAAGCATCTCCTGAAGAAGGACCCTCAGCGTCGCCTCGGGGTGAAAGGAGACATCAGGCGGCATTCGTTCTTTCAAAGCATCAAGTGGGACGACATAGAGAGCCGACGTGCAACTCCCCCGTACCGGCTGGAAGTAAGATCAGATCTCCACCAGAAGAAGCTCTGCAATATTCCATCAATTCTGCGGACCCCGGAGGACATTTCCTCTTCATCCAGTAAAAAGGACCTGTCTGGCTTTACCTTTGTAACCCCAGACTGGATGAATTGAAGGATGGACAGTGCCCCGGCCAAGTGACTCCCAAACTCTTGTTTCCAAAGACAATCCCAATAAATGAAGGAAACAAAACACACTTTTGGTTTTTGTATCTTCAATTCTATAGAACTCTCGATGGCTGTAAGTGGGTGTGACCTCACAATACAGTCCCTGCCTTTGTGACATCATACACCGTGACACCTTTCATATACTCTGAAACACGGAATATAACAAATAAAACTAAATTTCAAACATGTACTTTCTGCACCTCGCAATTAACACAATCCGGGCGATACTTCGGCCAGCTGACCGGCTCCGACACTCCAGAACGCCCCCAAAAAAGGCCAACACAAAATCTGCCCCAAAACAACGAATTCCGAGGCCAGAATAAATATTATTACCCCCCATGTCCGAGTCAGAAAATACCCCACAAATAAATAAATGCCCACAGTAACCTTTTCATTTCCAGCAACACAGCCACATCCTATGAGCTGGATTATCAATTATTAGATGGAGAAGATAAGTGACCTCTAGAGACCTGTCGCTATAATTACCATTTATTTACACATTATTACTACTTATATAGAGCCACCATATTCCGCAGTGCTTTACAATGTCTGTTAATATTATCATTTATATAGCGCCACCATATTCCGCAGCGTTTTACAATGTGTGTTATTATTATTATTGATTTATATAGTGCCACAATATTCAGCAGCGTTGTGCAGTGTGTTATTATTTATATAGCGCCATCATATTCCGCAGCGCTGTACAATGTGTGTTATTATTATTGATTTATATAGCGCTATCATACTCCGCTGTAAAATGTATTTTATTATTATTTATACATCGCCACCATACTCCATAGCGCTGTACAATGTAAATAACACCTGATCCTCTAGATCTCTATATATTACTGTATAGATTAAATAAACAAAATAAAGCAAACCTAACTGCGGACTTATCTAACAAAACTGCTAAAATCTGGCAATGCTCATTTAATACACAGAGTTAACAAAACTGTGACATTTTCTAAAAGTGTTGCTATAAAGGGAATAAGGTCAATAAATTAATCACAAATAAACGTAAAAAAAGAAATAGGTTAATCACTAAAATTATAGATACTGATAAAAAAGTTATGAACCCTGATAAAATCGGCCTACGTTTTTGAAAATTTTAGCAAACTCTGTACAATCTCCTATCAATACTTCACCGAGGAATATTTTAAAGATAAAAGATCAAAAGTAACTAATGAACAGATACTAAATATCAAGATTTATACAGCAGTATTAGCAGATGGAATGAAAATTATAATTCAGTCGTTGATTCATTCAGACCAAGTAGGTTTCAGTGAATAATAGAAGAAGAGTAATAGACACATTCGACTTTAGCCTTTGACAGATTCAGATGGGATCTCCTCTTAAAATCTCTAGAAACCTTTGGATTTAATGCTAGAATGATAGACGCTATCAAGGCTTTATATACTATCCCTACTGCTAGAGTAACGGGATCAGGTTTCTCCTCATCACCGCTCTTATATATTCTCTCATTGGGACCCTTGGCCATCTCGAATAGAGAAAACCCTAGCATTAAATGCTTGCACACGGGGAGCCTTTATGCCGATGATATACTAATCGCCAAGGGAAATCTGGAGAACTCGGTATAAGAAATAGTGAAAGCTATAGATGAATACGCCATATATTCAGAATACAAGCTCCATTTAGAAAAACATCCCAAACCATGTGAAATGCAACTTGATAAACAAACTTTGTTTTTACCCGGGCTAAAGATGACAGTAAACACCTAGGAATACATATCTTAAATAAGTGCTGGAAGATAACTTCCTACCACAACTCCAACAAACAAATAAAAATCTAAAAGAGTGGAAAACGCTGGAGATTAACTGGTGAGGAATAGTAAATTCTATTAAAGACAATATTCTCTCAAAATTGACATATCTTATTCAGATGATCCCACGTTCCTAAACCCTGATTAAAACTATTACAAACAGCATTCTCTAAATGTATTTTATTGGGTAGAAAAGCGTGATATAAAATATTAGAATGCTAGCAGGTTGGTCCATGCTCTCATTACCCAAAAATACCAACTAGAGACGTGACAGATGGCCCCATATATAGCTGGATATCGCTAGTATTAAAAATGTACTCACTTTGTATGGCAGCCTGATAAAACTAATGCCTCTATGATGCTGTTTTCAGTTGTTTAGGGTTTTCGGCATCCGCTACGCTCTTCCTCTGTATGTCTCCGTGTTTGAGGCGGTGCGTGTTTTTGCCTAAAGATCAGTAATACATGTATTAGAGAGAGCTACATATATGTTTTCTCTGGAAGATGAATAGTGTATGTGTGTTACAGAGAGCTGTGTATATGTTGGGCTCTCGCCGTGTCTGTGTGCAGGAGCGTCTGTGTGTCAGAACTATGACATCACAAGACATTGCTGTTCCAGCTCTCATTTCCAGGGGGAAGATCATGCTGCTGCCGGATATAACCGGTTTCTTTTTTAACTGTACTTTGTATTTGTGTTAAACCCAAATTTTAAGGACAATATGGAGATGAGGAATAGTTAATACTATAGATTGCCAGCAATTCCTGTACATATACCAGGGAGCCGGTCCCTGTATATAATACAAAGCAGAGAGGGGCCCAGCGACGGGTTCTGGCCTAGGCACAGGCCTCCACAGTTTGCTTGCATCCTTTAAAAGTGGGGCGCGGGGATATGGCATACCCTGAACCCCCTAAAGTAACCAGGGGATGGGGCGGCAGGCAACATTTCTTTTTGCAGGAGGAGTGGATCTTCCAAAACACACGCGCTCTGTGCAAAAAAAACCTGCAATTGTGCAAAAAAAAGCTAAATATAAAAGTGCTCCCCAAGGAAGCCCCAGCCCTTAGGCTAGTGCGCTTAACCGCACACACCACCATCGTGCGCAGTGCTCCGTCGAGGACCAAAGAATCGGGACAAATTGCAACCTTGGGGCTTCATGCTAAACCAGCCCTCTAAGGCCAGACGAACCAGCTTTCCCTCTCACACGTACTCACTTAATCTTAGCCAAAAGGCCGGGAAGCGGTAACTACTACCCCACTTCGGCCTGAAGGTAAATACATCACTGGGTGGCAGCAGGTAGTTCTCCGTCCTCCGCTCCGATATTTATGGAGACATCATCAGGTCAAAACCTGGATGAGGATGATGAGAGTTGCTGGAGATCAGCCTACTGGATACCCATGAAATAATCTCCCACGAGGCACATAAATAGTTAAAACATTATTAAAGATTGTAATGTATGTTTATGTGTAATAAATAGTTTTATGAATTCCCGGCTGTTGTGTGTTTATTACCGGGTTTGTGGTAAATGCTCACCTACCTTGATTCCTGTGCACCATCTCAGTGGTGATATCAATGAAAATGCACTCACAAACGCTGGAAGTCTTCAAATTTCAAAAAACACGTTTCTTTAATATCTTCATATAAAATCTACAAAACAGACGTAAACGAAGATGGTGCAGTATCCTCGTACAAATGTTGTTAAAAAGGTTAGAATACACTTACAGCCATGATGGCATAACCAAATTGTTATGCATATGCGCCTGTGTAAGTCAGAAAAAGTCCTGAACACGGTAAAATCACCTTCTTCTTAATTTCTCTACGCATTTAGCCAGTAGAAACTGGCTTACTCGGGAGAAAATGAACTCAAAATTCGTAAGGATTAAGTCAATATAAAAAGTTTTTTCTGTCGATTCTGGCGATTCCTTGGACTCTGCTCACCTTCCTTGATTCCTGTGCACCAGACCCGGCGATTCCTTGGACTCCTCTTTCTCAGTGACCCTACCGTGTACCGACTTTGGCTAGATCCTGGCTTTTTGGGCCTTGTCTTCTAAATGCCTTGCTCTGGTTCCTGTGTCTTGCATACCGGACTCCGTTGTGTATATCTACTACAGCTGTCTCCTGACACATATGGACATGGCATTACACGTGGACATACCATTACGCATGGACATAGCATTAAACATGGACATAGTATTAAACATGGAGATAGCATTAAACATGGAGATAGCATTAAACATAGAGATAACATTAAACATGGACATAGCATTACACATGGACATAGCATTAAACATGGAGAAAGCATTAAAACAAGCACATAAACGTAGCATTAAACATGGATATAGTATTACACATTGAGATAACATTAAACATGTATATAGCATTACCCATGGACATAGCATTGCACATGGAGGTAGCATTATACATGGATATTATATTAAACATGGACATGGCATTACACACACGGATATAGCATTAAACATGAATTAATATGGATATAGCATTAAACATGTATATAGCATTAAACATAGATATAGGATTACACATGAATATAGCATGAAACATGGATATATCATTACACATGGCTATAGCATTGAACATGGACACAAAAAAAAATACGGACATAGCATTACACATGAATATAACATTAAACATGGACAAATCATTACACATGGACATAGCATTATACATTGAGATAGTATTACACATGGAGATTGCATTAAACATGTCCACTCCTTGGACTCTGCCAACCTACCTTAATTCCTGCGTGCCAGACCCGCCGACTCTTTGGACTCAGTGACCCTACCGTGTACGGACTTTGGCTAGATCCTGACTTCGCTTTTTGGGACTTGTCTTGCATACCGGGCACCGCTGTGTATATCTACTACAGCTGTCTCCTGACACACATGGACACGGCATTACACATGGACATAGCATTAAACATGTACATAGCATTAAACATGGATATCCTATTACACATGGAGATAGCATTACACATGGATATGATATTAAACATAGACATAGCATTAACCTCTTAAGGACAAAGGGTTGTACTTAAACCCTTTAAAACCAATGCATTGTGAGCCCATACATGTACGTGCTTTATCATGAAGGGGTTAAATATGGATACAGCATTAAACATGTATATATAGCATTAAACATGGACATAGCATTACACATGGACACAAAATAAAATATGGACAAATCATTACACATGGATATAGCATTAAACACAGAGATAGCATTAGACATGTCACGTTACCAGAACTTCATATGACATTTCCATGTTTTTATTCTAATACATGTATTCTATATATTTAAGAGACCTCACGTTTTTGTCTAAAGATATATGTATGAGGTTTTCCATTATTATCCTCACGCCATCACCAACTCTACCCCTCCAAATCCTTCTCACACTGGCTAAAGTAACTGACGGCCGCCTTAAACTGCTGCGCACTGCACCTTATCTGTCTCCATCGCTGTCCGTAAGCCCCTGTCACGGAGTATAATGTTAAGCGGTGTTTGTATGTTTTAGGCGGTGTGTAAGATGAATGTTAAAATGTGTTCTAATGTGCTTTACCCGAAAGATCAGTAATACAGGTGTTAGAGAGAGCTACAAATATGTTGGACTCCCTGCACATACATGTGTAGAAGATTAGGGCTGAGACTGTGTGCAGGAGTTTATTACAGAAATGTCAGTGAGTACTATGACATCATAAGACATGAGAGTTGCTGATCAGCCTGCTGGAAAGCAAAAAAAAACAATCTCCCATGAGGCAGATAAATAGTTAAAACTTTATTAAAGATTGTAATGTGTGTTTGTGTGTTTATTACCGGGTTTTTGTTCTGAAAACTAGAGACATAACGGATATTGTTAAACTGTCACACTGTTTGCGGAGGTTCCGCGATCAGCGCACGTCTATCGTAAATCGTCTGCCTTACCGGCTCTGAGCAAAGGGATACCACAGAGACACGCCTACATACTAAGATACCGCCCGTAGCCTGATAAACTACGCCTACCTATACACATGAATTTTTCACGGAACGCCCTGTCGGCTCAGCTATCTTAGCGTCAGTTTCGCAGACTCCGCCCCCCCCCGATGGAGGGAGTCACAGCGCAGGCGGAGTCACGTGGTCTCGGTGACCCAGCGATCTGCAGCGACCCGCAGTGATGGCAGCTGAGAGGATGCGACAGGAGATTCCCCAACACTGGTGAGTGGAGGAAACGGAAGGAGACGGCACAGAAAGCATTTGATATGATGCAAGTGACCGGAGGGGACAGGGAGAGAGACCGTTCAGGTGATAGGGCGAGTGCGGGCAGTGATAGTGTTGGGGTGATAGGGAGAGGGCGAGAAGTGAAAGTGTTGGGGTGACACGGAGAGGGAGGGCAGTGAGAGTGTTGGGGTGACAGAGAGAGGGGGCGGGCAGTGAGAGTGTTGGGGTGACATAGAGAGGGGGCGGGCAGTGAGAGTGTTGGGGTGACAGGGAGGGGGCGGGCAGTGAGAGGGTTGGGGTGACAGGGAGGGGGCGGGCAGTGAGAGTGTTGGGGTGACAGGTGAGACATACAGGTTCTGCAGAGACTCTTTGTAATGCCGTCACCTCCGGTCAGATCTGTCTCTTGCGGAGACCTCGCTGTGACTCTCCTGTGAGATGCAGCCAGACTTGGAGTTTATTTTGGGGGCCATATGACGCCAGCAGGGGAAATGTGTGGGTTCAGCCTGCAACGGGTGGGTTTATGGGGGCACAATGACTGTGTGCACTGCGTGTATGGTGGGCGTTAATCACACTTTATGGAAGTAGATTTTGATTCTTTTCTTTAGGTTTATTGGATTAAAAATCTCCTGTACCACTAACATGAGGGGCATCAGCCATGGCCCTAAACAGGAAAGTTTCATCCGTTGCTATGGTGATAGGACTTTTCAACCTTTGCACCCAAATAATCTTCATATATAACCCACCGCAGGGTGTGTGATGGGAATCTTTAGATCCATCTCTTCCCAAATTCCATGCATCGGCTCTTTAGATCTACCTTTTATATAAAATGTTTTTGAAACTGTTAGAGGTTTGCGGGCCGGGGGTATTATTCAATGGCATCCATCAGTCCTGCCCAGTGCTTGGGGGTATTAGTCCGTCCCTTATGGGCCCGCGGAACCCCACGTTATTAAATGACTGATAGGGAAACTTTCTTATACCTGTCATTGTCTTTTTGGAGTTTTCCACCCAGCGTTAGGGGACATTATTCACGTTAACTGTGATATTCCCTGAAATATTATTCTTTACAGCATTCATTATACCGTCTGCAGTTTCCCGTTCACTTGGTCACGTTGTTCCGTTGTTCGCACCCCGCGAACCAGATGACCTTGGCTAACATTCTGTATCCGCAGGCTGCCTTTATATGCTTTTTATTCTTTTTAATATCAATGGATGCATTTATTTTTGGCTCCTGAAATAATTTCGCTATACATTACTCGTTACACGTAACACGTCGATAACATCTTTTTTTGCACAAAGAAACCAGAAGCCCAAATGTGAAATATATTTATTCAGTAAAACAATATTCCTGATTCCTGCATCTTAATCTCTAAATTTTAAATGTTACAAGAACTATTGCAGCACATATACCACTCAGTTGTGTTGATCCCTGATTTTAAACACTTAAATCATTAAAGAATGTTTTTATTTGATGGCGTATTAGGTAAATATAAAATAGGCATGTGGCTCAGCTTTCGTTAATGTTCCCCTTTTGATTGCCAATGTAAAGGAACTCCATATACAGCTCTACTCCTCAAAATAATATTAATAACAATATTTAGTATCCACTATAATTAAGCACCTGATGGCCTGAAACGTGTAAAACATTATTTATTTATAGCTTTTCATTTATTATTGGCTGTTTTTTATCCAAAAAATTTAGGGGCCAACTTTTCCTTCCCAATCATTTTTTATTTTCATTTATTACCCCGTGGTCTGCAGTTAAAGGATATTAATACAAGGTAAAACACACCTTTCTTCAGTGCTGCACCACTCTGTACAAAGAGTATTTTATTCCATAAAGATTCAAGCTTGTAAGTTTAACCATTATTCTTACACTTGCACACTCGTAACACCATGCAGTAACACACATTCTACACGCATGTAAAGCCATACACCATGCTAAAACCATACACTAATACACACACTATATGCTGATATAGACACTCGTGCTAATGCCATACTGTGACATACACACCATATATGCTTATGGTAAATTCTTAAACACATGCACAAACTATGCAATAACACACACACACACTGGCTAACACTATCCATATATAAAAACACACGCTCTAACACTATGGACACATACACACTGGATATGGCACTATAATACAGTAGACATACTGACTCTGGCACTATCCATTTACACACTGATACTACAGTATAGACACACACAGACTGACTCCAGCACTATACGTATACACACATACACACCAACGCTGACACTATATGGTTATATGATATAAGCACATATGGTATTCCATCAACAAAACCATATAAAGGGACGTTGGGCAGACTCTGAGCCGTCAGATTCTGTGTTGCTCTGCCGTACGCGTTCTGTGTTGTTAAACGTTTTTTTCTGTTGTTTTGAGTTCGGGGGTCTGATTACCCTCCCCGTGAATCACCGCTAATAGCCTTTTGTGACTAGGTTTACATTCGCTGCTGGTGCAGAATACATGCTCTGCCTGAGAGGGTGGTAGGTAAGTGAACAGTCTTTCAGCAGAAACGGTAGAGCATAATGCAGCGAGGGAATGTTAGGCTGATTAAAATGTCATCAGTCTGCTAAGGGCAAGACCAAGCTGCTGCGCTCACCAAGGGGAAGTATGGTGAGGGGGGGGCTTTTAGATTTAAAAGAAATGCTCAAATATTATATCTATAACTCGTATTTATCGTTTTATATAAATACGCTTTCACCTGTATTTTCACACTTAGATGTTAATGCAAAAATGTATCTGCGGATCTCGAGTGTTTAGAACTTCATTTTCAATGCATTTTATTAAATAAAGAGACGTGAAGGGCTAACTGTATATCTAGACGACCCATTTGTAAGCTTACCCTAATTTCTTAATTTCCGAAAATGTTTCTATATTTTTTTTTCTTGTGCAGCTGGACAGTAATGGAATCTGGAAATGTTACCCAAGAACAAGAAGTTATTCCTAATAAAGAGACAGATTAACACAGTTTGTGAAGGTCCGGCTCTGCAGTTCGCTCTTCTTGTACCTCGACATGTATAAAGTGAAAGAATGGCCACTGACTTTAGAGACTTGGAAAATGATTTATTTACTGTAGATGGATGAAGAGATCTTTGTATATATTAATATATCGCATTCCACATAAATAAAATAAATATATATATTTCTTTAAATAAATAACTTTAAGGCTCTTTGGACCATATTTTTTTTTTTATATATATTTTATCATCTCTGTCGTTTCCATTGCTATGTTTCTGGAATTCATGTCAACTTATAATGAAGCATGTCTGCGCTTATCTAATTAAAGAGTATATTAATTGTGGATTTATTCAATAAAATTGCTTAGTCCTTCCTTCCTACAGGAAAAGCTTGCTGGCGTTGGCCCTTCATACCGGAGAGCAAGATCACAAAGTGAAAATCCTTCTTTAACAAATAAACCCCATGATCTACCAAGCTAAAAACGTGGGTAGCATTATACTACTTTAATGCTTTTATCAAAAGTAGATTAAGCAACATAATACATTTTGCTGTTAGAATGGTTGGATTCCTGTTTTTATGAATAAAGTTAAATTACAGATTTTCACCTGTCCTTAATCATTTTATCTGTAATTCCAACACCAGCCCCTCTGCTAAAGAGCCTTCCCTGTTAATGGCTATTGAAAATATAAACATTTACAACATTTAAGGCTGTCTCGCTGGCAAGGTGACAGCCTCTGTCTAAAGCAGGGAAGATAGGGAGCTGCCTGCTGAGCCCTGAGCTGGAGCCCTCACTTTAAAATAATAATGTAATTTTTAAAAATCTGCTCCCAGAGGTGAGTTTTTAGGCACCAGAATGTTGACTAATTTTAAAAAAACCATATATATATATATATATCCATTTACTCACAGAGTCCATTGCACACCATTCCAAATATTCCAAGCCCGGTGCTAGTAACCAGCAGTTTCCATGTAAAACACTTTCAAAAAGATGGTCAGCACTCCAGGTCTTTAAATAGACAATTTCATTTTATTCAAAGTCAAGTCGACGTTTCAGTCATTACTGACTTTCATCAGGACATGATGAATATATATATATATTATAATAAAATGTAATTAAAACTTCTCAGCAGACATCTGCATGAATGTTCGGCTGTACAGAGGTCCACTCTGTCTTCTGGTTGTTGAGAAGGATATGAGGTAGTAATCTGGAGATGCATCTGAATTTATGTGCCATAAACACAACATAACCTGTGCGAAAAATCCTAAACACGGCATAGCTTTGCTGGATAGCAAGTGTCAGGAAGCCGCTGGCGACATATACTGTGTTGCCTGTTTTACAGAACTATATGTTTGTGTATCGTTTTTGGGTTTCTTTGTTGCCATTTCCAGTTACAAACTCAGCATAATAAATGTAAAAAAATAAAGAAATAACCGTTTCTGAGCTGCAATTTACACCTTATAATGTGTGCCGTATATATATATATGCCCGACGTGTGTGTTAGATTATGATGGTATATTGTCAATTTAATTTAGTAAGCATATACAAAAACCTTTTTTGTATGCTATAGTTTTGAATAAATGATTCATACTGTTTTACTAAATATATGAATATAGCATCAAGCCGTGAGAAAAGCAATATAGTCTATATATTCCAGTATTATAAGGGGCAATCCCTGCTATTTATGGTGATACTAATGCAGGGATAATAATAGCGAATTATTATTTTGTCTAAAAAAAAGTTGGCCAAAATACTGAAATTAGACCATGTCACCATGCCAAACATCTTCTCGGAGTCCAAACCCAACATCTGGGGTGGGCTGAATGGAATTTGTTCAGCATGCAACCACCGCTGTCAATTAGTTCAAAATATCATGGCAAAATTCCACTGATACTGGTTATATACTAAATATTAGCTATTTTGTTTTTTAAACCCACCAGATTTTAATGAATTAGGTGAATCCAAGGCTTATATTTCTAAGCAGATCCATATAATGAGGTGTCGGCGTAACTTGATGGATTTTTAAAAGTGATTTTATAAAACTCGTTATCAATAGAGGGAAGAAAAACATCTGATCTCCCAGATCTCCCTCTATATCTATATAGATTAAACAAACAAAATAAAGAAACCCCAGGTGCAGAATTATCTAACAAAATTACTAAAAACTGATAAGCTAACATTTAATAATTAAAATTAATACAATTATGGAATGGGTACAAGAAAGGGAATAAGGCTGATAAATTAATGACATATCAACTTAAAAAAGGATAACTCAAAAAAAAGGTTTATCTCTAAAATTATAATGATAAAATAACTATGACCACTGATAAAATTAGTCTAGCTGTTAGAAAATTTGAACAAACGTACAATCTCATGGCACACCATGGATACAACCTAAAGTAACTGATAAACAACTCCAAGTTTTAAACGTCCCAATATTAGAAGCGGAATACCCTAGATGCATTGATAAGTTAAAATGTAATAAAACCCCAGGTCCCGGTGGATTTAAAGACCTATTCTATGAGTTGCTGAGAGATTGTATAAAGAGATTTAACTACCGTCTTTAATGAGATTGATAATACAGGTAAACTCCCCGAAGAACTCTTCATTGCACTGATCATGTATTTGCAATTGCATCATTGGGGGGGTTTACCGCTGCAGCGTCACTCTCAGGTAATGATTGTGCAGTAGGAGGAGGTCAGGGCTGCTCTCCACACTCTTATGGGGGTTTAAGAAATTCTGGATTTCATCCCTGAAGCTGCCTATGGGGTTAATGCTGCATAACTTACACATTATGTATAATACACTTCCCACTGACAGATAGGCTTTACACTCAAACGATCAGTAAAAAAAATACTTAATGTGCAATAAAGGGGCAATACATAAACATAATTGCCTTAAACGGCACTTACTCAGAAGTTGCAAACAGCCGATACAATTAACTAATTATTGCATTCAAGTAATTCATACTAATCAGTGATCATCACTAATGATTTGATTTCAAACAATATATATATATATATATAAATTACAACAATATCATTCATCACAAATCTGTAAAATCTATTACCACAATTAAGCCATAAGGAACAAAAACCACGAGAAATAAGTTTGGTTTTAAATTTCTGTGGATTAATGTCAAATTGTTATCAACAAATATCAATTGTTATCAATCAAAAAGCTGTTTTATCACTTAAGAAAAATAAGTAAAAAGTGTACAATATCTGATTGTTCATTATCTTATTTGCATATCAAAATACATGAGATTAAATAAATTAGTAATCATTTAAAGCAGACATGATGCATTACTGTGTATATTGTATACAGTTCCAATCATAAACTCATAAATAGATAAATAGTCACCCGGACTTTACTAGAAACAAATGAAACAATTAAGATAAAGCTTACTGTGCAATGTATAAGCTACTATTGCTGATATACAGTATAATTTAAAAGGAAAACACTTATTTATGTAGGAGACAATTGCAATTACTCACTTTTTTGGCTTCTTAATAAATCTTTTCATTTGCCAAATTTATTTTAGTGTTGCAAAATGTAAGTAAATTTAACACTTTATTCATAAAGTTCGAGATTTCAGTTTACCATGAGATTACATGATTTAATCCATATAGAAATACATGGCTATATTGGTGACAAACGTATCACAATAAAATTCATTATTCTATTGGATTAATCCATTACTATATGCATATTACTGAATGAATATAAAATAAATAATGATATAATGATAGGATTTCACGTGAAAACAACAAAATACAACTATTAGTTGTACTCAATCACTGAAATATAAACATAATGGATATAGCATTGAATGTTTCATAAAAATAAATAATCAACTTGGATAATGGAAAAGGCATCATTATATACCGATTCCTATTCTTTATTTTAATTGCACAGTATTTATACAGGATATCCTTGTATGTAGGGGGTTATAGTTTCTCTTAGATAATGATAACAAAATAAATTAATTCTAAACTTGAAAAGGATATAGAAATACTATATATTGCAGGTTATTGATCACTGATTTTGCACAGAAGCCCAACGATGATACCTTATGGACGTAGGGTTCTATAGTTTTTTCAAACCAAGATAAGAGACAGCCCTACAAGATTTAAAATTTTAAGATCCACATTTACAATGCAATATATTACTCTGAGGCACAGTTTTATTGGATATACACTAATACAACTGAAGATTCAAAAACAAAAAAAACTAACGTAAGCTTTCTGGAAAATGATGCAGAACATAGTCTGTGCTATGTCTGGGTTTCCAGGAGGAAAAGTTTGATTGTTTTACTTGTTTCTATGTAAAGTTTTCAAAAAAATTGAGAGCTTAGTAATATCAATAATTGATAGTTTGAATTATAAATGAAGATAGCCACGATACATGGTATTGGGGCGAAGATCAAAGGTCCCTTTTCCTTCCTAAGGAAAGAAACGATACAAATAAGAGCATTACAATATAATCACTGGAAACAATCAGAAAATATATAAGGGGCCAAAAAATGTATAAATTGAATCCTCCCATCAGACTAGTTGCACCATTTGAAACAACAAATTAAACCCCTTATACTGGTTAATAATAATATAAGCGACTTACTATAAAGATGCTCTAATACTGAAGATATACAACCCTTCTTTCATCACAGTGACAACTAATGTGTTTTTATATTATTTTCATATATACTTACAGCGTGTTGATTACATTTACCATGACTTCTAACTCATTTTTATGTTAATGCATTTTGTATTTATATATATATTATTAATTTCCTTTAATTTTCAATTGTGTCATTGAAAATACAGCATTGAATGGGTTAAAGCTGCACAATCGCACTCTTGATGATCTTGTGCAGTAGGAGGAGGTAAGGGATGGTCCCCATACTTGTGTTGCATTTATCTATTACTATATGTTAATTATGAAAGAATATGGAAATATAGATTATGACTACTATTGTAATCAATAATTAATATACACTAACACAGTGTTCAAGGATTGTTATAAATAATCATTACTATATACATTGTGATTAATAAATACATCATCATATACTAGCTACATACTGATTAATAAGGTATATAAAATACATTTTAATGGCATAATTAAATTGTGCATAATTAATTAAAACAATATCATAATTTATCATGTATCACAATTTGTAAAAAGCAACAGTTTAGGTCATATTCTGTGTTCATCCTCTGGGGCTTCTGTGAATGCATTCAATAAATTCAAGAGAAATATTTTAAGTTACCTGAATTACAAGCCTGAAAGTGTTAACTTACTGGAATCATTACTGGAATCATTAGTGATATTATTTAGGTGTTCTCGTTTGCGTGACTTTATTGTCTATATGCACGGCCTATATCGAAGAACACTTGAAGGTCAATATAATTCCAATGCGTAAAAAAACACATTAGTTGTCACTGTGATGAAAGAAGGGTTGTATATCTTAAGTATTACAGCATCTTTATAGTAAGTCGCTTATATCATTATTAACCATTAAAAGGGGTTTAATTTGTTGTTTCAAAAGGTGCAAATAGTGTGATGGGAGGATTCAATGTATTAATTTAATTTATTTAATTAATTTTCTCTTTGTGGGCTGAAATATTAAATGCCTAAGAGAGAAACATCACAATCTGGGCAACATTCTAGAAAGCTAGTACCAAAACATAATGCAACAGTAGTTTTACTGAAAGGGTGTTTGATACATGGCACAGCCTTCCAGATGAAGTAGTAGAGGCTTAACCAAGGATTGATTAAATTTAATAATAAGTTATATAGGCAGCTGGGAACTAGCTTGACACTCAAATACAACACTTCTGAATTAAGTCACCTCTACTCAAGGAGGGGTATGTTTCATTAATGTTCATGAGCTCAGGTGTTCTGAGAAAAGTTAAAAGGTGCACTTATTCACTTATACAATAAAACTTTTTATAAATGTGTAAAATAATGGACTTTCAGCCAAATGGTTTCTGACTATGGTTGGCTTGCTGTGTGATTTTTAACCCAGGAGTGCAGGGGCTTCGATATTCCCTTTCTTTGTAAAAAGTCATGTTTGCCTCTTACTCTTGAGAGGCAGTACGGGAAGAGAAAAATTACTAATTTTTATGCCCTTTCTATAGCAGATTATACAAACAGGACCTTTGAGATCATCATGGTGTCTATCGCAGGAAGTATTATGCTGGTATCTGGCGTTATCTTATTGCTGCCAATCATGAAAAGGTACATCATGTAGCACTGATAAAGATTCTGCAGAATTGCCAGACAGATAAGGGCCATTCTAAGGATGGGGGACCAGCTGATCCCCAGGATTTTCTTATTTCTCATCATATGAGGTCATGTACTGGCACCTTCTGGTTTTTTTTACTTGTAATTATATGTATGCCTTCAAGGGTTATTTATGCTTAAATGTAGATATATCTTTAGTTTTGCTCTGGTCTTATAAATATTTAGGAGGGACACATAACTTACCTCCTCATCCTTGTATTGAGTGTAATCTTGGAGTACCAGGACATCACTTCACGTAATAACGCCTCCAGAGGTCACACAGGTTGGCCGAAGGGGAACTAGGGAGGGTTTGTGCTTGCTGAGACCTCCAATACATAGGAAAGCCTAGATCTAGTTTTTAGTTCACAGTCTTATTTAGTGAGTGCTGATGTGTGTGTGATAAGACTGTCAAGCGAGCATTGAGATTCTTCATAATGTGCTTTTACTCAGCCCAACAGTTGCAAGGGTGATAGTGGGGTATTACGTCAAAGCCAATACTTTATTGGGCAACATACAAAACATTGTAAGGTTACAAAGGTTTTCAGAAAGGTATGGGTCTCTTCTTCAGATGTAACATTTTATGTGAATATCACTTGTTTAAATGGTTCTTTGTCCTTCGTACAGGCTTTGGGGTGGCTGTGACTCCTCTTACAAAGAGTACCCAGAAGAAAAAGGAGTCTCAAGTGTCAACGTGAATTCGAACACACATGAGAACTTCTCCACAACTGACTTTAAAGGCCCGGTGCATATAACTTATGTTACAGAGTATGGGAAACCACATTCAGATATTCCCATCAGTAGGGTGAAGCTATCCAGAGTTGCTCTTCTCCATATTTCTCTGATAACCTGTATGAACCTTCACAATGACATTGATTCAGAAGAAACTCTTTGAAGATGTCTAAGAATCATTCCTAGAATCCTGCCGTTGAAGGACACTGAGATGGTGTGTACTGTATATATGTCTAGAGGAACTCTCAAATTATCTGGTACTTAGTTACCACTTACAACGTCTTAAACCATTTCGAAAACATAGCAGACATAATGAACTATATCATTAATTAGAGAGAAAAAAACAATTGAAAAAAGGGGGGAAATGTGCATTGATATTCAATAAATGAATAAAAAAAGAGTTAAATGAAGAGTTCACACTAGAAAACTTCTTGATGGCTCCACAATATAATAATATCTCCATTTGTCGGGCCTTTGTATTGGATCCACTTGCCATGGCAGATACAATTGAAGATCTGTAATCAATGTGATGAAAACCAGGAATACATTTCCCATAATGGGATTCAGATTGAATTAATGTATTTTTAATTATGTATGTGTCATGGTTTATGCATTATAAGTACTCTTTCTTTAATTACTCCTTACCTAATGTGCTCACTCCCTATTTGAACCGCATTAGGGAGTGGTTCTGGGCACTTCAACTGTGTTAACAAATGTACTGCAGGAGTGCCTTCTCCCTACAGGTGATCCGAGGAAGGGCCTCATCGCTCAGACCGGAGCTGTATTCACCAAGGAGTCGTCTGCTTAAACATCTCCTATACCTGAACGAATTTCCCTGCGTTTACTCCTCTGTTTCTCACCTGGATTGCTTTAAGGATTCCCGTTTACATACCTCTGGGCTTTATCCCAGTTTATTCTCCATTTCTGCTGCACCTTACTGTAGGATTCCACTTTATCAGACCGCTTCACGTTTTCTCAAGTGTATCTGATTACCTACTGATTTCGATCCTTGTAACGGTGTTCACCTCTTCAGCTTAAAGAGACTTTTTGCTACTTACCAACTCCATTGGATCTCCAGCCGACTGCTCTGTTCAGCCTCATAGCTGCTCTCCAACCCACTTGCTATATTTCACTACAGCCCTTCTGAGAGACAGCTACCAGGACTCCCCTTCCCACTATCCTCAGGAATAATTTTTTTACATTTGGGCTCCCAACGTGGACTTTTCTCCTTTGTTATAAGCCCTATAAACTGTAGGCTATTGCTTAATCTTCTTGCTGATCAAGTTTATTTAAATTGCATTACTGTTTCATTAAACGTCATTGAACACTCACTGCTCCGTGATTGTTGTTACCAGTGTGTATAACTAAAAGGATATTACAGTATACTTTGAAGAAGCCAGGCTTTGTTTTAAAGATACAATGTCAACATTTTGTCAGCTCCATTGTACAGTTGTGCCTATGTTAAGTATCTATCGTGTATTTAAAATATTTGAAATAAGATTAAAGGTGTAGCAAAGTCCTGGTATTGTTCTTACAGAGCTCTATAAGCAAAATGGACACTTAACTGCATAAGTTGTATAATTTATATTGATAGGTGTGTGTTTGGACATCAGAAGTCTCTCCTGTAGAAGAAATGTTGAAGAAAAGACCTCTGAGGTCTAGAAAGCTTATGTGCATATAGCATGGAACAGGGTAAAACATATAAAGATCAGTGGGTGCTGGGTTATGTAGCAAGAAGGAAAAAATAGGAAACTAGAAATATATGTACCAATGTATGTAATTCCGATACCAGCCTGGAGTTGTTTAACTTTTTTATATATGACACCCCAGCCTAAAAAGCTTCCTTCCACCAATTGGTGTACCCAAAACAAAAGTGCTTTGTGAAGCCATTCTGGCTGTTAGGTACCCAGCCAGACATGTAGAGTATGTTCTCTCCTCCATACACAATGAAAGTGAACATGGGGTATTTCCATAATCTAAAAAACATTTACTGGATCTCTCTGCCATCACAAGCACAACCTGTGCAAAACAATCTAAACAACACAGAGACATTGGTGAAAAAAGTTCAGGAAATTATTTCTATAGCTAATTTTGGCAGTGATTGGTGGCCAAATGGCTGCCTGGCATGTGTGTCCTGAAGCCACTAGTAACATGTCCTAGATTGGGTGGTATTTTTGGCTTCTTTGTTTAAAATTTCCAGTTACAAACCCAACATACTAAATGAAAAAAAACAACAGTTCCAAAGAGGCAATATACACCTTATAAGCACTGTTAAAATTCTCAAAATGCATATAAAGTCTGGACACCTGAATTGTTGTTGGGGGTATGTTCTGTCAATGAAACTGATTTAGTGACGGATTAGATAAATATACGAAAAATATGGCGTTTTATATTTTTTATAACATTTTTATAACATTACTCATGCTAAACTATGATGTGTGTGGAGAGGTAAACTACTTCTCTACATGAGAAAAAAGACGCACTGATGCAACTTTGTAACCTTTTAAATTCATACATTGTCCTTTTTGTACACCGGTGCATTGGTGTTTTTTAATAAAGCATGAAATGCCTGGCTAAGAGCCCTAAGGTAGCCAGCGCTGCAGAGTACACACTGGTTGGGCCCCATCCACTGGTCTGGATAAACTCCATAAATTTTTGTTATTACATATGGTTACAGCCAGTGGCAGAACTACCGGGGTCGCAGGGGTCGCAGTGGTCGCGACTGCGACCGGGCCCTGCAGTTCTGCCAGTCAGGGGGACTCAAGGGGTGCCGAGCGGTCGTTTTCAGCAACCGCTCGGCACCCTTCTGTCTACTCTGCCGAAGCCTGCCTCAGTGCTGCCCAGGCTGCTGTGTTTGGAGCGTGAGGCGTCTTTCTCAGGTGCTGCCGCTTCAGGCTGAGCTCAGCAGTGATGCCGCGCGCACAGCGGCAGAGCAGCGAGACATAGGCCTTGCAGGTAAGTCACAGGACTGCAGGTAAGTGACCTACAAAGGGGGGTAGGGAGAGGGTAGATAGTGAGAAGAGGGGGGTAGGGAGAGGGTAGATAGTGAGAAGAGGGGGGTAGGGAGAAGGTAGATAGTGAGAAGGGGGGTAGGGAGAGGGTAGATGGTGTGAGAGAGGGGGTAGATTGGGTTGGGGTGGGGGCCCCTTAATAGATGCTTCTAGTTACGCACCTGGTTACAGCTACTTTGAATCAATAGTATCAAAAACCACAACAGACAAAAATGGTAATTTAATTTATTTATTACTAATGACAACATTAATTAATAGTCCAATTAATTAAGCCACAAAGAGCTGATCATGGTGACAGCTACCTCTGGACTCACGAAGAGTCACCTTTCAGCACACAGGAGAGGAAAAACCCCATTAGGGGAAACCTCTGGGGAACCATGGCATGAAAGATTGTCCTTCCCTCTGGACACTAAAAGGTTAACTGTGTATTTATACCTGTAGAGAAGAAATGGCAAAAAGTAACTGACAAATAGTCATATTTTGTAACTGACAAATAGTTGTAATCAGCCTCTGTGGATGATTATGCCTCTACCGCAAGCATTCTCTTAATAAGCCTGCCTTAACACCACCAGTTCAATATAAATTGACATAGCATTAAACATGGAGACAGAATTAAAGATGGACATAGCATTACACATGGAGATAGCATTAAACAAGACCATAGCATTACACATGGACATAGCATTACACATGGACATAGAATTACACATTGACATAGCATTACACATGGCGGTAGCATTAAATATTGAGATAGCAATGAACATGGATATAGAAATACAAATTGATATAGCACTACATATGGAGAAAGCACTACACAAGGTCATAGCATTAGACATAGACATAGCATTAAACATGGACAAAGCACTAAACATGGACATAGCATTACACATGGACATAGCATTACACATAACGATAGCAATACACATGGAGATAGCAGTAAACATGGACATCCCATTAAACATGGATGTCGCATTACACATGAAGATAGCATGACACATGGACAAAGCATGACACATGGACATAGCATGACACATGGATATAGCACTACATGGGGACATAGCAGTATACAAGGCCCTAGCATTACACATGCACATAACATTAAACATGCACATAGCATTTCACATGAGCCCTACCTTACCTTGATTCCTGTGCGTCGACTCCTTGGACTCTGCTCAACTACCTTGATTCCTGTGCGCCGACTGCTTGGACTCTGCTCACCTACCTTGATTCCTGTGCGCCAGACCCGCCAACTCCTTAGACTCTGCTCACCTACCTTGATTCCTGTGCGCTGAATCCTTGTACTCTGCTCACTTACCTTGATTCCTGTGCGTCGACTCTTTGGACTCTACTCACCTGCGCTGACTGCTTGGACTCTGCTCACTTACCTTGATTCCTGTGCATCGACTCCTTAGACTCTGCTCACTTACCTTGATTCCTGTGCGTCGACTGCTTGGGGTCTGTGCACCAGAACCGCCGACTCCTTGGACTCTGCTCACCTACCTTGATTCATGTGCGCTGAATCCTTGGACTCTGATCACTTACCTTGATTCCTCTGCGTCGACTCCTTGGACTCTGCTCACCTACCTTGATTCCTGTGCGCTGACTCCTTGGACTATGCTCACTTACCTTGATTCCTGTGCGTCGACTGCTTTGGGTCTGTGAACCAGACCTGCCGACTACTTGGACTCTGCTCACCTACCTTGATTCCTGTGCGCTGAATCCTTGGACTCTGCTCACTTACCTTGATTCCAGTGCACCGACTCCTTGGACTCTGCTCACCTACCTTGATTCCTGTGCGCTGAATCCTTGTACTCTGCTCACTTACCTTGATTCCTGTGCACCGACTCCATGGACTCTGCTCACCTACCTTGATTCCTGTGCGCTGAATCCTTGTACTCTGCTCACTTACCTTGATTCCTGTGCACCGACTCCATGGACTCTGCTCACCTACCTTGATTCCTGTGCGCTGAATCCTTGGACTCTGCTCACCTACCTTGATTCCTGTGCGCCAGACCCACAGACTCTTTGGACTCTGCTTACCTACCTTGATTCCTGTGCACCGACTCCTTGGACTCTGCTCACCTACCTTGATTCCTGTACCTACCTTGATTCCTGTGCGCTGACTCCTTGGACTCTGCTCACTTATCTTCATTCCTGTGCGTCGACTGCTTGGGGTCTGTGAACCAGACCTGCTGACTCCTTGGACTCTACTCACCTACCTTGATTCCTGTGCGCTGAATCCTTGGACTCTGCTCACTTACCTTGATTCCTGTGCACCGACTCTTTGGACTCTGCTCACCTACCTTAATTCCTGTGCGCTGAATCCTTGTACTCTGCTCACTTACCTTGATTCCTGTGGGTCGACTCTTTGGACTCTACTCACCTGCGCTGACTCCTAGGACTTTGCTCACTTACCTTGATTCCTGTGCGTCGACTCCTTGGACTCTGCTCACCTACGCTGATTCCTGTGCGCCAGACCCACCGACTCTTTGGACTCTGCTCACCTACCTTGATTCCTGTGCACCAACTCCTTGGACTCTGGTCACCTACCTTGATTCCTGTGCGCTGAATCCTTGTTCTCTGCTCACTTACCTTGATTCCTGTGCGCTGACTCCTTGGACTCTGCTCACTTACCTTGATTCCTGTGCATCGACTCCTTAGACTCTGCTCACTCACCTTGATTCCTGTGCGTCGACTCCTTGGACTCTGCTCACCTACCTTGATTCCTTTGCGCTGACTCCTTGGACTTTGCTCACATACCTTGATTCCTGTGCGTCGACTGCTTGGGGTCTATGCACCAGACCCGCCGACTCCTTGGACTCTGCTCACCTACCTTGATTCATGTGCGCTGAATCCTTGGACTCTGCTCACCTAACTTGATTCCTGTGCGCTGACTCCTTGGACTCTGCTCACTTACCTTGATTCCTGTGCGTCGACTGCTTGGGGTCTGTGCACCAGATCCGCCGAATCCTTGGACTCTGCTCACCTACCCTGATTCATGTGCGCTGAATCCTTGGACTCTGCTCACTTACCTTGATTCCTGTGCGTCGACTCCTTGGACTCCCCTCACCTACCTTGATTCCTGTGCGCCAGACGCACCGACTCTTTGGACTCTGCTCACCTACCTTAATTCCTGTGCGCTGAATCCTTGTACTCTGCTCACTTACCTTGATTCCTGTGGGTCGACTCTTTGGACTCTACTCACCTGCGCTGACTCCTAGGACTTTGCTCACTTACCTTGATTCCTGTGCGTCGACTCCTTGGACTCTGCTCACCTACGCTGATTCCTGTGCGCCAGACCCACCGACTCTTTGGACTCTGCTCACCTACCTTGATTCCTGTGCACCAACTCCTTGGACTCTGGTCACCTACCTTGATTCCTGTGCGCTGAATCCTTGTTCTCTGCTCACTTACCTTGATTCCTGTGCGCTGACTCCTTGGACTCTGCTCACTTACCTTGATTCCTGTGCATCGACTCCTTAGACTCTGCTCACTCACCTTGATTCCTGTGCGTCGACTCCTTGGACTCTGCTCACCTACCTTGATTCCTTTGCGCTGACTCCTTGGACTTTGCTCACTTACCTTGATTCCTGTGCGTCGACTGCTTGGGGTCTGTGCACCAGACCCACCGACTCCTTGGACTCTGCTCACCTACCTTGATTCATGTGCGCTGAATCCTTGGACTCTGCTCACCTAACTTGATTCCTGTGCGCTGACTCCTTGGACTCTGCTCACTTACCTTGATTCCTGTGCGTCGACTGCTTGGGGTCTGTGCACCAGATCCGCCGAATCCTTGGACTCTGCTCACCTACCCTGATTCATGTGCGCTGAATCCTTGGACTCTGCTCACTTACCTTGATTCCTGTGCGTCGACTCCTTGGACTCCCCTCACCTACCTTGATTCCTGTGCGCCAGACCCACCGACTCTTTGGACTCTGCTTACCTACCTTGATTCCTGTGCACCGACTCCTTGGACTCTGCTCACCTACCTTGATTACTGTGCGCTGAATCCTTGTACTCTGCTCACTTACCTTGATTCCTGTGTGTTGACTCCATGGACTCTGCTCACTTACCTTGATTCCTGTGCGTCGACTCTTTGGACTCTACTCACCTGCGCTGACTCCTTGGACTTTGCTCACTTACCTTGATTCCTGTGCACCGACTCCTTGGACTCTGCTCACCTACCTTGATTCCTGTGCGCTGACTCCTTGGACTCTGCTCACTTACCTTGATTGCTGTGCGCTGACTCCTTGGACTCTGCTCACCTACCTTGATTCCTGTGCGTTGACTAATTGGACTCTGCTCACTTACCTTGATTCCTGCGCGTCGACTGCTTGGGGTCTGTGCACCAGATCTGCCGACTCCTTGGACTCTGCTCACCTACCTTGATTCATGTGCGCTGACTCCTTGGACTCTGCTCACTTACCTTGATTCCTGTGCGCTGACTCCTTGGACTCTGATCACTTACCTTGATTCCTGTGCGTCGACTCTTTGGACTCTACTCACCTGCGCTGACTCCTTGGACTTTGCTCACTTACCTTGATTCCTGTGCGTCGACTCCTTGGACTCTGCTCACATACCTTGATTCCTGTGCGCTGACTCCTTGGACTCTGCTCAATTACCTTGATTCCTGTGCATCGACTCCTTAGACTCTGCTCACTTACCTTGATTCCTGTGCGTCGACTCCTTGGACTCTGCTCACCTACCTTGATTCCTGTGCGCTGACTCCTTGGACTTTGCTCACTTACCTTGATTCCTGTGCGTCGACTGCTTGGGGTCTGTGCACCAGACCCGCCGACTCCTTGGACTCTGCTCACCTACCTTGATTCATGTGCGCTGAATCCTTGGACTCTACTCACCTACCTTGATTCCTGTGCGCTGACTCCTTGGACTCTGCTCACTTACCTTGATTCCTGTGCATCGACTCCTTAGACTCTGCTCACTTACCTTGATTCCTGTGCGTCGACTGCTTGGGGTCTGTGCACCAGACCCGCCGACTCCTTGGACTCTGCTCACCTACCTTGATTCCTGTGCGTCGACTCCTTGGACTCTGCTCACCTACGTTGATTCCTGTGCGCCAGACACACCGACTCTTTGGACTCTGATCACCTACCTTGATTCCTGTGCACCGACTCCTTGGACTCTGGTCACCTACCTTGATTCCTGTGCGCTGAATCCTTGTTCTCTGCTCACTTACCTTGATTCCTGTGCACTGACTCCTTGGACTCTGCTCACTTACCTTGATTCCTGTGCGTCGACTCTTTGGACTCCACTCACCTGCGCTGACTCCTTGGTGTTTGCTCACTTACCTTGATTCCTGTGCGTCGACTCCTTGGACTCTGCTCACCTACCTTGATTCCTGTGCGCTGACTCCTTGGACTCTGCTCACTTACCTTGATTCCTGTGCATCGACTCCTTAGACTCTGCTCACTTACCTTGAATCCTGTGCGTCGACTCCTTGGACTCTGCTCACCTACCTTGATTCCTGTGAGCTGACTCCTTGGACTTTGCTCACTTACCTTGATTCCTGTGCGTCGACTGCTTGGGGTCTGTGCACCAGACCCGCCGACTCCTTGGACTCTGCTCACCTTCCTTGATTCATGTGCGCTGAATCCTTGGACTCTGCTCACTTACCTTGATTCCTGTGCGTCGACTCCTTGGACTCTGCTCACCTAACTTGATTCCTGTGCGCTGACTCCTTGGACTCTGCTCACTTACCTTGATTCCTGTGCGTCGACTGCTTGGGGTCTGTGCACCAGATCCGCCGAATCCTTGGACTCAGCTCACCTACCCTGATTCATGTGCGCTGAATCCTTGGACTCTGCTCACTTACCTTGATTCCTGTGCGTCGACTCCTTGGACTCTGCTCACCTACCTTGATTCCTGTGCGCCAGACCCACCGACTCTTTGGACTCTGCTTACCTACCTTGATTCCTGTGCAACGACTCCTTGGACTCTGCTCACCTACCTTGATTCCTGTGCGCTGAATCCTTGTACTCTGCTCACTTACCTTGATTCCTGTGCGTTGACTCCTTGGACTCTGCTCACTTACCTTGATTCCTGTGCGTCGACTCTTTGGACTCTACTCACCTGCGCTGACTCCTTGGACTTTGCTCACTTACCTTGATTCCTGTGCACCGACTCCTTGGACTCCGCTCACCTACCTTGATTCCTGTGCGCTGACTCCTTGGACTCTGCTCACTTACCTTGATTGCTGTGCGCTGACTCCTTGGACTCTGCTCACCTACCTTGATTCCTGTGCATTGACTAATTGGACTCTGCTCACTTACCTTGATTCCTGCGCGTCGACTGCTTGGGGTCTGTGCACCAGATCCGCCGACTCCTTGGACTCTGCTCACCTACCTTGATTCCTGTGCGTCGACTCCTTGGACTCTGCTCACCTACGTTGATTCCTGTGCGCCAGACGCACCGACTCTTTGGACTCTGATCACCTACCTTGATTCATGTGCGCTGAATCCTTGGACTTTGCTCACTTACCTTGATTCCTGTGCGTCGACTCTTTGTACTCTACTCACCTGCGCTGACTCCTTGGACTTTGCTCACTTACCTTGATTCCTGTGCGTCGACTCCTTGGACTCTGCTCACCTACCTTGATTCCTGTGCGCTGACTCCTTGGACTCTGCTCACTTACCTTGATTCCTGTGCATCGACTCCTTAGACTCTACTCACTTACCTTGATTCCTGTGCGTCGACTCCTTGGACTCTGCTCACCTACCTTGATTCCTGTGCGCTGACTCCTTGGACTTTGCTCACTTACCTTGATTCCTGTGCGTCGACTGCTTGGGGTCTGTGCACCAGACCCGCCGACTCCTTGGACTTTGCTCACCTACCTTGATTCATGTGCGCTGAATCCTTGGACTCTGCTCACCTACCTTGATTCCTGTGCGCTGACTCCTTGGACTCTGCTCACTTACCTTGATTCCTGTGCATCGACTCCTTAGACTCTGCTCACTTACCTTGATTCCTGTGCGTCGACTGCTTGGGGTCTGTGCACCAGACCCGCCGACTCCTTGGACTCTGCTCACCTACCTTGATTCATGTGCGCTGAATCCTTGGACTCTGCTCACTTACCTTGATTCCTGTGCGTCGAGTCCTTGGACTCTGCTCACCTACCTTGATTCCTGTGCGCTGACTCCTTGGACTCTGTTCACTTACCTTGATTCCTGTGCGTCGACTGCTTTGGGTCTGTGAACCAGACCTGCCAACTCCTTGGACTCTGCTCACCTACCTTGATTGCTGTGCGCTGACTCCTTGGACTCTGCTCACTTACCTTGATTCCTGTGCGTCGACTGCTTTGGGTCTGTGAACCAGACCTGCCAACTCCTTGGACTCTGCTCACCTACCTTGATTCCTGTGCGCTGACTCCTTGGACTCTGCTCACTTACCTTGATTCCTGTGCGCTGACTCCTTGGACTCTGCTCACCTACCTTGATTCCTGTGCGTTGACTCCTTGGACTCTGCTCACCTACCTTGATTTCTGTGAGTCGACTGCTTGGGTTCTGTGCACCAGACCCGCCGACTCCTTGGACTCTGCTCACCTAACTTGATTCATGTGCGCTGAATCCTTGGACTCTGCTCACTTACCTTGATTCCTGTGCGCTGACTCCTTGGTCTCTGCTCACTTACCTTGATTCCTGTGCGTCGACTCTTTGGACTCTACTCACCTGCGCTGACTCCTTGGACTTTGCTCACTTACCTTGATTCCTGTGCACCGACTCCTTGGACTCTGCTCACCTACCTTGATTCCTGTGCGCTGACTCCTTGGACTCTGCTTACTTACCTTGATTGCTATGCGCTGACTCCTTGGACTCTGCTCACCTACCTTGATTCCTGTGCGCTGAATCCTTGTACTCTGCTCACTTACCTTGATTCCTGTGCGCTGACTCCTTGGTCTCTGCTCACTTACCTTGATTCCTGTGCGTCGACTCTTTGGACTCTACTCACCTGCGCTGACTCCTTGGACTCTGCTCACTTACCTTGATTGCTGTGGGCTGACTCCTTGGACTCTGATCACCTACCTTGATTCCTGTGCACCGACTCCTTGGACTGTGCTCACCTACCTTGATTCCTGTGCGCTGAATCCTTGTACTCTGCTCACTTACCTTGATTCCTGTGCGCTGACTCCTTGGACTCTGCTCACTTACCTTGATTCCTCTGCGTCAACTCTTTGGACTCTACTCACCTGCGCTGACTCCTTGGACTCTGCTCACTTAACTTGATTCCTGTGCGTCGACTCCTTAGACTCTGCTCACTTAACTTGATTCCTGTGCGTCGACTCCTTGGACTGTGCTCACCTACCTTGATTCCTGTGCGCTGAATCCTTGTACTCTGCACACTTACCTTGATTCCTGTGCGCTGACTCCTTGGACTCTGCTCACTTACCTTGATTCCTCTGCGTCGACTCTTTGGACTCTACTCACCAGCGCTGACTCCTTGGACTCTGCTCACTCAACTTGATTCCTGTGCGTCGACTCCTTAGACTCTGCTCACTTAACTTGATTCCTGTGCGTTGACTCCTTGGACTCTGCTCACCTACCTTGATTCCTGTGCGTCGACTGCTTGGGGTCTGTGCACCAGACCCACCGACTCCTTGGACTCTGCTCACCTAACTTGATTCCTGTGCGCTGAATCCTTGGACTCTGCTCACTTACCTTGATTCCTGTGCGTCAACTCCTTGGACTCTGCTCACCTACCTTGATTCTTGTGCACCAGACCCGCCGACTCTGCTCATCTACCTTGATTCCTGTGCGCTGACTCCTTGGACTCTGCTCACTTACCTTGATTGCTGTGGGCTGACTCCTTGGACTCTGTTCATCTACTTTGATTCCTGTGCGTTGACTCCTTGGACTCTGCTCACTTTCCTTGATTCCTGTGCGTCGACTCCCTGGACTCTGCTCACCTACGTTGATTCCTGTGCGCCATACCCACCGACTCTTTGGACTCTGCTCACCTACCTTGATTCCTGTGCACCGACTCCTTGGACTCTGCTCACTTACCTTGATTCCTGTGCACTGAATCCTTGTACTCTGCTCACTTACCTTGATTCCTGTGCGCTGACTCCTTGGACTCTGCTCACTTACCTAGATTCCTGTGCGTCGACTCCTTAGACTCTGCTCACTTACCTTGATTCCTTTGCGTCGACTCCTTAGACTCTGCTCACTTACCTTGATTCCTGTGCGTCGACTCCTTGGACTCTGCTCACCTACCTTGATTCCTGTGCGCTGACTCCTTGGACTCTGCTCACTTACCTTGATTCCTGTGCGTCGACTGCTTGGGGTCTGTGCACCAGACCCGCCGACTCCTTGGACTCTGCTTACCTTCCTTGATTCCTGTGCGCTGACTCCTTGGACTCTGCTCACTTACCTTGATTCCTGTGCGTCGACTGCTTGGGGTCTGTGCACCAGACCCGCCGACTCCTTGGACTCTGCTTACCTTCCTTGATTCCTGTGCGCTGACTCCTTGGACTCTGCTCACTTACCTTGATTCCTGTGCGTCGACTCCTTGGACTCTGCTCACTTACCTTGATTCCTGTGCGCTGACTCCTTGGACTCTGCTCACTTACCTTGATTCCTGTGCGCTGACTCCTTGGACTCTGCTCACCTACCTTGATTCCTGTGCGTTGACTCCTTGGACTCTGCTCACCTACCTTGATTTCTGTGAGTCGACTGCTTGGGTTCTGTGCACCAGACCCGCCGACTCCTTGGACTCTGCTCACCTAACTTGATTCATGTGCGCTGAATCCTTGGACTCTGCTTACTTACCTTGATTCCTGTGCGTCGACTCCTTGGACTCTGCTCACCTACCTTGATTCCTGTGCACCAGACCCGCCAACTCCTTGAACTCTGCTCACCTACCTTGATTCATGTGTGCTGAATCCTTGGACTCTGCTCACTTACCTTGATTCCTGTGCGTCAACACCTAGGACTCTGCTCACCTACCTTGATTCCTGTGCGTTGACTCCTTGGACTCTGCTCACTTACCATGATTCCTGTGCGTCGACTGCTTGGGGTCTGTGCACCAGATCCGCCGACTCCTTGGACTCTGCTCACCTACCTTGATTCATGTGCGCTGAATCCTTGGACTCTGCTCACTTACCTTGATTCCTGTGCGTCGACTTCTTGGACTCTGCTCACCTCCGTTGATTCCTGTGCGCCAGACCCACCGACTCTTTGGACTCTGCTCACCTACCTTGAATCCTGTGCGCCGACTCCTTGGACTCTGCTCACCTATCTTGATTCCTGTGCGCTGACTCCTTGGACTCTGCTCACTTACATTGATTCCTGTGCGTCGATTCCTTGGACTCTGCTCACCTACCTTGATTCCTGTGCACCATACCCGCTGACTCCTTGGACTCTGCTCACCTACCTTGATTCCTGTGCACCCGACCCGCCGACTACATGGACTCTGCTCACCTACCTTGATTCCTGTGCGCCGACTCCTTGGACTCTGCTCACCTATCTTGATTCCTGTGCGCTGACTCCTTGGACTCTGCTCACCTATCATGATTCCTGTGCGCTGACTCCTTGGACTCTGCTCACTTACATTGATTCCTGTGCACCATACCTGCGACTCCTTGGACTCTGCTCACCTACCTTGATTCCTGTGCACCAGACCCGCCGACTCCATGGACTCTGCTCACCTACCTTGATTCCTGTGCGCCGACTCCTTGGACTCTGCTCACTTACATTGATTCCTGTGCGTCGACTCCTTGGACTCTGCTCACCTACCTTGATTCCCGTGCACCATACCCGCCGACTCCTTGGACTCTGCTCACCTACCTTGATCCCTGTGCACCAGACCCGCCGACTCCATGGACTCTGCTCACCTACCTTGATTCCTGTGCGCCGACTCCTTGGACTCTGCTCACCTACCTTGATTCCTGTGCGCCAGACACTTGGACTCTGCTCACCTACCTTGATTCCTATGCAACGACTCCTTGGACTCTGCTCACCTACCTTGATTCCTGTGCGCCAGACCCGCCAAGTCTTTGGACTCTGCTCACCTACCTTGATTCCTGTGCGCCAGACCCGCCAACTCTTTGGACTCTGCTCAACTACCTTGATTTCTGTGCGCCAGACCCGCCAACTCTTTGGACTCTGCTTACCTACTTTCATTCCTGTGTGCCAGACCCGCCGACTCTTATTTATATAGCGCCATCATATTCCACAGCACTGTACAATGTGTGTTATTATTATTTATATATCGCCATCCTATTCTGCAGCACTGTGCAATGTGTATTATCATTATTTTTATAGCACCATCATACTCCACAGTGATGTACAATGTGTGTTGTTATTATTGATTTATATAGCACCATCATATACCGCCGCACTGTACAATGTGTTGTTATTATTGTTGATTTTTATAGCGCCATCATATTCCGCAGCGCTGTACATTGTGTCTTATTATATAATGGATTTTAGGAACAACATTTTCATATTTCATGATCAGTTTTTTATGAGATTTAGGATTGTTTTTTCTCCATATTGTCAGTTTTCTTCTTTTGTGATTAATTAGTCTGAATTAATAACAGTTTTAATAAACAAGGGATATCAGCTGTTACCAAACCTAAGCAGTGTTTGTGCTTCTAGTGAAATACAGAAAATAATAAATGAAAACTAATAATACATTGAAATCTGCCCATGAAACGGAATTCATAGTCATTCGTGGTCACTGTTGGCAAACCAGAAACCAGAATTGTGACATCATCGGTGTCTGTGACATCATAGGTCTCTGCGACATCATCGGTGTCTGTGACATCATCGGTATGTGCCTATAAAGCTGCAAGCCGCTCCTCTTTCCCTTTAGTGCAGTTGGGCGCTCGACACTTCAAGGTGCTATTCCATAGCGAACTTAAAGTGTTGCTACCAACGATTTCAAACGGTTATGGAGAAGAAAAGCAAATCTAGCGCTGTGCAGGATTGCTGCCTTCTTTCTGGACTTCGGTGGAGTTTAAAGAGATGCTGCCCCAGAAAACTGAGAACATTCTGCAAAAGAGTAAGATCAGCTTTCACAAACGCTGTAAGGCGGACAAGGAGGAGAGACGAAAGCACGGAGCACTTGGCCAGTAGAGTCATACTCAAAAGAAAGAGAGAGAGTAGCAGTTCAGAGGAAGAAAGATACAAAGAAAGGAAGAGGAGGAGAGTAACTGCTAATGACAGAGATGATGGCATCAAAGATCTGGGGCAGCAGGGGGGGCAACAAGGACGTGAACACCTGAAGCAACGCATGCTGGTGAAGGGAAAGTTTCCCATCAAAAGACGCAGGAGTAAGGAGGAGAGTATTGTTCCTGCTAAAAGATTTAGGAGCCTTCTCCCCATGACAGTCTCCGGCTTCACCTTCCATTCTGTGCTGGGACAAGGAGCCTTTGGAAAGGTTGTTTTGGCTTCTGTCCCTACCAGGGACTCCCCGGTAGCGGTTAAGGTCATCAAAAAGAAAGCCATGAAGACTGAATACATAATAAGAGAGAGGAGGATTCTGGAGGTGGCTCGGAACAGCCCATTCCTGTGCCATGGATACGCAGCCTTCCAAACACAGAGATGCGCAGTCCTTCTCATGGAGTATATGGCTGGAGGGAGCCTCGAGTCATATCTGCGGAGGTTGGGCTCCTTCACCGAGACCGCCGCTGCCTTTTATGCAGCAGAAATGGTGTGCGGCATCCAGTTCCTCCACTCTCGGGGAATAATACATCGCGACTTGAAGCCGAGTAACGTCTTGCTTGATGGAGAGGCCCATGTAAAGCTCGGCGATTTTGGGTGTGTTGTAGAAAATATTTCGGGACCGCACAGACCACAGGAATTTGCGGCACATTTGCCTACATGGCCCCAGAAGTACATCTCAAGCAAGCATATGCCGTGGACTGGTGGTCCTTCGGGGTGATGCTCTTCCGCATGCTGAACGGAGATTACCCTTTCTTTGCCGGCGATTGCAGGAGGACACATTTCCTTCATATCGTGCATGGCAAGCCCCGCTATACCAAAAAGCTGAGCAAGAAAGGTCTGGACATCTTAAAGCATCTCCTGAAGAAGGACCCTCAGCGTCGCCTCGGGGTGAAAGGAGACATCAGGCGGCATTCGTTCTTTCAAAGCATCAAGTGGGACGACATAGAGAGCCGACGTGCAACTCCCCCGTACCGGCTGGAAGTAAGATCAGATCTCCACCAGAAGAAGCTCTGCAATATTCCATCAATTCTGCGGACCCCGGAGGACATTTCCTCTTCATCCAGTAAAAAGGACCTGTCTGGCTTTACCTTTGTAACCCCAGACTGGATGAATTGAAGGATGGACAGTGCCCCGGCCAAGTGACTCCCAAACTCTTGTTTCCAAAGACAATCCCAATAAATGAAGAAACAAAACACACTTTTGGTTTTTGTATCTTCAATTCTATAGAACTCTGGATGGCTGTAAGTGGGTGTGACCTCACAATACAGTCCCTGCCTTTGTGACATCATACACCGTGACACCTTTCATATACTCTGAAACACGGAATATAACAAATAAAACTAAATTTCAAACATGTACTTTCTGCACCTCGCAATTAACACAATCCGGGCGATACTTCGGCCAGCTGACCGGCTCCGACACTCCAGAACGCCCCCAAAAAAGGCCAACACAAAATCTGCCCCAAAACAACGAATTCCGAGGCCAGAATAAATATTATTACCCCCCATGTCCGAGTCAGAAAATACCCCACAAATAAATAAATGCCCACAGTAACCCTTTCATTTCCAGCAACACAGCCACATCCTATGAGCTGGATTATCAATTATTAGATGGAGAAGACAAGTGACCTCTAGAGACCTGTCGCTATAATTACCATTTATTTACACATTATTACTACTTATATAGCGCCACCATATTCCGCAGCGTTTTACAATGTGTGTTATTATTATTATTGATTTATACAGTGCCACAATATTCAGCAGCGTTGTGCAGTGTGTTATTATTTATATAGCGCCATCATATTCCGCAGCGCTGTACAATGTGTGTTATTATTATTGATTTATATAGCGCTATCATACTCCGCTGTAAAATGTATTTTATTATTATTTATACATCGCCACCATACTCCATAGCGCTGTACAATGTAAATAACACCTGATCCTCTAGATCTCTATATATTACTGTATAGATTAAATAAACAAAATAAAGCAAACCTAACTGCGGACTTATCTAACAAAACTGTTAAAATCTGGCAATGCTCATTTAATACACAGAGTTAACAAAACTGTGACATTTTCTAAAAGCAAGTGTTGCTATAAAGGGAATAAGGTCAATAAATTAATCACAAATAAACTTAAAAAAAGAAATAGGTTAATCACTAAAATTATAGATACTGATAAAAAAGTTATGAACCCTGATAAAATCGGCCTACGTTTTTGAAAATTTTAGCAAACTCTGTACAATCTCCTATCAATACTTCACCGAGGAATATTTTAAAGATAAATGATCAAAAGTAACTAATGAACAGATACTAAATATCAAGATTTATACAGCAGTATTAGCAGATGGAATGAAAATTATAATTCAGTCGTTGATTAATTCAGACCAAGTAGGTTTCAGTAAATAATAGAAGAAGAGTAATAGACACATTAGACTTTAGCCTTTGACAGATTCAGATGGGATCTCCTCTTAAAATCTCTAGAAACCTTTGGATTTAATGCTAGAATGATAGACGCTATCAAGGCTTTATATACTATCCCTACTGCTAGAGTAACGGGATCAGGTTTCTCCTCATCACCGCTCTTATATATTCTCTCATTGGGACCCTTGGCCATCTCGAATAGAGAAAACCCTAGCATTAAATGCTTCACTACTGCACACGGGGAGCCTTTATGCCGATGATATACTAATCGCCAAGGGAAATCTGGAGAACTCGGTATAAGAAATAGTGAAAGCTATAGATGAATACGCCATATATTCAGAATACAAGCTCCATTTAGAAAAACATCCCAAACCATGTGAAATGCAACTTGATAAACAAACTTTGTTTTCACCCGGGCTAAAGATGACAGTAAACACCTAGGAATACATATCTTAAATAAGTGCTGGAAGATAACTTCCTACCACAACTCCAACAAACAAATAAAAATCTAAAAGAGTGGAAAACGCTGGAGATTAACTGGTGAGGAATAGTAAATTCTATTAAAGACAATATTCTCTCAAAATTGACATATCTTATTCAGATGATCCCACGTTCCTAAACCCTGATTAAAACTATTACAAACAGCATTCTCTAAATGTATTTTATTGGGTAGAAAAGCGTGATATAAAATATTAGAATGCTAGCAGGTTGGTCCATGCTCTCATTACCCAAAAATACCAACTAGAGACGTGACAGATGGCCCCATATATAGCTGGATATCGCTAGTATTAAAAATGTACTCACTTTGTATGGCAGCCTGATAAAACTAATGCCTCTATGATGCTGTTTTCAGTTGTTTAGGGTTTTCGGCATCCGCTACGCTCTTCCTCTGTATGTCTCCGTGTTTGAGGCGGTGCGTGTTTTTGCCTAAAGATCAGTAATACATGTATTAGAGAGAGCTACATATATGTTTTCTCAGGAAGATGAATAGTGTATGTGTGTTACAGAGAGCTGTGTATATGTTGGGCTCTCGCTGTGTCTGTGTGCAGGAGTGTCTGTGTGTCAGAACTATGACATCACAAGACATTGCTGTTCCAGCTCTCATTTCCAGGGGGAAGATCATGCTGCTGCCGGATATAACCGGTTTCTTTTTTAACTGTACTTTGTATTTGTGTTAAACCCAAATTTTAAGGACAATATGGAGATGAGGAATAGTTAATACTATAGATTGCCAGCAATTCCTGTACATATACCAGGGAGCCGGTCCCTGTATATAATACAAAGCAGAGAGGGGCCCAGCGACGGGTTCTGGCCTAGGCACAGGCCTCCACAGTTTGCTTGCATCCTTTAAAAGTGGGGCGCGGGAATATGGCATACCCTGAACCCCCTAAAGTAATCAGGGGATGGGGCGGCAGGCAACACTTCTTTTTTTTTTTTTTTATTGAAGCCCAGGGGTCAGTGACTCCGCAGTGAAAAAACAAAAAAGTGCCAATGTGCCTTTAAGGCCGGGGTGAACTTCAGGCCCCCCTCTTAGTATTCTTTGGGGGTCGGACCCAATAAGGGATACGCGGCCCCTTCCTCCCTCCCCGGCCATAAGGCCTGCAGGAGGACTGGATCTTCCAAAACACACGCGCTCTGTGCAAAAAAACCCTGCAATTGTGCAAAAAAAAGCTAAATATAAAAGTGCTCCCCAAGGAAGCCCCAGCCCTTAGGCTAGTGTGCTTAACCGCACACACCACCATCGTGCGCAGTGCTCCGTCGAGGACCAAAGAATCGGGACAAATTGCAACCTTGGGGCTTCATGCTAAACCAGCCCTCTAAGGCCAGACGAACCAGCTTTCCCTCTCACACGTACTCACTTAATCTTAGCCAAAAGGCCGGGAAGCGGTAACTACTACCCCACTTCGGCCTGAAGGTAAATACATCACTGGGTGGCAGCAGGTAGTTCTCCGTCCTCCGCTCCGATATTTATGGAGACATCATCAGGTCAAAACCTGGATGAGGATGATGAGAGTTGCTGGAGATCAGCCTACTGGATACCCATGAAATAATCTCCCACGAGGCACATAAATAGTTAAAACATTATTAAAGATTGTAATGTATGTTTATGTGTAATAAATAGTTTTATGAATTCCCGGCTGTTGTGTGTTTATTACCGGGTTTGTGGTAAATGCTCACCTACCTTGATTCCTGTGCACCATCTCAGTGGTGATATCAATGAAAATGCACTCACAAACGCTGGAAGTCTTCAAATTTCAAAAAACACGTTTCTTTAATATCTTCATATAAAATCTACAAAACAGACGTAAACGAAGATGGTGCAGTATCCTCGTACAAATGTTGTTAAAAAGGTTAGAATACACTTACAGCCATGATGGCATAACCAAATTGTTATGCATATGCGCCTGTGTAAGTCAGAAAAAGTCCTGAACACGGTAAAATAACCTTCTTCTTAATTTCTCTACGCATTTAGCCAGTAGAAACTGGCTTACTCGGGAGAAAATGAACTCAAAATTCGTAAGGATTAAATCAATATAAAAAGTTTTTTCTGTCGATTCTGGCGATTCCTTGGACTCTGCTCACCTTTCTTGATTCCTGTGCACCAGACCCGGCGATTCCTTGGACTCCTCTTTCTCAGTGACCCTACCGTGTACCGACTTTGGCTAGATCCTGGCTTTTTGGGCCTTGTCTTCTAAATGCCTTGCTCTGGTTCCTGTGTCTTGCATACCGGACTCCGTTGTGTATATCTACTACAGCTGTCTCCTGACACATATGGACATGGCATTACACGTGGACATACCATTACGCATGGACATAGCATTAAACATGGATATGGTATTAAACATGGAGATAGCATTAAACATGGAGATAGCATTAAACATAGAGATAACATTAAACATGGACATAGCATTACACATGGACATAGCATTAAACATGGAGAAAGCATTAAAACAAGCACATAAACGTAGCATTAAACATGGATATAGTATTACACATTGAGATAACATTAAACATGTATATAGCATTACCCATGGACATAGCATTGCACATGGAGGTAGCATTATACATGGATATTATATTAAACACTTCATGGACATGGCATTACACACACGGATATAGCATTAAACATGAATAAATATGGATATAGCATTAAACATGTATATAGCATTAAACATGGATATAGGATTACACATGAATATAGCATGAAACATGGATATATCATTACACATGGCTATAGCATTGAACATGGACACAAAAAAAAATATGGACATAGCATTACACATGAATATAACATTAAACATGGACAAATCATTACACATGGACATAGCATTATACATTGAGATAGTATTACACATGGAGATTGCATTAAACATGTCCACTCCTTGGACTCTGCCAACCTACCTTAATTCCTGCGTGCCAGACCCGCCGACTCTTTGGACTCAGTGACCCTACCGTGTACGGACTTTGGCTAGATCCTGACTTCGCTTTTTGGGACTTGTCTTGCATACCGGACACCGCTGTGTATATCTACTACAGCTGTCTCCTGACACACATGGACACGGCATTACACATGGACATAGCATTAAACATGTACATAGCATTAAACATGGATATCCTATTACACATGGAGATAGCATTACACATGGATATGATATTAAACATAGACATAGCATTAACCTCTTAAGGACAAAGGGTTGTACTTAAACCCTTTAAAACCAATGCATTGTGAGCCCATACATGTACGTGCTTTATCATGAAGGGGTTAAATATGGATACAGCATTAAACATGTATATATAGCATTAAACATGGACATAGCATTACACATGGACACAAAATAAAATATGGACAAATCATTACACATGGATATAGCATTAAACACAGAGATAGCATTAGACATGTCACGTTACCAGAACTTCATATGACATTTCCATGTTTTTATTCTAATACATGTATTCTATATATTTAAGAGACCTCACGTTTTTGTCTAAAGATATATGTATGAGGTTTTCCATTATTATCCTCACGCCATCACCAACTCTACCCCTCCAAATCCTTCTCACACTGGCTAAAGTAACTGACGGCCGCCTTAAACTGCTGCGCACTGCACCTTATCTGTCTCCATCGCTGTCCGTAAGCCCCTGTCACGGAGTATAATGTTAAGCGGTGTTTGTATGTTTTAGGCGGTGTGTAAGATGAATGTTAAAATGTGTTCTAATGTGCTTTACCCGAAAGATCAGTAATACAGGTGTTAGAGAGAGCTACAAATATGTTGGACTCCCTGCACATACATGTGTAGAAGATTAGGGCTGAGACTGTGTGCAGGAGTTTATTACAGAAATGTCAGTGAGTACTATGACATCATAAGACATGAGAGTTGCTGATCAGCCTGCTGGAAAGCAAAAAAAAACAATCTCCCATGAGGCAGATAAATAGTTAAAACTTTATTAAAGATTGTAATGTGTGTTTGTGTGTTTATTACCGGGTTTTTGTTCTGAAAACTAGAGACATAACGGATATTGTTAAACTGTCACACTGTTTGCGGAGGTTCCGCGATCAGCGCACGTCTATCGTAAATCGTCTGCCTTACCGGCTCTGAGCAAAGGGATACCACAGAGACACGCCTACATACTAAGATACCGCCCATAGCCTGATAAACTACGCCTACCTATACACATGAATTTTTCACGGAACGCCCTGTCGGCTCAGCTATCTTAGCGTCAGTTTCGCAGACTACGCCCCCCCGATGGAGGGAGTCACAGCGCAGGCGGAGTCACGTGGTCTCGGTGACCCAGCGATCTGCAGCGACCCGCAGTGATGGCAGCTGAGAGGATGCGACAGGAGATTCCCCAACACTGGTGAGTGGAGGAAACGGGAGGAGACGGCACAGAAAGCATTTGATATGATGCAAGTGACCGGAGGGGACAGGGAGAGAGACCGTTCAGGTGATAGGGCGAGTGCGGGCAGTGATAGTGTTGGGGTGATAGGGAGAGGGCGAGAAGTGAAAGTGTTGGGGTGACACGGAGAGGGAGGGCAGTGAGAGTGTTGGGGTGACAGAGAGAGGGGGCGGGCAGTGAGAGTGTTGGGGTGACATAGAGAGGGGGCGGGCAGTGAGAGTGTTGGGGTGACAGGGAGGGGGCGGGCAGTGAGAGGGTTGGGGTGACAGGGTGGGGGCGGGCAGTGAGAGTGTTGGGGTGACAGGTGAGACATACAGGTTCTGCAGAGACTCCCTGTAATGCCGTCACCTCCGGTCAGATCTGTCTCTTGCGGAGACCTCGCTGTGACTCTCCTGTGAGATGCAGCCAGACTTGGAGTTTATTTTGGGGGCCATATGACGCCAGCAGGGGAAATGTGTGGGTTCAGCCTGCAACGGGTGGGTTTATGGGGGCACAATGACTGTGTGCACTGCGTGTATGGTGGGCGTTAATCACACTTTATGGAAGTAGATTTTGATTCTTTTCTTTAGGTTTATTGGATTAAAAATCTCCTGTACCACTAACATGAGGGGCATCAGCCATGGCCCTAAACAGGAAAGTTTCATCCGTTGCTATGGTGATAGGACTTTTCAACCTTTGCACCCAAATAATCTTCATATATAACCCACCGCAGGGTGTGTGATGGGAATCTTTAGATCCATCTCTTCCCAAATTCCATGCATCGGCTCTTTAGATCTACCTTTTATATAAAATGTTTTTGAAACTGTTAGAGGTTTGCGGGCCGGGGGTATTATTCAATGGCATCCATCAGTCCTGCCCAGTGCTTGGGGGTATTAGTCCGTCCCGTATGGGCCCGTGGAACCCCACGTTATTAAATGACTGATAGGGAAACTTTCTTATACCTGTCATTGTCTTCTTGGAGTTTTCCACCCAGCGTTAGGGGACATTATTCACGTTAACTGTGATATTCCCTGAAATATTATTCTTTACAGCATTCATTATACCGTCTGCAGTTTCCCGTTCACTTGGTCACGTTGTTCCGTTGTTCGCACCCCGCGAACCAGATGACCTTGGCTAACATTCTGTATCCGCAGGCTGCCTTTATATGCTTTTTATTCTTTTTAATATCAATGGATGCATTTATTTTTGGCTCCTGAAATAATTTCGCTATACATTACTCGTTACACGTAACACGTCGATAACATCTTTTTTTGCACAAAGAAACCAGAAGCCCAAATGTGAAATATATTTATTCAGTAAAACAATATTCCTGATTCCTGCATCTTAATCTCTAAATTTTAAATGTTACAAGAACTATTGCAGCACATATACCACTCAGTTGTGTTGATCCCTGATTTTAAACACTTAAATCATTAAAGAATGTTTTTATTTGATGGCGTATTAGGTAAATATAAAATAGGCATGTGGCTCAGCTTTCGTTAATGTTCCCCTTTTGATTGCCAATGTAAAGGAACTCCATATACAGCTCTACTCCTCAAAATAATATTAATAACAATATTTAGTATCAACTATAATTAAGCACCTGATGGCCTGAAACGTGTAAAACATTATTTATTTATAGCTTTTCATTTATTATTGGCTGTTTTTTATCCAAAAAATTTAGGGGCCAACTTTTCCTTCCCAATCATTTTTTATTTTCATTTATTACCCCGTGGTCTGCAGTTAAAGGATATTAATACAAGGTAAAACACACCTTTCTTCAGTGCTGCACCACTCTGTACAAAGAGTATTTTATTCCATAAAGATTCAAGCTTGTAAGTTTAACCATTATTCTTACACTTGCACACTCGTAACACCATGCAGTAACACACATTCTACACGCATGTAAAGCCATACACCATGCTAAAACCATATACTAATACACACACTATATGCTGATATAGACACTCGTGCTAATGCCATACTGTGACATACACACCATACATGCTTATGGTAAATTCTTAAACACATGCACAAACTATGCAATAACATACACACACACTGGCTAACACTATCCATATATAAAAACACACGCTCTAACACTATGGACACATACACACTGGATATAATACAGTAGATATACTGACTCTGGCACTATCCATTTACACACTGATACTACAGTATAGACACACACAGACTGACTCCAGCAGTATACGTATACACACATACACACCAACGCTGACACTATATGGTTATATGATATAAGCACATATGATATTCCATCAACAAAACCATATAAAGGGACGTTGGGCAGACTCTGAGCCGTCAGATTCTGTGTTGCTCTGCCGTACGCGTTCTGTGTTGTTAAACTTTTTTTTCTGTTGTTTTGAGTTCGGGGGTCTGATTACCCTCCCCGTGAATCACCGCTAATAGCCTTTTGTGACTAGGTTTACATTCGCTGCTGGTGCAGAATACATGCTCTGCCTGAGAGGGTGGTAGGTAAGTGAACAGTCTTTCAGCAGAAACGGTAGAGCATAATGCAGCGAGGGAATGTTAGGCTGATTAAAATGTCATCAGTCTGCTAAGGGCAAGACCAAGCTGCTGCGCTCACCAAGGGGAAGTATGGTGAGGGGGGGCTTTTAGATTTAAAAGAAATGCTCAAATATTATATCTATAACTCGTATTTATCGTTTTATATAAATACGCTTTCACCTGCATTTTCACACTTAGATGTTAATGCAAAAATGTTTCTGCGGATCTCGAGTGTTTAGAACTTCATTTTCAATGCATTTTTTTAAATAAAGAGACGTGAAGGGCTAACTGTATATCTAGACGACCCATTTGTAAGCTTACCCTAATTTCTTAATTTCCGAAAATGTTTCTATATTTTTTTTTCTTGTGCAGCTGGACAGTAATGGAATCTGGAAATGTTACCCAAGAACAAGAAGTTATTCCTAATAAAGAGACAGATTAACACAGTTTGTGAAGGTCCGGCTCTGCAGTTCGCTCTTCTTGTACCTCGACATGTATAAAGTGAAAGAATGGCCACTGACTTTAGAGACTTGGAAAATGATTTATTTACTGTAGATGGATGAAGAGATCTTTGTATATATTAATATATCGCATTCCACATAAATAAAATAAATATATATATTTCTTTAAATAAATAACTTTAAGGCTCTTTGGACCATATTTTTTTTTTTAATATTTTATCATCTCTGTCGTTTCCATTGCTATGTTTCTGGAATTCATGTCAACTTATAATGAAGCATGTCTGCGCTTATCTAATTAAAGAGTATATTAATTGTGGATTTATTCAAGAAAATTGCTTAGTCCTTCCTTCCTACAGGAAAAGCTTGCTGGCGTTGGCCCTTCATACCGGAGAGCAAGATCACAAAGTGAAAATCCTTCTTTAACAAATAAACCCCATGATCTACCAAGCTAAAAACGTGGGTAGCATTATACTACTTTAATGCTTTTATCAAAAGTAGATTAAGCAACATAATACATTTTGCTGTTAGAATGGTTGGATTCCTGTTTTTATGAATAAAGTTAAATTACAGATTTTCACCTGTCCTTAATCATTTTATCTGTAATTCCAACACCAGCCCCTCTGCTAAAGAGCCTTCCCTGTTAATGGCTATTGAAAATATAAACATTTACAACATTTAAGGCTGTCTCGCTGGCAAGGTGACAGCCTCTGTCTAAAGCAGGGAAGATAGGGAGCTGCCTGCTGAGCCCTGAGCTGGAGCCCTCACTTTAGTAAAACACCCCTTTTATTTACAGGTTAAAATCATTTGCGTAATGTAATTTTTAAAAATCTGCTCCCAGAGGTGAGTTTTTAGGCACCAGAATGTTGACTAATTTAAAAAAAAAACATATATATATATATATATATATATATATATATATATATATATATATCCATTTACTCACAGAGTCCATTGCACACCATTCCAAATATTCCAAGCCCGGTGCTAGTAACCAGCAGTTTCCATGTAAAACACTTTCAAAAAGATGGTCAGCACTCCAGGTCTTTAAATAGACAATTTCATTTTATTCAAAGTCAAGTCGACGTTCCAGTCATTACTGACTTTCATCAGGACATGATGAATATATATATATATATATATTATAATAAAATGTAATTAAAACTTCTCAGCAGACATCTGCATGAATGTTCGGCTGTACAGAGGTCCACTCTGTCTTCTGGTTGTTGAGAAGGATATGAGGTAGTAATCTGGAGATGCATCTGAATTTATGTGCCATAAACACAACATAACCTGTGCGAAAAATCCTAAACACGGCATAGCTTTGCTGGATAGCAAGTGTCAGGAAGCCGCTGGCGACATATACTGTGTTGCCTGTTTTACAGAACTATATGTTTGTGTATCGTTTTGGGGTTTCTTTGTTGCCATTTCCAGTTACAAACTCAGCATAATAAATGTAAACAAATAAAGAAATAACCGTTTCTGAGCTGCAATTTACACCTTATAATGTGTGCCGTATATATATATATATGCCCGACGTGTGTGTTAGATTATGATGGTATATTGTCAATTTAATTTAGTAAGCATATACAAAAACCTTTTTTGTATGCTATAGTTTTGAATAAATGATTCATACTGTTTTACTAAATATATGAATATAGCATCAAGCCGTGAGAAAAGCAATATAGTCTATATATTCCAGTATTATAAGGGGCAATCCCTGCTATTTATGGTGATACTAATGCAGGGATAATAATAGCGAATTATTATTTTGTCTAAAAAAAAGTTGGCCAAAATACTGAAATTAGACCATGTCACCATGCCAAACATCTTCTCGGAGTCCAAACCCAACATCTGGGGTGGGCTGAATGGAATTTGTTCAGCATGCAACCACCGCTGTCAATTAGTTCAAAATATCATGGCAAAATTCCACTGATACTGGTTATATACTAAATATTAGCTATTTTGTTTTTTAAACCCACCAGATTTTAATGAATTAGGTGAATCCAAGGCTTATATTTCTAAGCAGATCCATATAATGAGGTGTCGGCGTAACTTGATGCATTTTTAAAAGTGATTTTATAAAACTCGTTATCAATAGAGGGAAGAAAAACATCTGATCTCCCAGATCTCCCTCTATATCTATATAGATTAAACAAACAAAATAAAGAAACCCCAGGTGCAGAATTATCTAACAAAATTACTAAAAACTGATAAGCTAACATTTAATAATTAAAATTAATACAATTATGGAATGGGTACAAGAAAGGGAATAAGGCTGATAAATTAATGACATATCAACTTAAAAAAGGATAACTCAAAAAAAAGGTTCATCTCTAAAATTATAATGATAAAATAACTATGACCACTGATAAAATTAGTCTAGCTGTTAGAAAATTTGAACAAACGTACAATCTCATGGCACACCATGGATACAACCTAAAGTAACTGATAAACAACTCCAAGTTTTAAACGTCCCAATATTAGAAGCGGAATACCCTAGATGCATTGATAAGTTAAAATGTAATAAAACCCCAGGTCCCGGTGGATTTAAAGACCTATTCTATGAGTTGCTGAGAGATTGTATAAAGAGATTTAACTACCGTCTTTAATGAGATTGATAATACAGGTAAACTCCCCGAAGAACTCTTCATTGCACTGATCATGTATTTGCAATTGCATCATTGGGGGGGTTTACCGCTGCAGCGTCACTCTCAGGTAATGATTGTGCAGTAGGAGGAGGTCAGGGCTGCTCTCCACACTCTTATGGGGGTTTAAGAAATTCTGGATTTCATCCCTGAAGCTGCCTATGGGGTTAATGCTGCATAACTTACACATTATGTATAATACACTTCCCACTGACAGATAGGCTTTACACTCAAACGATCAGTTAAAAAAAATACTTAATGTGCAATAAAGGGGCAATACATAAACATAATTGCCTTAAACGGCACTTACTCAGAAGTTGCAAACAGCCGATACAATTAACTAATTATTGCATTCAAGTAATTCATACTAATCAGTGATCATCACTAATGATTTGATTTCAAACAATATATATATATATAAATTACAACAATATCATTCATCACAAATCTGTAACATCTATTACCACAATTAAGCCATAAGGAACAAAAACCACGAGAAATAAGTTTGGTTTTAAATTTCTGTGGATTAATGTCAAATTGTTATCAACAAATATCAATTGTTATCAATCAAAAAGCTGTTTTATCACTTAAGAAAAATAAGTAAAAAGTGTACAATATCTGATTGTTCATTATCTTATTTGCATATCAAAATACATGAGATTAAATAAATGAGTAATCATTTAAAGCAGACATGATGCATTACTGTGTATATTGTATACAGTTCCAATCATAAACTCATAAATAGATAAATAGTCACCCGGACTTTACTAGAAACAAATGAAACAATTAAGATAAAGCTTACTGTGCAATGTATAAGCTACTATTGCTGATATACAGTATAATTTAAAAGGAAAACACTTATTTATGTAGGAGACAATTGCAATTACTCACTTTTTTGGCTTCTTAATAAATCTTTTCATTTGCCAAATTTATTTTAGTGTTGCAAAATGTAAGTAAATTTAACACTTTATTCATAAAGTTCGAGATTTCAGTTTACCATGAGATTACATGATTTAATCCATATAGAAATACATGGCTATATTGGTGACAAACGTATCACAATAAAATTCATTATTCTATTGGATTAATCCATTACTATATGCATATTACTGAATGAATATAAAATAAATAATGATATAATGATAGGATTTCACGTGAAAACAACAAAATACAACTATTAGTTGTACTCAATCACTGAAATATAAACATAATGGATATAGCATTGAATGTTTCATAAAAATAAATAATCAACTTGGATAATGGAAAAGGCATCATTATATACCGATTCCTATTCTTTATTTTAATTGCACAGTATTTATACAGGATATCCTTGTATGTAGGGGGTTATAGTTTCTCTTAGATAATGATAACAAAATAAATTAATTCTAAACTTGAAAAGGATATAGAAATACTATATATTGCAGGTTATTGATCACTGATTTTGCACAGAAGCCCAACGATGATACCTTATGGACGTAGGGTTCTATAGTTTTTTCAAACCAAGATAAGAGACAGCCCTACAAGATTTAAAATTGTAAGATCCACATTTACAATGCAATATATTACTCTGAGGCACAGTTTTATTGGATATACACTAATACAACTGAAGATTCAAAAACAAAAAAAACTAACGTAAGCTTTCTGGAAAATGATGCAGAACATAGTCTGTGCTATGTCTGGGTTTCCAGGAGGAAAAGTTTGATTGTTTTACTTGTTTCTATGTAAAGTTTTCAAAAAAATTGAGAGCTGAGTAATATCAATAATTGATAGTTTGAATTATAAATGAAGATAGCCACGATAAATGGTATTGGGGCGAAGATCAAAGGTCCTTTTTCCTTCCTAAGGAAAGAAACGATACAAATAAGAGCATTACAATATAATCACTGGAAACAATCAGAAAATATATAAGGGGCCAAAAAATGTATAAATTGAATCCTCCCATCAGACTAGTTGCACCATTTGAAACAACAAATTAAACCCCTTATACTGGTTAATAATAATATAAGCGACTTACTATAAAGATGCTCTAATACTGAAGATATACAACCCTTCTTTCATCACAGTGACAACTAATGTGTTTTTATATTATTTTCATATATACTTACAGCGTATTGATTACATTTACCATGACTTCTAACTCAGTTTTATGTTAATGCATTTTGTATTTATATATATATTATTAATTTCCTTTAATTTTCAATTGTGTCATTGAAAATACAGCATTGAATGGGTTAAAGCTGCACAATCGCACTCTTGATGATCTTGTGCAGTAGGAGGAGGTAAGGGATGGTCCCCATACTTGTGTTGCATTTATCTATTACTATATGTTAATTATGAAAGAATATGGAAATATAGATTATGACTACTATTGTAATCAATAATTAATATACACTAACACAGTGTTCAAGGATTGTTATAAATAATCATTACTATATACATTGTGATTAATAAATACATCATCATATACTAGCTACATACTGATTAATAAGGTATATAAAATACATTTTAATGGCATAATTAAATTGTGCATAATTAATTAAAACAATATCATAATTTATCATGTATCACAATTTGTAAAAAGCAACAGTTTAGGTCATATTCTGTGTTCATCCTCTGGGGCTTCTGTGAATGCATTCAATAAATTCAAGAGAAATATTTTAAGTTACCTGAATTACAAGCCTGAAAGTGTTAACTTACTGGAATCATTACTGGAATCATTAGTGATATTATTTAGGTGTTCTCGTTTGCGTGACTTTATTGTCTATATGCACGGCCTATATCGAAGAACACTTGAAGGTCAATATAATTCCAATGCGTAAAAAAACACATTAGTTGTCACTGTGATGAAAGAAGGGTTGTATATCTTAAGTATTACAGCATCTTTATAGTAAGTCGCTTATATCATTATTAACCATTATAAGGGGTTTAATTTGTTGTTTCAAAAGGTGCAAATAGTGTGATGGGAGGATTCAATGTATTAATTTAATTTATTTAATTAATTTTCTCTTTGTGGGCTGAAATATTAAATGCCTAAGAGAGAAACATCACAATCTGGGCAACATTCTAGAAAGCTAGTACCAAAACATAATGCAACAGTAGTTTTACTGAAAGGGTGGTTGATACATGGCACAGCCTTCCAGATGAAGTAGTAGAGGCTTAACCAAGGATTGATTAAATTTAATAATAAGTTATATAGGCAGCTGGGAACTAGCTTGACACTCAAATACAACACTTCTGAATTAAGTCACCTCTACTCAAGGAGGGGTATGTTTCATTAATGTTCATGAGCTCAGGTGTTCTGAGAAAAGTTAAAAGGTGCACTTATTCACTTATACAATAAAACTTTTTATAAATGTGTAAAATAATGGACTTTCAGCCAAATGGTTTCTGACTATGGTTGGCTTGCTGTGTGATTTTTAACCCAGGAGTGCAGGGGCTTCGATATTCCCTTTCTTTGTAAAAAGTCATGTTTGCCTCTTACTCTTGAGAGGCAGTACGGGAAGAGAAAAATTACTAATTTTTATGCCCTTTCTCTAGCAGATTATACAAACAGGACCTTTGAGATCATCATGGTGTCTATCGCAGGAAGTATTATGCTGGTATCTGGCGTTATCTTATTGCTGCCAATCATGAAAAGGTACATCATGTAGCACTGATAAAGATTCTGCAGAATTGCCAGACAGATAAGGGCCATTCTAAGGATGGGGGACCAGCTGATCCCCAGGATTTTCTTATTTCTCATCATATGAGGTCATGTACTGGCACCTTCTGTTTTTATTTACTTGTAATTATATGTATGCCTTCAAGGGTTATTTATGCTTAAATGTAGCTATATCTTTAGTTTTGCTCTGGTCTTATAAATATTTAGGAGGGACACATAACTTACCTCCTCATCCTTGTATTGAGTGTAATCTTGGAGTACCAGGACATCACTTCACGTAATAACGCCTCCAGTGGTCACACAGGTTGGCCGAAGGGGAACTAGGGAGGGTTTGTGCTTGCTGAGACCTCCAATACATAGGAAAGCCTAGATCTAGTTTTTAGTTCACAGTCTTATTTAGTGAGTGCTGATGTGTGTGTGTGATAAGACTGTCAAGCGAGCATTGAGATTCTTCATAATGTGCTTTTACTCAGCCCAACAGTTGCAAGGGTGATAGTGGGGTATTACGTCAAAGCCAATACTTTATTGGGCAACATACAAAACATTGTAAGGTTACAAAGGTTTTCAGAAAGGTATGGGTCTCTTCTTCAGATGTAACATTTTATGTGAATATCACTTGTTTAAATGGTTCTTTGTCCTTCGTACAGGCTTTGGGGTGGCTGTGACTCCTCTTACAAAGAGTACCCAGAAGAAAAAGGAGTCTCAAGTGTCAACGTGAATTCGAACACACATGAGAACTTCTCCACAACTGACTTTAAAGGCCCGGTGCATATAACTTATGTTACAGAGTAGGAGAAACCACATTCAGAGATTCCCATCAGTAGGGTGAAGCTATCCAGAGTTGCTCTTCTCCATATTTCTCTGATAACCTGTATGAACCTTCACAATGACATTGATTCAGAAGAAACTCTTTGAAGATGTCTAAGAATCATTCCTAGAATCCTGCCGTTGAAGGACACTGAGATGGTGTGTACTGTATATATGTCTAGAGGAACTCTCAAATTATCTGGTACTTAGTTACCACTTACAACGTCTTAAACCATTTCGAAAACATAGCAGACATAATGAACTATATCATTAATTAGAGAGAAAAAAACAATTGAAAAAAGGGGGGAAATGTGCATTGATATTCAATAAATGAATAAAAAAAGAGTTAAATGAAGAGTTCACACTAGAAAACTTCTTGATGGCTCCACAATATAATAATATCTCCATTTGTCGGGCCTTTGTATTGGATCCACTTGCCATGGCAGATACAATTGAAGATCTGTAATCAATGTGATGAAAACCAGGAATACATTTCCCATAATGGGATTCAGATTGAATTAATGTATTTTTAATTATGTATGTGTCATGGTTTATGCATTATAAGTACTCTTTCTTTAATTACTCCTTACCTAATGTGCTCACTCCCTATTTGAACCGCATTAGGGAGTGGTTCTGGGCACTTCAACTGTGTTAACAAATGTACTGCAGGAGTGCCTTCTCCCTACAGGTGATCCGAGGAAGGGCCTCATCGCTCAGACCGGAGCTGTATTCACCAAGGAGTCGTCTGCTTAAACATCTCCTATACCTGAACGAATTTCCCTGCGTTTACTCCTCTGTTTCTCACCTGGATTGCTTTAAGGATTCCCGTTTACATACCTCTGGGCTTTATCCCAGTTTATTCTCCATTTCTGCTGCACCTTACTGTAGGATTCCACTTTATCAGACCGCTTCACGTTTTCTCAAGTGTATCTGATTACCTACTGATTTCGATCCTTGTAACGGCGTTCACCTCTTCAGCTTAAAGAGACTTTTTGCTACTTACCAACTCCATTGGATCTCCAGCCGACTGCTCTGTTCAGCCTCATAGCTGCTCTCCAACCCACTTGCTATATTTCACTACAGCCCTTCTGAGAGACAGCTACCAGGACTCCCCTTCCCACTATCCTCAGGAATAATTTTTTTACATTTGGGCTCCCAACGTGGACTTTTCTCCTTTGTTATAAGCCCTATAAACTGTAGGCTATTGCTTAATCTTCTTGCCGATCAAGTTTATTTAAATTGCATTACTGTTTCATTAAACGCCATTGAACACTCACTGCTCCGTGATTGTTGTTACCAGTGTGTATAACTAAAAGGATATTACAGTATACTTTGAAGAAGCCAGGCTTTGTTTTAAAGATACAATGTCAACATTTTGTCAGCTCCATTGTACAGTTGTGCCTATGTTAAGTATCTATCGTGTATTTAAAATATTTGAAATAAGATTAAAGGTGTAGCAAAGTCCTGGTATTGTTCTTACAGAGCTCTATAAGCAAAATGGACACTTAACTGCATAAGTTGTATAATTTATATTGATAGGTGTGTGTTTGGACATCAGAAGTCTCTCCTGTAGAAGAAATGTTGAAGAAAAGACCTCTGAGGTCCAGAAAGCTTATGTGCATATAGCATGGAACAGGGTAAAAAATATAAAGATCAGTGGGTGCTGGGTTATGTAGCAAGAAGGAAAAAATAGGAAACTAGAAATATATGTACCGATGTATGTAATTCCGATACCAGCCTGGAGTTGTTTAACTTTTTTATATATGACACCCCAGCCTAAAAAGCTTCCTTCCACCAATTGGTGTACCCAAAACAAAAGTGCTTTGTGAAGCCATTCTGGCTGTTAGGTACCCAGCCAGACATGTAGAGTATGTTCTCTCCTCCATACACAATGAAAGTGAACATGGGGTATTTCCATAATCTAAAAAACATTTACTGGATCTCTCTGCCATCACAAGCACAACCTGTGCAAAACAATCTAAACAACACAGAGACATTGGTGAAAAAAGTTCAGGAAATTATTTCTATAGCTAATTTTGGCAGTGATTGGTGGCCAAATGGCTGCCTGGCATGTGTGTCCTGAAGCCACTAGTAACATGTCCTAGATTGGGTGGTATTTTTGGCTTCTTTGTTTAAAATTTCCAGTTACAAACCCAACATACTAAATGAAAAAAAACAACAGTTCCAAAGAGGCAATATACACCTTATAAGCACTGTTAAAATTCTCAAAATGCATATAAAGTCTGGACACCTGAATTGTTGTTGGGGGTATGTTCTGTCAATGAAACTGATTTAGTGACGGATTAGATAAATATACGAAAAATATGGCGTTTTATATTTTTTATAACATTTTTATAACATTACTCATGCTAAACTATGATGTGTGTGGAGAGGTAAACTACTTCTCTACATGAGAAAAAAGACGCACTGATGCAACTTTGTAACCTTTTAAATTCATACATTGTCCTTTTTGTACACCGGTGCATTGGTGTTTTTTAATAAAGCATGAAATGCCTGGCTAAGAGCCCTAAGGTAGCCAGCGCTGCAGAGTACACACTGGTTGGGCCCCATCCACTGGTCTGGATAAACTCCATAAATCTTTGTTATTACATATGGTTACAGCCAGTGGCAGAACTACCGGGGTCGCAGGGGTCGCAGTGGTCGCGACTGCGACCGGGCCCTGCAGTTCTGCCAGTCAGGGGGACCCAAGGGGTGCCGAGCGGTCGTTTTCAGCAACCGCTCGGCACCCTTCTGTCTACTCTGCCGAAGCCTGCCTCAGTGCTGCCCAGGCTGCTGTGTTTGGAGCGTGAGGCGTCTTTCTCGGGTGCTGCCGCTTCAGGCTTAGCTCAGCAGTGATGCCGCGCGCACCGCGGCAGAGCAGCGAGACATATGCCTTGCAGGGAAGTCACAGGACTGCAGGTAAGTGACCTACAAAGGGGGGTAGGGAGAGGGTAGATAGTGAGAAGAGGGGGGTAGGGAGAGGGTAGATAGTGAGAAGAGGGGGTAGGGAGAAGGTAGATAGTGAGAAGGGGGGTAGGGAGAGGGTAGATGGTGTGAGAGAGGGGGTAGATTGGGTTGGGGTGGGGGCCCCTTAATAGATGCTTCTAGTTACGCACCTGGTTACAGCTACTTTGAATCAATAGTATCAAAAACCACAACAGACAAAAATGGTAATTTAATTTATTTATTACTAATGACAACATTAATTAATAGTCCAATTAATTAAGCCACAAAGAGCTGATCATGGTGACAGCTACCTCTGGACTCACGAAGAGTCACCTTTCAGCACACAGGAGAGGAAAAACCCCATTAGGGGAAACCTCTGGGGAACCATGGCATGAAAGATTGTCCTTCCCTCTGGACACTAAAAGGTTAACTGTGTATTTATACCTGTAGAGAAGAAATGGCAAAAAGTAACTGACAAATAGTCATATTTTGTAACTGACAAATAGTTGTAATCAGCCTCTGTGGATGATTATCCCTCTACCGCAAGCATTCTCTTAATAAACCTGCCTTAACACCACCAGTTCAATATAAATTGACATAGCATTAAACATGGAGACAGAATTAAAGATGGACATAGCATTACACATGGAGATAGCATTAAACAAGACCATAGCATTACACATGGACATAGCATTACACATGGACATAGAATTACATATTGACATAGCATTACACATGGCGGTAGCATTAAATATTGAGATAGCAATGAACATGGATATAGAAATACAAATTGATATAGCACTACATATGGAGAAAGCACTACACAAGGTCATAGCATTAGACATAGACATAGCATTAAACATGGACAAAGCACTAAATATGGACATAGCATTACACATGGACATAGCATTACACATAACGATAGCAATACACATGGAGATAGCAGTAAACATGGACATCCCATTAAACATGGATGTCGCATTACACATGAAGATAGCATGACACATGGACAAAGCATGACACATGGACATAGCTTGACACATGGATATAGCACTACATGGTGACATAGCAGTATACAAGGCCCTAGCATTACACATGCACATAACATTAAACATGCACATAGCATTTCACATGAGCCCTACCTTACCTTGATTCCTGTGCGTCGACTCCTTGGACTCTGCTCAACTACCTTGATTCCTGTGCGCCGACTGCTTGGACTCTGCTCACCAACCTTGATTCCTGTGCGCCAGACCCGCCGACTCCTTGGACTCTGCTCACCTACCTTGATTCCTGTGCGCTGAATCCTTGTACTCTGCTCACTTACCTTGATTCCTGTGCGTCGACTCTTTGGACTCTACTCACCTGCGCTGACTCCTAGGACTTTGCTCACTTACCTTGATTCCTGTGCGTCGACTCCTTGGACTCTGCTCACCTACGCTGATTCCTGTGCGCCAGACCCACCGACTCTTTGGACTCTGCTCACCTACCTTGATTCCTGTGCGCTGAATCCTTGTTCTCTGCTCACTTACCTTGATTCCTGTGCGTCGACTCTTTGGACTCTACTCACCTGCGCTGACTCCTTGGACTTTGCTCACTTACCTTGATTCCTGTGCGTCGGCTCCTTGGACTCTGCTCACCTACCTTGATTCCTGTGCGCTGACTCCTTGGACTCTGCTCACTTACCTTGATTCCTGTGCATCGACTCCTTAGACTCTGCTCACTCACCTTGATTCCTGTGCGTCGACTCCTTGGACTCTGCTCACCTACCTTGATTCCTTTGCGCTGACTCCTTGGACTTTGTTCACTTACCTTGATTCCTGTGCGTCGACTGCTTGGGGTCTGTGCACCAGACCCGCCGACTCCTTGGACTCTGCTCACCTACCTTGATTCATGTGCGCTGAATCCTTGGACTCTGCTCACTTACCTTGATTCCTGTGCGTCGACTCCTTGGACTCTGCTCACCTAACTTGATTCCTGTGCGCTGACCCCTTGGACTCTGCTCACTTACCTTGATTCCTGTGCGTCGACTGCTTGGGGTCTGTGCACCAGATCCGCCGAATCCTTGGACTCTGCTCACCTACCCTGATTCATGTGCGCTGAATCCTTGGACTCTGCTCACTTACCTTGATTCCTGTGCGTCGACTCCTTGGACTCTGCTCACCTACCTTGATTCCTGTGCGCCAGACCCACCGACTCTTTGGACTCTGCTTACCTACCTTGATTCCTGTGCACCGACTCCTTGGACTCTGCTCACCTACCTTGATTCCTGTGCACTGAATCCTTGTACTCTGCTCACTTACCTTGATTCCTGTGCGTTGACTCCTTGGACTCTGCTCACTTACCTTGATTCCTGTGCGTCGACTCTTTGGACTCTACTCACCTGCGCTGACTCCTTGGACTTTGCTCACTTACCTTGATTCCTGTGCACCGACTCCTTGGACTCTGCTCACCTACCTTGATTCCTGTGCGCTGACTCCTTGGACTCTGCTCACTTACCTTGATTGCTGTGCGCTGACTCCTTGGACTCTGCTCACCTACCTTGATTCCTGTGCGTTGACTAATTGGACTCTGCTCACTTACCTTGATTCCTGCGCGTCGACTGCTTGGGGTCTGTGCACCAGATCTGCCGACTCCTTGGACTCTGCTCACCTAACATGATTCATGTGCGCTGACTCCTTGGACTCTGCTCACTTACCTTGATTCCTGTGCGCTGACTCCTTGGACTCTGCTCACTTACCTTGATTCCTGTGCGTCGACTCTTTGGACTCTACTCACCTGCGCTGACTCTTTGGACTTTGCTCACTTACCTTGATTCCTGTGCGTCGACTCCTTGGACTCTGCTCACCTACCTTGATTCCTGTGCGCTGACTCCTTGGACTCTGCTCACTTACCTTGATTCCTGTGCGTCGACTGCTTGGGGTCTGTGCACCAGACCCGCCGACTCCTTGGACTCTGCTCACCTACCTTGATTCCTGTGCGCTGACTCCTTGGACTCTGCTCACTTACCTTGATTCCTGTGCGCTGACTCCTTGGACTCTGCTCACTTACCTTGATTCCTGTGCGTCGACTGCTTGGGGTCTGTGCACCAGACCCGCCGACTCCTTGGACTCTGCTCACCTACCTTGATTCCTGTGCGCTGACTCCTTGGACTCTGCTCACTTACCTTGATTCCTGTGCGCTGACTCCTTGGACTCTGCTCACTTACCTTGATTCCTGTGCGTCGACTGCTTGGGGTCTGTGCACCAGACCCGCCGACTCCTTGGACTCTGCTTACCTTCCTTGATTCCTGTGCGCTGACTCCTTGGACTCTGCTCACTTACCTTGATTCCTGTGCGTCGACTCCTTGGACTCTGCTCACCTACCTTGATTCCTGTGCACCAGACCCTTCGACTCTTTGGACTCTGCTCACCTACCTTGATTCCTGTGCACCGACTCCTTGGACTCTGCTCACCTACCTTGATTCCTGTGCGCTGAAACCTTGTACTCTGCTAACTTACGTTGATTCCTGTGCGCTGACTCCTTGGACTCTGCTCACTTACCTTGATTCCTGTGCGTCGACTCTTTGGACTCTACTCACCTGCGCTGACTGCTTGGACTCTGCTCACTTACCTTGATTCCTGTGCGTCGACTCCTTGGACTCTGCTCACCTACCTTGATTCCTGTGCACCAGACCCTCCGACTCTTTGGACTCTGCTCACCTACCTTGATTCCTGTGCACCGACTCCTTGGACTCTGCTCACTTACCTTGATTCCTGTGCGCTGACTCCTTGGACTCTGCTCACCTACCTTGATTCCTGTGCGTTGACTCCTTGGACTCTGCTCACCTACCTTGATTTCTGTGAGTCGACTGCTTGGGTTCTGTGCACCAGACCCGCCGACTCCTTGGACTCTGCTCACCTAACTTGATTCATGTGCGCTGAATCCTTGGACTCTGCTCACTTACCTAGATTCCTGTGCGTCGACTCCTTAGACTCTGCTCACTTACCTTGATTCCTTTGCGTCGACTCCTTAGACTCTGCTCACTTACCTTGATTCCTGTGCGTCGACTCCTTGGACTCTGCTCACCTACCTTGATTCCTGTGCGCTGACTCCTTGGACTCTGCTCACTTACCTTGATTCCTGTGCGTCGACTGCTTGGGGTCTGTGCACCAGACCCGCCGACTCCTTGGACTCTGCTCACCTACCTTGATTCCTGTGCGCTGACTCCTTGGACTCTGCTCACTTACCTTGATTCCTGTGCGTCGACTCCTTGGACTCTGCTCACCTACCTTGATTCCTGTGCACCAGACCCTCCGACTCTTTGGACTCTGCTCACCTACCTTGATTCCTGTGCACCGACTCCTTGGACTCTGCTTACCTTCCTTGATTCCTGTGCGCTGACTCCTTGGACTCTGCTCACTTACCTTGATTCCTGTGCGTCGACTCCTTGGACTCTGCTCACCTACCTTGATTCCTGTGCACCAGACCCTCCGACTCTTTGGACTCTGCTCACCTACCTTGATTCCTGTGCACCGACTCCTTGGACTCTGCTCACCTACCTTGATTCCTGTGCACTGAAACCTTGTACTCTGCTAACTTACGTTGATTCCTGTGCGCTGACTCCTTGGACTCTGCTCACTTACCTTGATTCCTGTGCGTCGACTCTTTGGACTCTACTCACCTGCGCTGACTGCTTGGACTCTGCTCACTTACCTTGATTCCTGTGCGTCGACTCCTTGGACTCTGCTCACCTACCTTGATTCCTGTGCACCAGACCCTCCGACTCTTTGGACTCTGCTCACCTACCTTGATTCCTGTGCACCGACTCCTTGGACTCTGCTCACTTACCTTGATTCCTGTGCGCTGACTCCTTGGACTCTGCTCACCTACCTTGATTCCTGTGCGTTGACTCCTTGGACTCTGCTCACCTACCTTGATTTCTGTGAGTCGACTGCTTGGGTTCTGTGCACCAGACCCGCCGACTCCTTGGACTCTGCTCACCTAACTTGATTCATGTGCGCTGAATCCTTGGACTCTGCTCACTTACCTAGATTCCTGTGCGTCGACTCCTTAGACTCTGCTCACTTACCTTGATTCCTTTGCGTCGACTCCTTAGACTCTGCTCACTTACCTTGATTCCTGTGCGTCGACTCCTTGGACTCTGCTCACCTACCTTGATTCCTGTGCGCTGACTCCTTGGACTCTGCTCACTTACCTTGATTCCTGTGCGTCGACTGCTTGGGGTCTGTGCACCAGACCCGCCGACTCCTTGGACTCTGCTCACCTACCTTGATTCCTGTGCGCTGACTCCTTGGACTCTGCTCACTTACCTTGATTCCTGTGCGTCGACTCCTTGGACTCTGCTCACCTACCTTGATTCCTGTGCACCAGACCCTCCGACTCTTTGGACTCTGCTCACCTACCTTGATTCCTGTGCACCGACTCCTTGGACTCTGCTTACCTTCCTTGATTCCTGTGCGCTGACTCCTTGGACTCTGCTCACTTACCTTGATTCCTGTGCGTCGACTCCTTGGACTCTGCTCACCTACCTTGATTCCTGTGCACCAGACCCTCCGACTCTTTGGACTCTGCTCACCTACCTTGATTCCTGTGCACCGACTCCTTGGACTCTGCTCACCTACCTTGATTCCTGTGCACTGAAACCTTGTACTCTGCTAACTTACCTTGATTCCTGTGCGCTGACTCCTTGGACTCTGCTCACTTACCTTGATTCCTGTGCGTCGACTCTTTGGACTCTACTCACCTGCGCTGACTGCTTGGACTCTGCTCACTTACCTTGATTCCTGTGCGTCGACTCCTTGGACTCTGCTCACCTACCTTGATTCCTGTGCACCAGACCCTCCGACTCTTTGGACTCTGCTCACCTACCTTGATTCCTGTGCACCGACTCCTTGGACTCTGCTCACTTACCTTGATTCCTGTGCGCTGACTCCTTGGACTCTGCTCACCTACCTTGATTCCTGTGCGTTGACTCCTTGGACTCTGCTCACCTACCTTGATTTCTGTGAGTCGACTGCTTGGGTTCTGTGCACCAGACCCGCCGACTCCTTGGACTCTGCTCACCTAACTTGATTCATGTGCGCTGAATCCTTGGACTCTGCTCACTTACCTTGATTCCTGTGCGTCGACTCCTTGGACTCTGCTCACCTACCTTGATTCCTGTGCACCAGACCCGCCGACTCCTTGAACTCTGCTCACCTACCTTGATTCATGTGTGCTGAATCCTTGGACTCTGCTCACTTACCTTCATTCCTGTGCGTCAACACCTAGGACTCTGCTCACCTACCTTGATTCCTGTGCGTTGACTCCTTGGACTCTGCTCACTTACCATGATTCCTGTGCGTCGACTGCTTGGGGTCTGTGCACCAGATCCGCCGACTCCTTGGACTCTGCTCACCTACCTTGATTCATGTGCGCTGAATCCTTGGACTCTGCTCACTTACCTTGATTCCTGTGCGTCGACTACTTGGACTCTGCTCACCTCCGTTGATTCCTCTGCGCCAGACCCACCGACTCTTTGGACTCTGCTCACCTACCTTGATTCCTGTGTGCCGACTCTTTGGACTCTGCTCACCTATCTTGATTCCTGTGCGCTGACTCCTTGGACTCTGCTCACTTACATTGATTCCTGTGCGTCGATTCCTTGGACTCTGCTCACCTACCTTGATTCCTGTGCACCATACCCGCTGACTCCTTGGACTCTGCTCACCTACCTTGATTCCTGTGCACCCGACCCGCCGACTCCATGGACTCTGCTCACCTACCTTGATTCCTGTGCGCCGACTCCTTGGACTCTGCTCACCTATCTTGATTCCTGTGCGCTGACTCCTTGGACTCTGCTCACCTATCATGATTCCTGTGCGCTGACTCCTTGGACTCTGCTCACTTACATTGATTCCTGTGCACCATACCTGCGACTCCTTGGACTCTGCTCACCTACCTTGATTCCTGTGCACCAGACCCGCCGACTCCATGGACTCTGCTCACCTACCTTGATTCCTGTGCGCTGTCTCCTTGGACTCTGCTCGCCTATCTTGATTCCTGTGCGCTGACTCCTTAGACTCTGCTCACTTAACTTGATTCCTGTGCGCCGACTCCTTGGACTCTGCTCACTTACCTTGATTCCTGTGCGCCGACTCCTTGGACTCTGCTCACTTACATTGATTCCTGTGCGTCGACTCCTTGGACTCTGCTCACCTACCTTGATTCCCGTGCACCATACCCGCCGACTCCTTGGACTCTGCTCACCTACCTTGATCCCTGTGCACCAGACCCTCCGACTCCATGGACTCTTCTCACCTACCTTGATTCCTGTGCGCCGACTCCTTGGACTCTGCTCACCTACCTTGATTCCTGTGCGCCAGACACTTGGACTCTGCTCACCTACCTTGATTCCTATGCAACGACTCCTTGGACTCTGCTCACCTACCTTGATTCCTGTGCGCCAGACCCACCAAGTCTTTGGACTCTGCTCACCTACCTTGATTCCTGTGCGCCAGACCCGCCAACTCTTTGGACTCTGCTCAACTACCTTGATTTCTGTGCGCCAGACCCGCCAACTCTTTGGACTCTGCTTACCTACTTTCATTCCTGTGTGCCAGACCCGCCGACTCTTATTTATATAGCGCCATCATATTCCACAGCACTGTACAATGTGTGTTATTATTATTTATATATCGCCATCCTATTCTGCAGCACTGTGCAATGTGTTTTATCATTATTTATATAGCGCCATCATACTCCGCAGTGCTGTACAATGTGTGTTGTTATTATTGATTTATATAGCACCATCATATACCGCCGCACTGTACAATGTGTTGTTAGTATTGTTGATTTTTATAGCGCCATCATATTCCGCAGCGCTGTACATTGTGTCTTATTATATAATGGAATTTAGGAACAACATTTTCATATTTCATGATCAGTTTTTTATGAGATTTAGGATTGTTTTTTCTCCATATTGTCAGTTTTCTTCTTTTGTGATTAATTAGTCTGAATTAATAACAGTTTTAATTAACAAGGGATATCAGCTGTTACCAAACCTAAGCAGTGTTTGTGCTTCTAGTGAAATACAGAAAATAATAAATGAAAACTAATAATACATTGAAATCTGCCCATGAAACGGAATTCATAGTCATTCGTGGTCACTGTTGGCAAACCAGAAACCAGAATTGTGACATCATCGGTGTCTGTGACATCATAGGTCTCTGCGACATCATTGGTGTCTGTGACATCATCGGTGTCTGTGACATCATCGGTATGTGCCTATAAAACTGCAAGCCGCTCCTCTTTCCCTTTAGTGCAGTTGGGCGCTCGACACTTCAAGGTGCTATTCCATAGCGAACTTAAAGTGTTGCTACCAACGATTTCAAACGGTTATGGAGAAGAAAAGCAAATCTAGCGCTGTGCAGGATTGCTGCCTTCTTTCTGGACTTCGGTGGAGTTTAAAGAGATGCTGCCCCAGAAAACTGAGAACATTCTGCAAAAGAGTAAGATCAGCTTTCACAAACGCTGTAAGGCGGACAAGGAGGAGAGACGAAAGCACGGAGCACTTGGCCAGTAGAGTCATACTCAAAAGAAAGAGAGAGAGTAGCAGTTCAGAGGAAGAAAGATACAAAGAAAGGAAGAGGAGGAGAGTAACTGCTAATGACAGAGATGATGGCATCAAAGATCTGGGGCAGCAGGGGGGGCAACAAGGACGTGAACACCTGAAGCAACGCATGCTGGTGAAGGGAAAGTTTCCCATCAAAAGACGCAGGAGTAAGGAGGAGAGTATTGTTCCTGCTAAAAGATTTAGGAGCCTTCTCCCCATGACAGTCTCCGGCTTCACCTTCCATTCTGTGCTGGGACAAGGAGCCTTTGGAAAGGTTGTTTTGGCTTCTGTCCCTACCAGGGACTCCCCGGTAGCGGTTAAGGTCATCAAAAAGAAAGCCATGAAGACTGAATACATAATAAGAGAGAGGAGGATTCTGGAGGTGGCTCGGAACAGCCCATTCCTGTGCCATGGATACGCAGCCTTCCAAACACAGAGATGCGCAGTCCTTCTCATGGAGTATATGGCTGGAGGGAGCCTCGAGTCATATCTGCGGAGGTTGGGCTCCTTCACCGAGACCGCCGCTGCCTTTTATGCAGCAGAAATGGTGTGCGGCATCCAGTTCCTCCACTCTCGGGGAATAATACATCGCGACTTGAAGCCGAGTAACGTCTTGCTTGATGGAGAGGCCCATGTAAAGCTCGGCGATTTTGGGTGTGTTGTAGAAAATATTTTCGGGACCGCACAGACCACAGGAATTTGCGGCACATTTGCCTACATGGCCCCAGAAGTACATCTCAAGCAAGCATATGGCGTTGCCGTGGACTGGTGGTCCTTCGGGGTGATGCTCTTCCGCATGCTGAACGGAGATTACCCTTTCTTTGCCGGCGATTGCAGGAGGACACATTTCCTTCATATCGTGCATGGCAACCCCCGCTATACCAAAAAGCTGAGCAAGAAAGGTCTGGACATCTTAAAGCATCTCCTGAAGAAGGACCCTCAGCGTCGCCTCGGGGTGAAAGGAGACATCAGGCGGCATTCGTTCTTTCAAAGCATCAAGTGGGACGACATAGAGAGCCGACGTGCAACTCCCCCGTACCGGCTGGAAGTAAGATCAGATCTCCACCAGAAGAAGCTCTGCAATATTCCATCAATTCTGCGGACCCCGGAGGACATTTCCTCTTCATCCAGTAAAAAGGACCTGTCTGGCTTTACCTTTGTAACCCCAGACTGGATGAATTGAAGGATGGACAGTGCCCCGGCCAAGTGACTCCCAAACTCTTGTTTCCAAAGACAATCCCAATAAATGAAGGAAACAAAACACACTTTTGGTTTTTGTATCTTCAATTCTATAGAACTCTGGATGGCTGTAAGTGGGTGTGACCTCACAATACAGTCCCTGCCTTTGTGACATCATACACCGTGACACCTTTCATATACTCTGAAACACGGAATATAACAAATAAAACTAAATTTCAAACATGTACTTTCTGCACCTCGCAATTAACACAATCCGGGCGATACTTCGGCCAGCTGACCGGCTCCGACACTCCAGAACGCCCCCAAAAAAGGCCAACACAAAATCTGCCCCAAAACAACGAATTCCGAGGCCAGAATAAATATTATTACCCCCCATGTCCGAGTCAGAAAATACCCCACAAATAAATAAATGCCCACAGTAACCTTTTCATTTCCAGCAACACAGCCACATCCTATGAGCTGGATTATCAATTATTAGATGGAGAAGATAAGTGACCTCTAGAGACCTGTCGCTATAATTACCATTTATTTACACATTATTACTACTTATATAGAGCCACCATATTCCGCAGTGCTTTACAATGTCTGTTAATATTATCATTTATATAGCGCCACCATATTCCGCAGCGTTTTACAATGTGTGTTATTATTATTATTGATTTATATAGTGCCACAATATTCAGCAGCGTTGTGCAGTGTGTTATTATTTATATAGCGCCATCATATTCCGCAGCGCTGTACAATGTGTGTTATTATTATTGATTTATATAGCGCTATCATACTCCGCTGTAAAATTTATTTTATTATTATTTATACATCGCCACCATACTCCATAGCGCTGTACAATGTAAATAACACCTGATCCTCTAGATCTCTATATATTACTGTATAGATTAAATAAACAAAATAAAGCAAACCTAACTGCGGACTTATCTAACAAAACTGTTAAAATCTGGCAATGCTCATTTAATACACAGAGTTAACAAAACTGTGACATTTTCTAAAAGCAAGTGTTGCTATAAAGGGAATAAGGTCAATAAATTAATCACAAATTAACGTAAAAAAAGAAATAGGTTAATCACTAAAATTATAGATACTGATAAAAAAGTTATGAACCCTGATAAAATCGGCCTACGTTTTTGAAAATTTTAGCAAACTCTGTACAATCTCCTATCAATACTTCACCGAGGAATATTTTAAAGATAAAAGATCAAAAGTAACTAATGAACAGATACTAAATATCAAGATTTATACAGCAGTATTAGCAGATGGAATGAAAATTATAATTCAGTCGTTGATTCATTCAGACCAAGTAGGTTTCAGTGAATAATAGAAGAAGAGTAATAGACACATTCGACTTTAGCCTTTGACGGATTCAGATGGGATCTCCTCTTAAAATCTCTAGAAACCTTTGGATTTAATGCTAGAATGATAGACGCTATCAAGGATTTATATACTATCCCTACTGCTAGAGTAACGGGATCAGGTTTCTCCTCATCACCGCTCTTATATATTCTCTCATTGGGACCCTTGGCCATCTCGAATAGAGAAAACCCTAGCATTAAATGCTTCACTACTGCACACGGGGAGCCTTTATGCCGATGATATACTAATCGCCAAGGGAAATCTGGAGAAATAGTGAAAGCTATAGATGAATACGCCATATATTCAGAATACAAGCTCCATTTAGAAAAACATCCCAAACCATGTGAAATGCAACTTGATAAACAAACTTTGTTTTCACCCGGGCTAAAGATGACAGTAAACACCTAGGAATACATATCTTAAATAAGTGCTGGAAGATAACTTCCTACCACAACTCCAACAAACAAATAAAAATCTAATAGAGTGGAAAACGCTGGAGATTAACTGGTGAGGAATAGTAAATTCTATTAAAGACAATATTCTCTCAAAATTGACATATCTTATTCAGATGATCCCACGTTCCTAAACCCTGATTAAAACTATTACAAACAGCATTCTCTAAATGTATTTTATTGGGTAGAAAAGCGTGATATAAAATATTAGAATGCTAGCAGGTTGGTCCATGCTCTCATTACCCAAAAATACCAACTAGAGACGTGACAGATGGCCCCATATATAGCTGGATATCGCTAGTATTAAAAATGTACTCACTTTGTATGGCAGCCTGATAAAACTAATGCCTCTATGATGCTGTTTTCAGTTGTTTAGGGTTTTCGGCATCCGCTACGCTCTTCCTCTGTATGTCTCCGTGTTTGAGGCGGTGCGTGTTTTTGCCTAAAGATCAGTAATACATGTATTAGAGAGAGCTACATATATGTTTTCTCTGGAAGATGAATAGTGTATGTGTGTTACAGAGAGCTGTGCATATGTTGGGCTCTCGCCGTGTCTGTGTGCAGGAGCGTCTGTGTGTCAGAACTATGACATCACAAGACATTGCTGTTCCAGCTCTCATTTCCGGGGGGAAGATCATGCTGCTGCCGGATATAACCGGTTTCTTTTTTAACTGTACTTTGTATTTGTGTTAAACCCAAATTTTAAGGACAATATGGAGATGAGGAATAGTTAATACTATAGATTGCCAGCAATTCCTGTACATATACCAGGGAGCCGGTCCCTGTATATAATACAAAGCAGAGAGGGGCCCAGCGACGGGTTCTGGCCTAGGCACAGGCCTCCACAGTTTGCTTGCATCCTTTAAAAGTGGGGCGCGGGGATATGGCATACCCTGAACCCCCTAAAGTAACCAGGGGATGGGGCGGCAGGCAACATTTCTTTTTTTGTTTTTTTTTATTGAAGCCCAGGGGTCAGTGACTCCGCAGTGAAAAAACAAAAAAGTGCCAATGTGCCTTTAAGGCCGGGGTGAACTTCAGGCCCCCCTCTTAGTGTTCTTTGGGGGTCGGACCCAATAAGGGATACGCGGCCCCTTCCTCCCTTCCCGGCCATAAGGCCTGCAGGAGGAGTGGATCTTCCTAAACACACGCTCTCTGTGCAAAAAAAACCTGCAATTGTGCAAAAAAAAGCTAAATATAAAAGTGCTCCCCAAGGAAGCCCCAGCCCTTAGGCTAGTGCGCTTAACCGCACACACCACCATCGTGCGCAGTGCTCCGTCGAGGACCAAAGAATCGGGACAAATTGCAACCTTGGGGCTTCATGCTAAACCAGCCCTCTAAGGCCAGACGAACCAGCTTTCCCTCTCACACGTACTCACTTAATCTTAGCCAAAAGGCCGGGAAGCGGTAACTACTACCCCACTTCGGCCTGAAGGTAAATACATCACTGGGTGGCAGCAGGTAGTTCTCCGTCCGCCGCTCCGATATTTATGGAGACATCATCAGGTCAAAACCTGGATGAGGATGATGAGAGTTGCTGGAGATCAGCCTACTGGATACCCATGAAATAATCTCCCACGAGGCACATAAATAGTTAAAACATTATTAAAGATTGTAATGTATGTTTATGTGTAATAAATAGTTTTATGAATTCCCGGCTGTTGTGTGTTTATTACCGGGTTTGTGGTAAATGCTCACCTACCTTGATTCCTGTGCACCATCTCAGTGGTGATATCAATGAAAATGCACTCACAAACGCTGGAAGTCTTCAAATTTCAAAAAACACGTTTCTTTAATATCTTCATATAAAATCTACAAAACAGACGTAAACGAAGATGGTGCAGTATCCTCGTACAAATGTTGTTAAAAAGGTTAGAATACACTTACAGCCATGATGGCATAACCAAATTGTTATGCATATGCGCCTGTGTAAGTCAGAAAAAGTCCTGAACACGGTAAAATCACCTTCTTCTTAATTTCTCTACGCATTTAGCCAGTAGAAACTGGCTTACTCGGGAGAAAATGAACTCAAAATTCGTAAGGATTAAATCAATATAAAAAGTTTTTTCTGTCGATTCTGGCGATTCCTTGGACTCTGCTCACCTTCCTTGATTCCTGTGCACCAGACCCGGCGATTCCTTGGACTCCTCTTTCTCAGTGACCCTACCGTGTACCGACTTTGGCTAGATCCTGGCTTTTTGGGCCTTGTCTTCTAAATGCCTTGCTCTGGTTCCTGTGTCTTGCATACCGGACTCCGTTGTGTATATCTACTACAGCTGTCTCCTGACACATATGGACATGGCATTACACGTGGACATACCATTACGCATGGACATAGCATTAAACATGGATATAGTATTAAACATGGAGATAGCATTGAACAGAAATGTCAGTGAGTACTATGACATCATAAGACATGAGAGTTGCTGATCAGCCTGCTGGAAAGCAAAAAAAAACAATCTCCCATGAGGCAGATAAATAGTTAAAACTTTATTAAAGATTGTAATGTGTGTTTGTGTGTTTATTACCGGGTTTTTGTTCTGAAAACTAGAGACATAACGGATATTGTTAAACTGTCACACTGTTTGCGGAGGTTCCGCGATCAGCGCACGTCTATCGTAAATCGTCTGCCTTACCGGCTCTGAGCAAAGGGATACCACAGAGACACGCCTACATACTAAGATACCGCCCGTTGCCTGATAAACTACGCCTACCTATACACATGAATTTTTCACGGAACGCCCTGTCGGCTCAGCTATCTTAGCGTCAGTTTCGCAGACTCCGCCCCCCCCGATGGAGGGAGTCACAGCGCAGGCGGAGTCACGTGGTCTCGGTGACCCAGCGATCTGCAGCGACCCGCAGTGATGGCAGCTGAGAGGATGCGACAGGAGATTCCCCAACACTGGTGAGTGGAGGAAACGGAAGGAGACGGCACAGAAAGCATTTGATATGATACAAGTGACCGGAGGGGACAGGGAGAGAGACCGTTCAGGTGATAGGGCGAGTGCGGGCAGTGATAGTGTTGGGGTGATAGGGAGAGGGCGAGAAGTGAAAGTGTTGGGGTGACACGGAGAGGGAGGGCAGTGAGAGTGTTGGGGTGACAGAGAGAGGGGGCGGGCAGTGAGAGTGTTGGGGTGACATAGAGAGGGGGCGGGCAGTGAGAGTGTTGGGGTGACAGGGAGGGGGCGGGCAGTGAGAGGGTTGGGGTGACAGGGAGGGGGCGGGCAGTGAGAGTGTTGGGGTGACAGGTGAGACATACAGGTTCTGCAGAGACTCTTTGTAATGCCGTCACCTCCGGTCAGATCTGTCTCTTGCGGAGACCTCGCTGTGACTCTCCTGTGAGATGCAGCCAGACTTGGAGTTTATTTTGGGGGCCATATGACGCCAGCAGGGGAAATGTGTGGGTTCAGCCTGCAACGGGTGGGTTTATGGGGGCACAATGACTGTGTGCACTGCGTGTATGGTGGGCGTTAATCACACTTTATGGAAGTAGATTTTGATTCTTTTCTTTAGGTTTATTGCATTAAAAATCTCCTGTACCACTAACATGAGGGGCATCAGCCATGGCCCTAAACAGGAAAGTTTCATCCGTTGCTATGGTGATAGGACTTTTCAACCTTTGCACCCAAATAATCTTCATATATAACCCACCGCAGGGTGTGTGATGGGAATCTTTAGATCCATCTCTTCCCAAATTCCATGCATCGGCTCTTTAGATCTACCTTTTATATAAAATGTTTTTGAAACTGTTAGAGGTTTGCGGGCCGGGGGTATTATTCAATGGCATCCATCAGTCCTGCCCAGTGCTTGGGGGTATTAGTCCGTCCCTTATGGGCCCGCGGAACCCCACGTTATTAAATGACTGATAGGGAAACTTTCTTATACCTGTCATTGTCTTTTTGGAGTTTTCCACCCAGCGTTAGGGGACATTATTCACGTTAACTGTGATATTCCCTGAAATATTATTCTTTACAGCATTCATTATACCGTCTGCAGTTTCCCGTTCACTTGGTCACGTTGTTCCGTTGTTCGCACCCCGCGAACCAGATGACCTTGGCTAACATTCTGTATCCGCAGGCTGCCTTTATATGCTTTTTATTCTTTTTAATATCAATGGATGCATTTATTTTTGGCTCCTGAAATAATTTCGCTATACATTACTCGTTACACGTAACACGTCGATAACATCTTTTTTTGCACAAAGAAACCAGAAGCCCAAATGTGAAATATATTTATTCAGTAAAACAATATTCCTGATTCCTGCATCTTCATCTCTAAATTTTAAATGTTACAAGAACTATTGCAGCACATATACCACTCAGTTGTGTTGATCCCTGATTTTAAACACTTAAATCATTAAAGAATGTTTTTATTTGATGGCGTATTAGGTAAATATAAAATAGGCATGTGGCTCAGCTTTCGTTAATGTTCCCCTTTTGATTGCCAATGTAAAGGAACTCCATATACAGCTCTACTCCTCAAAATAATATTAATAACAATATTTAGTATCCACTATAATTAAGCACCTGATGGCCTGAAACGTGTAAAACATTATTTATTTATAGCTTTTCATTTATTATTGGCTGTTTTTTATCCAAAAAATTTAGGGGCCAACTTTTCCTTCCCAATCATTTTTTATTTTCATTTATTACCCCGTGGTCTGCAGTTAAAGGATATTAATACAAGGTAAAACACACCTTTCTTCAGTGCTGCACCACTCTGTACAAAGAGTATTTTATTCCATAAAGATTCAAGCTTGTAAGTTTAACCATTATTCTTACACTTGCACACTCGTAACAACATGCAGTAACACACATTCTACACGCATGTAAAGCCATACACCATGCTAAAACCATACACTAATACACACACTATATGCTGATATAGACACTCGTGCTAATGCCATACTGTGACATACACACCATATATGCTTATGGTAAATTCTTAAACACATGCACAAACTATGCAATAACACACACACACACACTGGCTAACACTATCCATATATAAAAACACACGCTCTAACACTATGGACACATACACACTGGATATGGCACTATAATACAGTAGACATACTGACTCTGGCACTATCCATTTACACACTGATACTACAGTATAGACACACACAGACTGACTCCAGCACTATACGTATACACACATACACACCAACGCTGACACTATATGGTTATATGATATAAGCACATATGATATTCCATCAACAAAACCATATAAAGGGACGTTGGGCAGACTCTGAGCCGTCAGATTCTGTGTTGCTCTGCCGTACGCGTTCTGTGTTGTTAAACGTTTTTTTCTGTTGTTTTGAGTTCGGGGGTCTGATTACCCTCCCCGTGAATCACCGCTAATAGCCTTTTGTGACTAGGTTTACATTCGCTGCTGGTGCAGAATACATGCTCTGCCTGAGAGGGTGGTAGGTAAGTGAACAGTCTTTCAGCAGAAACGGTAGAGCATAATGCAGCGAGGGAATGTTAGGCTGATTAAAATGTCATCAGTCTGCTAAGGGCAAGACCAAGCTCCTGCGCTCACCAAGGGGAAGTATGGTGAGGGGGGGCTTTTAGATTTAAAAGAAATGCTCAAATATTATATCTATAACTCGTATTTATCGTTTTATATAAATACGCTTTCACCTGCATTTTCACACTTAGATGTTAATGCAAAAATGTATCTGCGGATCTCGAGTGTTTAGAACTTCATTTTCAATGCATTTTTTTAAATAAAGAGACGTGAAGGGCTAACTGTATATCTAGACGACCCATTTGTAAGCTTACCCTAATTTCTTAATTTCCGAAAATGTTTCTATATTTTTTTTTCTTGTGCAGCTGGACAGTAATGGAATCTGGAAATGTTACCCAAGAACAAGAAGTTATTCCTAATAAAGAGACAGATTAACACAGTTTGTGAAGGTCCGGCTCTGCAGTTCGCTCTTCTTGTACCTCGACATGTATAAAGTGAAAGAATGGCCACTGACTTTAGAGACTTGGAAAATGATTTATTTACTGTAGATGGATGAAGAGATCTTTGTATATATTAATATATCGCATTCCACATAAATAAAATAAATATATATATATTTCTTTAAATAAATAACTTTAAGGCTCTTTGGACCATATTTTTTTTTTTTATATTTTATCATCTCTGTCGTTTCCATTGCTATGTTTCTGGAATTCATGTCAACTTATAATGAAGCATGTCTGCGCTTATCTAATTAAAGAGTATATTAATTGTGGATTTATTCAAGAAAATTGCTTAGTCCTTCCTTCCTACAGGAAAAGCTTGCTGGCGTTGGCCCTTCATACCGGAGAGCAAGATCACAAAGTGAAAATCCTTCTTTAACAAATAAACCCCATGATCTACCAAGCTAAAAACGTGGGTAGCATTATACTACTTTAATGCTTTTATCAAAAGTAGATTAAGCAACATAATACATTTTGCTGTTAGAATGGTTGGATTCCTGTTTTTATGAATAAAGTTAAATTACAGATTTTCACCTGTCCTTAATCATTTTATCTGTAATTCCAACACCAGCCCCTCTGCTAAAGAGCCTTCCCTGTTAATGGCTATTGAAAATATAAACATTTACAACATTTAAGGCTGTCTCGCTGGCAAGGTGACAGCCTCTGTCTAAAGCAGGGAAGATAGGGAGCTGCCTGCTGAGCCCTGAGCTGGAGCCCTCACTTTAGTAAAACACCCCTTTTATTTACAGGTTAAAATCATTTGCGTAATGTAATTTTTAAAAATCTGCTCCCAGAGGTGAGTTTTTAGGCACCAGAATGTTGACTAATTTAAAAAAAAAACATATATATATATATATATATATCCATTTACTCACAGAGTCCATTGCACACCATTCCAAATATTCCAAGCCCGGTGCTAGTAACCAGCAGTTTCCATGTAAAACACTTTCAAAAATATGGTCAGCACTCCAGGTCTTTAAATAGACAATTTCATTTTATTCAAAGTCAAGTCGACGTTTCAGTCATTACTGACTTTCATCAGGACATGATGAATATATATATATATATATATTATAATAAAATGTAATTAAAACTTCTCAGCAGACATCTGCATGAATGTTCGGCTGTACAGAGGTCCACTCTGTCTTCTGGTTGTTGAGAAGGATATGAGGTAGTAATCTGGAGATGCATCTGAATTTATGTGCCATAAACACAACATAACCTGTGCGAAAAATCCTAAACACGGCATAGCTTTGCTGGATAGCAAGTGTCAGGAAGCCGCTGGCGACATATACTGTGTTGCCTGTTTTACAGAACTATATGTTTGTGTATCGTTTTTGGGTTTCTTTGTTGCCATTTCCAGTTACAAACCCAGCATAATAAATGTAAAAAAATAAAGAAATAACCGTTTCTGAGCTGCAATTTACACCTTATAATGTGTGCCGTATATATATATATATGCCCGACGTGTGTGTTAGATTATGATGGTATATTGTCAATTTAATTTAGTAAGCATATACAAAAACCTTTTTTGTATGCTATAGTTTTTAATAAATGATTCATACTGTTTTACTAAATATATGAATATAGCATCAAGCCGTGAGAAAAGCAATATAGTCTATATATTCCAGTATTATAAGGGGCAATCCCTGCTATTTATGGTGATACTAATGCAGGGATAATAATAGCGAATTATTATTTTGTCTAAAAAAAGTTGGCCAAAATACTGAAATTAGACCATGTCACCATGCCAAACATCTTCTCGGAGTCCAAACCCAACATCTGGGGTGGGCTGAATGAAATTTTATTCAGCATGCAACCACCGCTGTCTATTACTTCAAAATATCATGGCAAAATTCCACTGATACTGGTTATATACTAAATATTAGCTATTTTGTTTTTTAAACCCACCAGATTTTAATGAATTAGGTGAATCCAAGGCTTATATTTCTAAGCAGATCCATATAATGAGGTGTCGGCGTAACTTGATGCATTTTTAAAAGTGATGAGTGATAAGCGGCCACATTATAAAACTCGTTATCAATTGAGGGAAGAAAAACATCTGATCTCCCAGATCTCCCTCTATATCTATATAGATTAAACAAACAAAATAAAGAAACCCCAGGTGCAGAATTATCTAACAAAATTACTAAAAACTGATAAGCTAACATTTAATAATTAAAATTAATACAATTATGGAATGGGTACAAGAAAGGGAATAAGGCTGATAAATTAATGACATATCAACTTAAAAAAGGATAACTCAAAAAAAGGTTCATCTCTAAAATTATAATGATAAAATAACTATGACCACTGATAAAATTAGTCTAGCTGTTAGAAAATTTGAACAAACGTACAATCTCATGGCACACCATGGATACAACCTAAAGTAACTGATAAACAACTCCAAGTTTTAAACGTCCCAATATTAGAAGCGGAATACCCTAGATGCATTGATAAGTTAAAATGTAATAAAACCCCAGGTCCCGGTGGATTTAAAGACCTATTCTATGAGTTGCTGAGAGATTGTATAAAGAGATTTAACTACCGTCTTTAATGAGATTGATAATACAGGTAAACTCCCCGAAGAACTCTTCATTGCACTGATCATGTATTTGCAATTGCATCATTGGGGGGGTTTACCGCTGCAGCGTCACTCTCAGGTAATGATTGTGCAGTAGGAGGAGGTCAGGGCTGCTCTCCACACTCTTATGGGGGTTTAAGAAATTCTGGATTTCATCCCTGAAGCTGCCTATGGGGTTAATGCTGCATAACTTACACATTATGTATAATACACTTCCCACTGACAGATAGGCTTTACACTCAAACGATCAGTAAAAAAAATACTTAATGTGCAATAAAGGGGCAATACATAAACATAATTGCCTTAAACGGCACTTACTCAGAAGTTGCAAACAGCCGATACAATTAACTAATTATTGCATTCAAGTAATTCATACTAATCAGTGATCATCACTAATGATTTGATTTCAAACAATATATATATATATAAATTACAACAATATCATTCATCACAAATCTGTAACATCTATTACCACAATTAAGCCATAAGGAACAAAAACCACGAGAAATAAGTTTGGTTTTAAATTTCTGTGGATTAATGTCAAATTGTTATCAACAAATATCAATTGTTATCAATCAAAAAGCTGTTTTATCACTTAAGAAAAATAAGTAAAAAGTGTACAATATCTGATTGTTCATTATCTTATTTGCATATCAAAATACATGAGATTAAATAAATTAGTAATCATTTAAAGCAGACATGATGCATTACTGTGTATATTGTATACAGTTCCAATCATAAACTCATAAATAGATAAATAGTCACCCGGACTTTACTAGAAACAAATGAAACAATTAAGATAAAGCTTACTGTGCAATGTATAAGCTACTATTGCTGATATACAGTATAATTTAAAAGGAAAACACTTATTTATGTAGGAGACAATTGCAATTACTCACTTTTTTGGCTTCTTAATAAATCTTTTCATTTGCCAAATTTACTTTAGTGTTGCAAAATGTAAGTAAATTTAACACTTTATTCATAAAGTTCGAGATTTCAGTTTACCATGAGATTACATGATTTAATCCATATAGAAATACATGGCTATATTGGTGACAAACGTATCACAATAAAATTCATTATTCTATTGGATTAACCCATTACTATATGCATATTACTGAATGAATATAAAATAAATAATGATATAATGATAGGATTTCACGTGAAAACAACAAAATACAACTATTAGTTGTACTCAATCACTGAAATATAAACATAATGGATATAGCATTGAATGTTTCATAAAAATAAATAATCAACTTGGATAATGGAAAAGGCATCATTATATACCGATTCCTATTCTTTATTTTAATTGCACAGTATTTATACAGGATATCCTTGTATGTAGGGGGTTATAGTTTCTCTTAGATAATGATAACAAAATAAATTAATTCTAAACTTGAAAAGGATATAGAAATACTATATATTGCAGGTTATTGATCACTGATTTTGCACAGAAGCCCAACGATGATACCTTATGGACGTAGGGTTCTATAGTTTTTTCAAACCAAGATAAGAGACAGCCCTACAAGATTTAAAATTGTAAGATCCACATTTACAATGCAATATATTACTCTGAGGCACAGTTTTATTGGATATACACTAATACAACTGAAGATTCAAAAACAAAAAAAACTAACGTAAGCTTTCTGGAAAATGATGCAGAACATAGTCTGTGCTATGTCTGGGTTTCCAGGAGGAAAAGTTTGATTGTTTTACTTGTTTCTATGTAAAGTTTTCAAAAAAATTGAGAGCTGAGTAATATCAATAATTGATAGTTTGAATTATAAATGAAGATAGCCACGATAAATGGTATTGGGGCGAAGATCAAAGGTCCTTTTTCCTTCCTAAGGAAAGAAACGATACAAATAAGAGCATTACAATATAATCACTGGAAACAATCAGAAAATATATAAGGGGCCAAAAAATGTATAAATTGAATCCTCCCATCAGACTAGTTGCACCATTTGAAACAACAAATTAAACCCCTTATACTGGTTAATAATAATATAAGCGACTTACTATAAAGATGCTCTAATACTGAAGATATACAACCCTTCTTTCATCACAGTGACAACTAATGTGTTTTTATATTATTTTCATATATACTTACAGCGTATTGATTACATTTACCATGACTTCTAACTCAGTTTTATGTTAATGCATTTTGTATTTATATATATATTATTAATTTCCTTTAATTTTCAATTGTGTCATTGAAAATACAGCATTGAATGGGTTAAAGCTGCACAATCGCACTCTTGATGATCTTGTGCAGTAGGAGGAGGTAAGGGATGGTCCCCATACTTGTGTTGCATTTATCTATTACTATATGTTAATTATGAAAGAATATGGAAATATAGATTATGACTACTATTGTAATCAATAATTAATATACACTAACACAGTGTTCAAGGATTGTTATAAATAATCATTACTATATACATTGTGATTAATAAATACATCATCATATACTAGCTACATACTGATTAATAAGGTATATAAAATACATTTTAATGGCATAATTAAATTGTGCATAATTAATTAAAACAATATCATAATTTATCATGTATCACAATTTGTAAAAAGCAACAGTTTAGGTCATATTCTGTGTTCATCCTCTGGGGCTTCTGTGAATGCATTCAATAAATTCAAGAGAAATATTTTAAGTTACCTGAATTACAAGCCTGAAAGTGTTAACTTACTGGAATCATTACTGGAATCATTAGTGATATTATTTAGGTGTTCTCGTTTGCGTGACTTTATTGTCTATATGCACGGCCTATATCGAAGAACACTTGAAGGTCAATATAATTCCAATGCGTAAAAAAACACATTAGTTGTCACTGTGATGAAAGAAGGGTTGTATATCTTAAGTATTACAGCATCTTTATAGTAAGTCGCTTATATCATTATTAACCATTATAAGGGGTTTAATTTGTTGTTTCAAAAGGTGCAAATAGTGTGATGGGAGGATTCAATGTATTAATTTAATTTATTTAATTAATTTTCTCTTTGTGGGCTGAAATATTAAATGCCTAAGAGAGAAACATCACAATCTGGGCAACATTCTAGAAAGCTAGTACCAAAACATAATGCAACAGTAGTTTTACTGAAAGGGTGGTTGATACATGGCACAGCCTTCCAGATGAAGTAGTAGAGGCTTAACCAAGGATTGATTAAATTTAATAATAAGTTATATAGGCAGCTGGGAACTAGCTTGACACTCAAATACAACACTTCTGAATTAAGTCACCTCTACTCAAGGAGGGGTATGTTTCATTAATGTTCATGAGCTCAGGTGTTCTGAGAAAAGTTAAAAGGTGCACTTATTCACTTATACAATAAAACTTTTTATAAATGTGTAAAATAATGGACTTTCAGCCAAATGGTTTCTGACTATGGTTGGCTTGCTGTGTGATTTTTAACCCAGGAGTGCAGGGGCTTCGATATTCCCTTTCTTTGTAAAAAGTCATGTTTGCCTCTTACTCTTGAGAGGCAGTACGGGAAGAGAAAAATTACTAATTTTTATGCCCTTTCTCTAGCAGATTATACAAACAGGACCTTTGAGATCATCATGGTGTCTATCGCAGGAAGTATTATGCTGGTATCTGGCGTTATCTTATTGCTGCCAATCATGAAAAGGTACATCATGTAGCACTGATAAAGATTCTGCAGAATTGCCAGACAGATAAGGGCCATTCTAAGGATGGGGGACCAGCTGATCCCCAGGATTTTCTTATTTCTCATCATATGAGGTCATGTACTGGCACCTTCTGGTTTTTTTTACTTGTAATTATATGTATGCCTTCAAGGGTTATTTATGCTTAAATGTAGATATATCTTTAGTTTTGCTCTGGTCTTATAAATATTTAGGAGGGACACATAACTTACCTCCTCATCCTTGTATTGAGTGTAATCTTGGAGTACCAGGACATCACTTCACGTAATAACGCCTCCAGAGGTCACACAGGTTGGCCGAAGGGGAACTAGGGAGGGTTTGTGCTTGCTGAGACCTCCAATACATAGGAAAGCCTAGATCTAGTTTTTAGTTCACAGTCTTATTTAGTGAGTGCTGATGTGTGTGTGTGATAAGACTGTCAAGCGAGCATTGAGATTCTTCATAATGTGCTTTTACTCAGCCCAACAGTTGCAAGGGTGATAGTGGGGTATTACGTCAAAGCCAATACTTTATTGGGCAACATACAAAACATTGTAAGGTTACAAAGGTTTTCAGAAAGGTATGGGTCTCTTCTTCAGATGTAACATTTTATGTGAATATCACTTGTTTAAATGGTTCTTTGTCCTTCGTACAGGCTTTGGGGTGGCTGTGACTCCTCTTACAAAGAGTACCCAGAAGAAAAAGGAGTCTCAAGTGTCAACGTGAATTCGAACACACATGAGAACTTCTCCACAACTGACTTTAAAGGCCCGGTGCATATAACTTATGTTACAGAGTATGGGAAACCACATTCAGATATTCCCATCAGTAGGGTGAAGCTATCCAGAGTTGCTCTTCTCCATATTTCTCTGATAACCTGTATGAACCTTCACAATGACATTGATTCAGAAGAAACTCTTTGAAGATGTCTAAGAATCATTCCTAGAATCCTGCCGTTGAAGGACACTGAGATGGTGTGTACTGTATATATGTCTAGAGGAACTCTCAAATTATCTGGTACTTAGTTACCACTTACAACGTCTTAAACCATTTCGAAAACATAGCAGACATAATGAACTATATCATTAATTAGAGAGAAAAAAACAATTGAAAAAAGGGGGGAAATGTGCATTGATATTCAATAAATGAATAAAAAAAGAGTTAAATGAAGAGTTCACACTAGAAAACTTCTTGATGGCTCCACAATATAATAATATCTCCATTTGTCGGGCCTTTGTATTGGATCCACTTGCCATGGCAGATACAATTGAAGATCTGTAATCAATGTGATGAAAACCAGGAATACATTTCCCATAATGGGATTCAGATTGAATTAATGTATTTTTAATTATGTATGTGTCATGGTTTATGCATTATAAGTACTCTTTCTTTAATTACTCCTTACCTAATGTGCTCACTCCCTATTTGAACCGCATTAGGGAGTGGTTCTGGGCACTTCAACTGTGTTAACAAATGTACTGCAGGAGTGCCTTCTCCCTACAGGTGATCCGAGGAAGGGCCTCATCGCTCAGACCGGAGCTGTATTCACCAAGGAGTCGTCTGCTTAAACATCTCCTATACCTGAACGAATTTCCCTGCGTTTACTCCTCTGTTTCTCACCTGGATTGCTTTAAGGATTCCCGTTTACATACCTCTGGGCTTTATCCCAGTTTATTCTCCATTTCTGCTGCACCTTACTGTAGGATTCCACTTTATCAGACCGCTTCACGTTTTCTCAAGTGTATCTGATTACCTACTGATTTCGATCCTTGTAACGGTGTTCACCTCTTCAGCTTAAAGAGACTTTTTGCTACTTACCAACTCCATTGGATCTCCAGCCGACTGCTCTGTTCAGCCTCATAGCTGCTCTCCAACCCACTTGCTATATTTCACTACAGCCCTTCTGAGAGACAGCTACCAGGACTCCCCTTCCCACTATCCTCAGGAATAATTTTTTTACATTTGGGCTCCCAACGTGGACTTTTCTCCTTTGTTATAAGCCCTATAAACTGTAGGCTATTGCTTAATCTTCTTGCTGATCAAGTTTATTTAAATTGCATTACTGTTTCATTAAACGTCATTGAACACTCACTGCTCCGTGATTGTTGTTACCAGTGTGTATAACTAAAAGGATATTACAGTATACTTTGAAGAAGCCAGGCTTTGTTTTAAAGATACAATGTCAACATTTTGTCAGCTCCATTGTACAGTTGTGCCTATGTTAAGTATCTATCGTGTATTTAAAATATTTGAAATAAGATTAAAGGTGTAGCAAAGTCCTGGTATTGTTCTTACAGAGCTCTATAAGCAAAATGGACACTTAACTGCATAAGTTGTATAATTTATATTGATAGGTGTGTGTTTGGACATCAGAAGTCTCTCCTGTAGAAGAAATGTTGAAGAAAAGACCTCTGAGGTCCAGAAAGCTTATGTGCATATAGCATGGAACAGGGTAAAAAATATAAAGATCAGTGGGTGCTGGGTTATGTAGCAAGAAGGAAAAAATAGGAAACTAGAAATATATGTACCGATGTATGTAATTCCGATACTAGCCTGGAGTTGTTTAACTTTTTTATATATGACACCCCAGCCTAAAAAGCTTCCTTCCACCAATTGGTGTACCCAAAACAAAAGTGCTTTGTGAAGCCATTCTGGCTGTTAGGTACCCAGCCAGACATGTAGAGTATGTTCTCTCCTCCATACACAATGAAAGTGAACATGGGGTATTTCCAGAATCTAAAAAACATTTACTGGATCTCTCTGCCATCACAAGCACAACCTGTGCAAAACAATCTAAACAACACAGAGACATTGGTGAAAAAAGTTCAGGAAATTATTTCTATAGCTAATTTTGGCAGTGATTGGTGGCCAAATGGCTGCCTGGCATGTGTGTCCTGAAGCCACTAGTAACATGTCCTAGATTGGGTGGTATTTTTGGCTTCTTTGTTTAAAATTTCCAGTTACAAACCCAACATACTAAATGAAAAAAAACAACAGTTCCAAAGAGGCAATATACACCTTATAAGCACTGTTAAAATTCTCAAAATGCATATAAAGTCTGGACACCTGAATTGTTGTTGGGGGTATGTTCTGTCAATGAAACTGATTTAGTGACGGATTAGATAAATATACGAAAAATATGGCGTTTTATATTTTTTATAACATTTTTATAACATTACTCATGCTAAACTATGATGTGTGTGGAGAGGTAAACTACTTCTCTACATGAGAAAAAAGACGCACTGATGCAACTTTGTAACCTTTTAAATTCATACATTGTCCTTTTTGTACACCGGTGCATTGGTGTTTTTTAATAAAGCATGAAATGCCTGGCTAAGAGCCCTAAGGTAGCCAGCGCTGCAGAGTACACACTGGTTGGGCCCCATCCACTGGTCTGGATAAACTCCATAAATCTTTGTTATTACATATGGTTACAGCCAGTGGCAGAACTACCGGGGTCGCAGGGGTCGCAGTGGTCGCGACTGCGACCGGGCCCTGCAGTTCTGCCAGTCAGGGGGACCCAAGGGGTGCCGAGCGGTCGTTTTCAGCAACCGCTCGGCACCCTTCTGTCTACTCTGCCGAAGCCTGCCTCAGTGCTGCCCAGGCTGCTGTGTTTGGAGCGTGAGGCGTCTTTCTCGGGTGCTGCCGCTTCAGGCTTAGCTCAGCAGTGATGCCGCGCGCACCGCGGCAGAGCAGCGAGACATATGCCTTGCAGGGAAGTCACAGGACTGCAGGTAAGTGACCTACAAAGGGGGGTAGGGAGAGGGTAGATAGTGAGAAGAGGGGGGTAGGGAGAGGGTAGATAGTGAGAAGAGGGGGTAGGGAGAAGGTAGATAGTGAGAAGGGGGGTAGGGAGAGGGTAGATGGTGTGAGAGAGGGGGTAGATTGGGTTGGGGTGGGGGCCCCTTAATAGATGCTTCTAGTTACGCACCTGGTTACAGCTACTTTGAATCAATAGTATAAAAAACCACAACAGACAAAAATGGTAATTTAATTTATTTATTACTAATGACAACATTAATTAATAGTCCAATTAATTAAGCCACAAAGAGCTGATCATGGTGACAGCTACCTCTGGACTCACGAAGAGTCACCTTTCAGCACACAGGAGAGGAAAAACCCCATTAGGGGAAACCTCTGGGGAACCATGGCATGAAAGATTGTCCTTCCCTCTGGACACTAAAAGGTTAACTGTGTATTTATACCTGTAGAGAAGAAATGGCAAAAAGTAACTGACAAATAGTCATATTTTGTAACTGACAAATAGTTGTAATCAGCCTCTGTGGATGATTATGCCTCTACCGCAAGCATTCTATTAATAAGCCTGCCTTAACACCACCAGTTCAATATAAATTGACATAGCATTAAACATGGAGACAGAATTAAAGATGGACATAGCATTACACATGGAGATAGCATTAAACAAGACCATAGCATTACACATGGACATAGCATTACACATGGACATAGAATTACACATTGACATAGCATTACACATGGCGGTAGCATGAAATATTGAGATAGCAATGAACATGGATATAGAAATACAAATTGATATAGCACTACATATGGAGAAAGCACTACACAAGGTCATAGCATTAGACATAGACATAGCATTAAACATGGACAAAGCACTAAACATGGACATAGCATTACACATGGACATAGCATTACACATAACGATAGCAATACACATGGAGATAGCAGTAAACATGGACATCACATTAAACATGGATGTCGCATTACACATGAAGATAGCATAACACATGGACAAAGCATGACACATGGACATAGCATGACACATGGATATAGCACTACATGGGGACATAGCAGTACACAAGGCCCTAGCATTACACATGCACATAACATTAAACATGCACATAGCATTTCACATGAGCCCTACCTTACCTTGATTCCTGTGCGTCGACTCCTTGGACTCTGCTCAACTACCTTGATTCCTGTGCGCCGACTGCTTGGACTCTGCTCACCTACCTTGATTCCTGTGCGCCAGACCCGCCGACTCCTTGGACTCTGCTCACCTACCTTGATTCCTGTGCGCTGAATCCTTGTACTCTGCTCACTTACCTTGATTCCTGTGCGTCGACTCTTTGGACTCTACTCACCTGCGCTGACTGCTTGGACTTTGCTCACTTACCTTGATTCCTGTGCGTCGACTCCTTGGACTCTGCTCACCTACCTTGATTCCTGTGCACTGACTCCTTGGACTCTGCTCACTTACCTTGATTCCTGTGCATCGACTCCTTAGACTCTGCTCACTTACCTTGATTCCTGTGCGTCGACTGCTTGGGGTCTGTGCACCAGAACCGCCGACTCCTTGGACTCTGCTCACCTACCTTGATTCATGTGCGCTGAATCCTTGGACTCTGCTCACTTACCTTGATTCCTGTGCGTCGACTCCTTGGACTCTGCCCACCTACCTTGATTCCTGTGCGCTGACTCCTTGGACTCTGCTCACTTACCTTGATTGCTGTGCGCTGACTCCTTGGACTCTGCTCACCCACCTTGATTCCTGTGCGTTGACTAATTGGACTCTGCTCACTTACCTTGATCCCTGCGCGTCGACTGCTTGGGGTCTGTGCACCAGATCTGCCGACTCCTTGGACTCTGCTCACCTACCTTGATTCATGTGCGCTGACTCCTTGGACTCTGCTCACTTACCTTGATTCCTGTGCGCTGAATCCTTGGACTCTGCTCACTTACCTTGATTCCTGTGCGTCGACTCTTTGGACTCTACTCACCTGCGCTGACTCCTTGGACTTTGCTCACTTACCTTGATTCCTGTGCGTCGACTCCTTGGACTCTGCTCACCTACCTTGATTCCTGTGCGCTGACTCCTTGGACTCTGCTCACTTACCTTGATTCAAGTGCATCGACTCCTTAGACTCTGCTCACTTACCTTGATTCCTGTGCGTCGACTCCTTGGACACTGCTCACCTACCTTGATTCCTGTGCGCTGACTCCTTGGACTTTGCTCACTTACCTTGATTCCTGTGCGTCGACTGCTTGGGGTCTGTGCACCAGACCCGCCGACTCCTTGGACTCTGCTCACCTACCTTGATTCATGTGCGCTGAATCCTTGGACTCTGCTCACCTACCTTGATTCCTGTGCGCTGACTCCTTGGACTCTGCTCACTTACCTTGATTCCTGTGCATCGACTCCTTAGACTCTGCTCACTTACCTTGATTCCTGTGCGTCGACTGCTTGGGGTCTGTGCACCAGACCCGCCGACTCCTTGGACTCTGCTCACCTACCTTGATTCATGTGCGCTGAATCCTTGGACTCTGCTCACTTACCTTGATTCCTGTGCGTCGACTCCTTGGACTCTGCTCACCTACCTTGATTCCTGTGCGCTGACTCCTTGGACTCTGCTCACTTACCTTGATTGCTGTGCGCTGACTCCTTGGACTCTGCTCACCTACCTTGATTCCTGTGCGCTGACTCCTTGGACTCTGCTCACTTACCTTGATTCCTGTGCGTCGACTGCTTTGGTTCTGTGAACCAGACCTGCCGACTCCTTGGACTCTGCTCACCTATCTTGATTCCTGTGCGCTGACTCCTTGGACTCTGCTCACTTACCTTGATTCCTGTGCGTCGACTGCTTTGGGTCTGTGAACCAGACCTGCCGACTCCTTGGACTCTGCTCACCTATCTTGATTCCTGTGCGCTGAATCCTTGGACTCTGCTCACTTACCTTGATTCCTGTGCACCGACTCTTTGGACTCTGCTCACCTACCTTGATTCCTGTGCGCTGAATCCTTGTACTCTGCTCACTTACCTTGATTCCTGTGCACCGACTCCTTGGACTCTGCTCACCTACCTTGATTCCTGTGCGCTGAATCCTTGTACTCTACTCACCTACCTTGATTCCTGTGCGCTGAATCCATGGACTCTGCTCACTTACCTTGATTCCTGTGCGTCGACTCCTTGGACTCTGCTCACCTACCTTGATTCCTGTGCGCTGACTCCTTGGACTCTGCTCACTTACCTTGATTCCTGTGCGTCGACTGCTTGGGGTCTGTGAACCAGACCTGCTGACTCCTTGGACTCTGCTCACCTACCTCGATTCCTGTGCGCTGAATCCTTGGACTCTGCTCACTTACCTTGATTCCTGTGCACCGACTCTTTGGACTCTGCTCACCTACCTTGATTCCTGTGCGCTGAATCCTTGTACTCTGCTCACTTACCTTGATTCCTGTGCGTCGACTCCTTGGACTCTGCTCACCTACGCTGATTCCTGTGCGCCAGACCCACCGACTCTTTGGACTCTGCTCACCTACCTTGATTCCTGTGCACCGACTCCTTGGACTCTGCTCACCTACCTTGATTGCTGTGCGCTGACTCCTTGGACTCTGCTCACCTACCTTGATTCCTGTGCATAGACTACTTGGGGTCTGTGCACCAGATCCGCCGACTCCTTGGACTCTGCTCACCTACCTTGATTCATGTGCGCTGAATCCTTGGACTCTGCTCACTTACCTTGATTCCTGTGCGCTGACTGATTGGACTCTGCTCACCTACCTTGATTCCTGTGCGCTGAATCCTTGTACTCTGCTCACTTACCTTGATTCCTGTGCGCTGACTCCTTGGACTTTGCTCACTTAACTTGATTCCTGTGCATTGACTCCTTGGACTCTGCTCACTTACCTTGATTCCTGTGCGCTGACTCCTTGGACTCTGCTCACTTACCTTGATTGCTGTGCGCTGACTCCTTGGACTCTGCTCACCTACCTTGAATCCTGTGCGTTGACTAATTGGACTCTGCTCACTTACCTTGATTCCTGCGCGTCGACTGCTTGGGGTCTGTGCACCAGATCCGCCGACTCCTTGGACTCTGCTCACCTTCCTTGATTCCTGTGCGCTGAATCCTTGTACTCTGCTCACTTACCTTGATTCCTGTGCGTCGACTGCTTGTGGTCTGTGCACCAGACCCGCCGACTCCTTGGACTCTGCTCACCTACCTTGATTCATGTGCGCTGAATCCTTGGACTCTGCTCACTTACCTTGATTCCTGTGCGTCGACTCTTTGGACTCTGCTTACCTAACTTGATTCCTGTGCACCGACTCCTTGGACGCTGCTCACCTACCTTGATTCCTGTGCGCTGAATCCTTGTACTCTGCTCACTTACCTTGATTCCTGTGCGGTGACTCCTTGGTCTCTGCTCACTTACCTTGATTCCTGTGCGTCGACTCTTTGGACTCTACTCACCTGCGCTGACTCCTTGGACTTTGCTCACTTACCTTGATTCCTGTGCACCGACTCCTTGGACTCTGCTCACCTACCTTGATTCCTGTGCGCTGACTCCTTGGACTCTGCTCACTTACCTTGATTGCTGTGCGCTGACTCCATGGACTCTGCTCACCTACCTTGATTCCTGTGCGTTGACTAATTGGACTCTGCTCACTTACCTTGATTCCTGTGCGCTGAATCCTTGGACTTTGCTCACTTACCTTGATTCCTGCGCGTCGACTGCTTGGGGTCTGTGCACCAGATCTGCCGACTCCTTGGACTCTGCTCACCTACCTTGATTCATGTGCGCTGACTCCTTGGACTCTGCTCACTTACCTTGATTCCTGTGCGCTGAATCCTTGGACTCTGCTCACTTACCTTGATTCCTGTGCGTCGACTCTTTGGACTCTACTCACCTGCGCTGACTCCTTGGACTTTGCTCACTTACCTTGATTCCTGTGCGTCGACTCCTTGGACTCTGCTCACCTACCTTGATTCCTGTGCGCTGACTCCTTGGACTCTGCTCACTTACCTTGATTCCTGTGCATCGACTCTTTAGACTCTGCTCACTTACCTTGATTCCTGTGCGTCGACTCCTTGGACACTGCTCACCTACCTTGATTCCTGTGCGCTGACTCCTTGGACTTTGCTCACTTACCTTGATTCCTGTGCGTCGACTGCTTGGGGTCTGTGCACCAGACCCGCCGACTCCTTGGACTCTGCTCACCTACCTTGATTCATGTGCGCTGAATCCTTGGACTCTGCTCACCTACCTTGATTCCTGTGCGCTGACTCCTTGGACTCTGCTCACTTACCTTGATTCCTGTGCATCGACTCCTTAGACTCTGCTCACTTACCTTGATTCCTGTGCGTCGACTGCTTGGGGTCTGTGCACCAGACCCGCCGACTCCTTGGACTCTGCTCACCTACCTTGATTCATGTGCGCTGAATCCTTGGACTCTGCTCACTTACCTTGATTCCTGTGCGTCGACTCCTTGGACTCTGCTCACCTACCTTAATTCCTGTGCGCTGACACCTTGGACTCTGCTCACTTACCTTGATTGCTGTGCGCTGACTCCTTGGACTCTGCTCACCTACCTTGATTCCTGTGCGCTGACTCCTTGGACTCTGCTCACTTACCTTGATTCCTGTGCGTCGACTGCTTTGGTTCTGTGAACCAGACCTGCCGACTCCTTGGACTCTGCTCACCTATCTTGATTCCTGTGCGCTGACTCCTTGGACTCTGCTCACTTACCTTGATTCCTGTGCGTCGACTGCTTTGGGTCCGTGAACCAGACCTGCCGACTCCTTGGACTCTGCTCACCTATCTTGATTCCTGTGCGCTGAATCCTTGGACTCTGCTCACTTACCTTGATTCCTGTGCACCGACTCTTTGGACTCTGCTCACCTACCTTGATTCCTGTGCGCTGAATCCTTGTACTCTGCTCACTTACCTTGATTCCTGTGCACCGACTCCTTGGACTCTGCTCACCTACCTTGATTCCTGTGCGCTGAATCCTTGTACTCTGCTCACTTACCTTGATTCCTGTGCGTCGACTACTTGGACTCTGCTCACCTACGCTGATTCCTGTGCGCCAGACCCACCGACTCTTTGGACTCTGCTCACCTACCTTGATTCCTGTGCACCGACTCCTTGGACTCTGCTCACCTACCTTGATTGCTGTGCGCTGACTCCTTGGACTCTGCTCACCTACCTTGATTCCTGTGCATAGACTACTTGGGGTCTGTGCACCAGATCCGCCGACTCCTTGGACTCTGCTCACCTACCTTGATTCATGTGCGTTGAATCCTTGGACTCTGCTCACTTACCTTGATTCCTGTGCGCTGACTGATTGGACTCTGCTCACCTACCTTGATTCCTGTGCGCTGAATCCTTGTACTCTGCTCACTTACCTTGATTCCTGTGCGCTGACTCCTTGGACTTTGCTCACTTAACTTGATTCCTGTGCGTTGACTCCTTGGACTCTGCTCACTTACCTTGATTCCTGTGCGCTGACTCCTTGGACTCTGCTCACTTACCTTGATTGCTGTGCGCTGACTCCTTGGACTCTGCTCACCTACCTTGAATCCTGTGCGTTGACTAATTGGACTCTGCTCACTTACCTTGATTCCTGCGCGTCGACTGCTTGGGGTCTGTGCACCAGATCCGCCGACTCCTTGGACTCTGCTCACCTTCCTTGATTCCTGTGCGCTGAATCCTTGTACTCTGCTCACTTACCTTGATTCCTGTGCGTCGACTGCTTGTGGTCTGTGCACCAGACCCGCCGACTCCTTGGACTCTGCTCACCTACCTTGATTCATGTGCGCTGAATCCTTGGACTCTGCTCACTTACCTTGATTCCTGTGCGTCGACTCTTTGGACTCTGCTTACCTAACTTGATTCCTGTGCACCGACTCCTTGGACGCTGCTCACCTACCTTGATTCCTGTGCGCTGAATCCTTGTACTCTGCTCACTTACCTTGATTCCTGTGCGCTGAATCCATGGACTCTGCTCACTTACCTTGATTCCTGTGCGTCGACTCCTTGGACTCTGCTCACCTGCGCTGACTCCTTGGACTTTGCTCACTTACCTTGATTCCTGTGCACCGACTCCTTGGACTCTGCTCACCTACCTTGATTCCTGTGCGCTGACTCCTTGGACTCTGCTCACTTACCTTGATTGCTGTGCGCTGACTCCATGGACTCTGCTCACCTACCTTGATTCCTGTGCGTTGACTAATTGGACTCTGCTCACTTACCTTGATTCCTGCGTGTCGACTGCTTGGGGTCTGTGCACCAGATCCGCCGACTCCTTGGACTCTGCTCACCTACCTTGATTCATGTGCGCTGAATCCTTGGACTTTGCTCACTTACCTTGATTCCTGTGCGTCGACTCCTTCGACTCTGCTCACCTACGTTGATTCCTGTGCGCCAGACCCACCGACTCTTTGGACTCTGATCACCTACCTTGATTCATGTGCCCTGAATCCTTGGACTCTGCTCACTTACCTTGATTCCTGTGCGTCGACTCCTTGGACTCTGCTCACCTACCTTGATTCCTGTGCGCTGACTCCTTGGACTCTGCTCACTTACCTTGATTCCTGTGCGTCGACTGCTTGGGGTCTGTGAACCAGACCTGCTGACTCCTTGGACTCTGCTCACCTACCTTGATTCCTGTGCGCTGAATCCTTGGACTCTGCTCACTTACCTTGATTCCTGTGCACCGACTCTTTGGACTCTGCTCACCTACCTTGATTCCTGTGCGCTGAATCCTTGTACTCTGCTCACTTACCTTGATTCCTGTGCGTCGACTCCTTGGACTCTGCTCACCTATGCTGATTCCTGTGCGCCAGACCCACCGACTCTTTGGACTCTGCTCACCTACCTTGATTCCTGTGCACCGACTCCTTGGACTCTGCTCACCTACCTTGATTGCTGTGCGCTGACTCCTTGGACTCTGCTCACCTACCTTGATTCCTGTGCATAGACTACTTGGGGTCTGTGCACCAGATCCGCCGACTCCTTGGACTCTGCTCACCTACCTTGATTCATGTGCGCTGAATCCTTGGACTCTGCTCACTTACCTTGATTCCTGTGCGCTGACTGATTGGACTCTGCTCACCTACCTTGATTCCTGTGCGCTGAATCCTTGTACTCTGCTCACTTACCTTGATTCCTGTGCGCTGACTCCTTGGTCTCTGCTCACTTACCTTGATTCCTGTGCGTCGACTCTTTGGACTCTACTCACCTGCGCTGACTCCTTGGACTTTGCTCACTTAACTTGATTCCTGTGCGTTGACTCCTTGGACTCTGCTCACTTACCTTGATTCCTGTGCGCTGACTCCTTGGACTCTGCTCACTTACCTTGATTGCTGTGCGCTGACTCCTTGGACTCTGCTCACCTACCTTGAATCCTGTGCGTTGACTAATTGGACTCTGCTCACTTACCTTGATTCCTGCGCGTCGACTGCTTGGGGTCTGTGCACCAGATCCGCCGACTCCTTGGACTCTGCTCACCTTCCTTGATTCCTGTGCGCTGAATCCTTGTACTCTGCTCACTTACCTTGATTCCTGTGCGTCGACTGCTTGTGGTCTGTGCACCAGACCCGCCGACTCCTTGGACTCTGCTCACCTACCTTGATTCATGTGCGCTGAATCCTTGGACTCTGCTCACTTTCCTTGATTCCTGTGCGTCGACTCTTTGGACTCTGCTTACCTAACTTGATTCCTGTGCACCGACTCCTTGGACGCTGCTCACCTACCTTGATTCCTGTGCGCTGAATCCTTGTACTCTGCTCACTTACCTTGATTCCTGTGCGGTGACTCCTTGGTCTCTGCTCACTTACCTTGATTCCTGTGCGTCGACTCTTTGGACTCTACTCACCTGCGCTGACTCCTTGGACTTTGCTCACTTACCTTGATTCCTGTGCACCGACTCCTTGGACTCTGCTCACCTACCTTGATTCCTGTGCGCTGACTCCTTGGACTCTGCTCACCTACCTTGATTCCTGTGCGCTGACTCCTTGGACTCTGCTCACTTACCTTGATTGCTGTGCGCTGACTCCATGGACTCTGCTCACCTACCTTGATTCCTGTGCGTTGACTAATTGGACTCTGCTCACTTACCTTGATTCCTGCGTGTCGACTGCTTGGGGTCTGTGCACCAGATCCGCCGACTCCTTGGACTCTGCTCACCTACCTTGATTCATGTGCGCTGAATCCTTGGACTTTGCTCACTTACCTTGATTCCTGTGCGTCGACTCCTTCGACTCTGCTCACCTACGTTGATTCCTGTGCGCCAGACCCACCGACTCTTTGGACTCTGATCACCTACCTTGATTCCTGTGCGTCGACTCCTTGGACTCTGCTCACCTACCTTGATTCCTGTGCGCTGACTCCTTGGACTCTGCTCACTTACCTTGATTCCTGTGCGTCGACTCTTTGGACTCTACTCACCTGCGCTGACTCCTTGGACTTTGCTCACTTAACTTGATTCCTGTGCGTTGACTCCTTGGACTCTGCTCACTTACCTTGATTCCTGTGCGTCAACTCCTTGGACTCTGCTCACCTACCTTGATTCCTGTGCACCAGACCCGCCGACTCTGCTCACTTAACTTGATTGCTGTGGGCTGACTCCTTGGACTCTGTTCATCTACCTTGATTCCTGTGCGTTGACTCCTTGGACTCTGTTCATCTACCTTGATTCCTGTGCGCCATACCCACCGACTCTTTGGACTCTGCTCACCTACCTTGATTCCTGTGCACCGACTCTTTGGACTCTGCTCACTTACCTTGATTCCTGTGCACTGAATCCTTGTACTCTGCTCACTTACCTTGATTCCTGTGCGCTGACTCCTTGGACTCTGCTCACTTACCTAGATTCCTGTGCGTCGACTCCTTAGACTCTGCTCACTTACCTTGATTCCTGTGCGTCGACTCCTTAGACTCTGCTCACTTACCTTGATTCCTGTGCGTCGACTCCTTGGACTCTGCTCACCTACCTTGATTCCTGTGCGCTGACTCCTTGGACTCTGCTCACTTACCTTGATTCCTGTGCGTCGACTGCTTGGGGTCTGTGCACCAGACCCGCCGACTCCTTGGACTCTGCTTACCTTCCTTGATTCCTGTGCGCTGACTCCTTGGACTCTGCTCACTTACCTTGATTCCTGTGCGTCGACTCCTTGGACTCTGCTCACCTACCTTGATTCCCGTGCACCATACCCGCCGACTCCTTGGACTCTGCTCACCTACCTTGATCCCTGTGCACCAGACCCGCCGACTCCATGGACTCTGCTCACCTACCTTGATTCCTGTGCGCCGACTCCTTGGACTCTGCTCACCTACCTTGATTCCTGTGCGCCAGACACTTGGACTCTGCTCACCTACCTTGATTCCTATGCAACGACTCCTTGGACTCTGCTCACCTACCTTGATTCCTGTGCGCCAGACCCGCCAAGTCTTTGGACTCTGCTCACCTACCTTGATTCCTGTGCGCCAGACCCGCCAACTCTTTGGACTCTGCTCAACTACCTTGATTTCTGTGCGCCAGACCCGCCAACTCTTTGGACTCTGCTTACCTACTTTCATTCCTGTGTGCCAGACCCGCCGACTCTTATTTATATAGCGCCATCATATTCCACAGCACTGTACAATGTGTGTTATTATTATTTATATAGCACCATCATATACCGCCGCACTGTACAATGTGTTGTTATTATTGTTGATTTTTATAGCGCCATCATATTCCGCAGCGCTGTACATTGTGTCTTATTATATAATGGATTTTAGGAACAACATTTTCATATTTCATGATCAGTTTTTTATGAGATTTAGGATTGTTTTTTCTCCATATTGTCAGTTTTCTTCTTTTGTGATTAATTAGTCTGAATTAATAACAGTTTTAATAAACAAGGGATATCAGCTGTTACCAAACCTAAGCAGTGTTTGTGCTTCTAGTGAAATACAGAAAATAATAAATGAAAACTAATAATACATTGAAATCTGCCCATGAAACGGAATTCATAGTCATTCGTGGTCACTGTTGGCAAACCAGAAACCAGAATTGTGACATCATCGGTGTCTGTGACATCATAGGTCTCTGCGACATCATCGGTGTCTGTGACATCATCGGTATGTGCCTATAAAGCTGCAAGCCGCTCCTCTTTCCCTTTAGTGCAGTTGGGCGCTCGACACTTCAAGGTGCTATTCCATAGCGAACTTAAAGTGTTGCTACCAACGATTTCAAACGGTTATGGAGAAGAAAAGCAAATCTAGCGCTGTGCAGGATTGCTGCCTTCTTTCTGGACTTCGGTGGAGTTTAAAGAGATGCTGCCCCAGAAAACTGAGAACATTCTGCAAAAGAGTAAGATCAGCTTTCACAAACGCTGTAAGGCGGACAAGGAGGAGAGACGAAAGCACGGAGCACTTGGCCAGTAGAGTCATACTCAAAAGAAAGAGAGAGAGTAGCAGTTCAGAGGAAGAAAGATACAAAGAAAGGAAGAGGAGGAGAGTAACTGCTAATGACAGAGATGATGGCATCAAAGATCTGGGGCAGCAGGGGGGGCAACAAGGACGTGAACACCTGAAGCAACGCATGCTGGTGAAGGGAAAGTTTCCCATCAAAAGACGCAGGAGTAAGGAGGAGAGTATTGTTCCTGCTAAAAGATTTAGGAGCCTTCTCCCCATGACAGTCTCCGGCTTCACCTTCCATTCTGTTCTGGGACAAGGAGCCTTTGGAAAGGTTGTTTTGGCTTCTGTCCCTACCAGGGACTCCCCGGTAGCGGTTAAGGTCATCAAAAAGAAAGCCATGAAGACTGAATACATAATAAGAGAGAGGAGGATTCTGGAGGTGGCTCGGAACAGCCCATTCCTGTGCCATGGATACGCAGCCTTCCAAACACAGAGATGCGCAGTCCTTCTCATGGAGTATATGGCTGGAGGGAGCCTCGAGTCATATCTGCGGAGGTTGGGCTCCTTCACCGAGACCGCCGCTGCCTTTTATGCAGCAGAAATGGTGTGCGGCATCCAGTTCCTCCACTCTCGGGGAATAATACATCGCGACTTGAAGCCGAGTAACGTCTTGCTTGATGGAGAGGCCCATGTAAAGCTCGGCGATTTTGGGTGTGTTGTAGAAAATATTTTCGGGACCGCACAGACCACAGGAATTTGCGGCACATTTGCCTACATGGCCCCAGAAGTACATCTCAAGCAAGCATATGGCGTTGCCGTGGACTGGTGGTCCTTCGGGGTGATGCTCTTCCGCATGCTGAACGGAGATTACCCTTTCTTTGCCGGCGATTGCAGGAGGACACATGTCCTTCATATCGTGCATGGCAACCCCCGCTATACCAAAAAGCTGAGCAAGAAAGGTCTGGACATCTTAAAGCATCTCCTGAAGAAGGACCCTCAGCGTCGCCTCGGGGTGAAAGGAGACATCAGGCGGCATTCGTTCTTTCAAAGCATCAAGTGGGACGACATAGAGAGCCGACGTGCAACTCCCCCGTACCGGCTGGAAGTAAGATCAGATCTCCACCAGAAGAAGCTCTGCAATATTCCATCAATTCTGCGGACCCCGGAGGACATTTCCTCTTCATCCAGTAAAAAGGACCTGTCTGGCTTTACCTTTGTAACCCCAGACTGGATGAATTGAAGGATGGACAGTGCCCCGGCCAAGTGACTCCCAAACTCTTGTTTCCAAAGACAATCCCAATAAATGAAGGAAACAAAACACACTTTTGGTTTTTGTATCTTCAATTCTATAGAACTCTGGATGGCTGTAAGTGGGTGTGACCTCACAATACAGTCCCTGCCTTTGTGACATCATACACCGTGACACCTTTCATATACTCTGAAACACGGAATATAACAAATAAAACTAAATTTCAAACATGTACTTTCTGCACCTCGCAATTAACACAATCCGGGCGATACTTCGGCCAGCTGACCGGCTCCGACACTCCAGAACGCCCCCAAAAAAGGCCAACACAAAATCTGCCCCAAAACAACGAATTCCGAGGCCAGAATAAATATTATTACCCCCCATGTCCGAGTCAGAAAATACCCCACAAATAAATAAATGCCCACAGTAACCCTTTCATTTCCAGCAACACAGCCACATCCTATGAGCTGGATTATCAATTATTAGATGGAGAAGACAAGTGACCTCTAGAGACCTGTCGCTATAATTACCATTTATTTACACATTATTACTACTTATATAGCGCCACCATATTCCGCAGCGTTTTACAATGTGTGTTATTATTATTATTGATTTATATAGTGCCACAATATTCAGCAGCGTTGTGCAGTGTGTTATTATTTATATAGCGCCATCATATTCCGCAGCGCTGTACAATGTGTGTTATTATTATTGATTTATATAGCGCTATCATACTCCGCTGTAAAATGTATTTTATTATTATTTATACATCGCCACATTACTCCATAGCGCTGTACAATGTAAATAACACCTGATCCTCTAGATCTCTATATATTACTGTATAGATTAAATAAACAAAATAAAGCAAACCTAACTGCGGACTTATCTAACAAAACTGTTAAAATCTGGCAATGCTCATTTAATACACAGAGTTAACAAAACTGTGACATTTTCTAAAAGCAAGTGTTGCTATAAAGGGAATAAGGTCAATAAATTAATCACAAATAAACTTAAAAAAAGAAATAGGTTAATCACTAAAATTATAGATACTGATAAAAAAGTTATGAACCCTGATAAAATCGGCCTACGTTTTTGAAAATTTTAGCAAACTCTGTACAATCTCCTATCAATACTTCACCGAGGAATATTTTAAAGATAAATGATCAAAAGTAACTAATGAACAGATACTAAATATCAAGATTTATACAGCAGTATTAGCAGATGGAATGAAAATTTTAATTCAGTCGTTGATTAATTCAGACCAAGTAGGTTTCAGTGAATAATAGAAGAAGAGTAATAGACACATTCGACTTTAGCCTTTGACAGATTCAGATGGGATCTCCTCTTAAAATCTCTAGAAACCTTTGGATTTAATGCTGGAATGATAGACGCTATCAAGGCTTTATATACTATCCCTACTGCTAGAGTAACGGGATCAGGTTTCTCCTCATCACCGCTCTTATATATTCTCTCATTGGGACCCTTGGCCATCTCGAATAGAGAAAACCCTAGCATTAAATGCTTGCACACGGGGAGCCTTTATGCCGATGATATACTAATCGCCAAGGGAAATCTGGAGAACTCGGTATAAGAAATAGTGAAAGCTATAGATGAATACGCCATATATTCAGAATACAAGCTCCATTTAGAAAAACATCCCAAACCATGTGAAATGCAACTTGATAAACAAACTTTGTTTTTACCCGGGCTAAAGATGACAGTAAACACCTAGGAATACATATCTTAAATAAGTGCTGGAAGATAACTTCCTACCACAACTCCAACAAACAAATAAAAATCTAAAAGAGTGGAAAACGCTGGAGATTAACTGGTGAGGAATAGTAAATTCTATTAAAGACAATATTCTCTCAAAATTGACATATCTTATTCAGATGATCCCACGTTCCTAAACCCTGATTAAAACTATTACAAACAGCATTCTCTAAATGTATTTTATTGGGTAGAAAAGCGTGATATAAAATATTAGAATGCTAGCAGGTTGGTCCATGCTCTCATTACCCAAAAATACCAACTAGAGACGTGACAGATGGCCCCATATATAGCTGGATATCGCTAGTATTAAAAATGTACTCACTTTGTATGGCAGCCTGATAAAACTAATGCCTCTATGATGCTGTTTTCAGTTGTTTAGGGTTTTCGGCATCCGCTACGCTCTTCCTCTGTATGTCTCCGTGTTTGAGGCGGTGCGTGTTTTTGCCTAAAGATCAGTAATACATGTATTAGAGAGAGCTACATATATGTTTTCTCTGGAAGATGAATAGTGTATGTGTGTTACAGAGAGCTGTGTATATGTTGGGCTCTCGCCGTGTCTGTGTGCAGGAGCGTCTGTGTGTCAGAACTATGACATCACAAGACATTGCTGTTCCAGCTCTCATTTCCAGGGGGAAGATCATGCTGCTGCCGGATATAACCGGTTTCTTTTTTAACTGTACTTTGTATTTGTGTTAAACCCAAATTTTAAGGACAATATGGAGATGAGGAATAGTTAATACTATAGATTGCCAGCAATTCCTGTACATATACCAGGGAGCCGGTCCCTGTATATAATACAAAGCAGAGAGGGGCCCAGCGACGGGTTCTGGCCTAGGCACAGGCCTCCACAGTTTGCTTGCATCCTTTAAAAGTGGGGCGCGGGGATATGGCATAACCTGAACCCCCTAAAGTAACCAGGGGATGGGGCGGCAGGCAACACTTCTTTTTTTTTTTTTTTATTGAAGCCCAGGGGTCAGTGACTCCGCAGTGAAAAAACAAAAAAGTGCCAATGTGCCTTTAAGGCCGGGGTGAACTTCAGGCCCCCCCTCTTAGTATTCCTTGGGGGTCGGACCCAATAAGGGATACGCGGCCCCTTCCTCCCTTCCCGGCCATAAGGCCTGCAGGAGGACTGGATCTTCCAAAACACACGCGCTCTGTGCAAAAAAAACCTGCAATTGTGCAAAAAAAAGCTAAATATAAAAGTGCTCCCCAAGGAAGCCCCAGCCCTTAGGCTAGTGCGCTTAACCGCACACACCACCATCGTGCGCAGTGCTCCGTCGAGGACCAAAGAATCGGGACAAATTGCAACCTTGGGGCTTCATGCTAAACCAGCCCTCTAAGGCCAGACGAACCAGCTTTCCCTCTCACACGTACTCACTTAATCTTAGCCAAAAGGCCGGGAAGCGGTAACTACTACCCCACTTCGGCCTGAAGGTAAATACATCACTGGGTGGCAGCAGGTAGTTCTCCGTCCACCGCTCCGATATTTATGGAGACATCATCAGGTCAAAACCTGGATGAGGATGATGAGAGTTGCTGGAGATCAGCCTACTGGATACCCATGAAACAATCTCCCACGAGGCACATAAATAGTTAAAACATTATTAAAGATTGTAATGTATGTTTATGTGTAATAAATAGTTTTATGAATTCCCGGCTGTTGTGTGTTTATTACCGGGTTTGTGGTAAATGCTCACCTACCTTGATTCCTGTGCACCATCTCAGTGGTGATATCAATGAAAATGCACTCACAAACGCTGGAAGTCTTCAAATTTCAAAAAACACGTTTCTTTAATATCTTCATATAAAATCTACAAAACAGACGTAAACGAAGATGGTGCAGTATCCTCGTACAAATGTTGTTAAAAAGGTTAGAATACACTTACAGCCATGATGGCATAACCAAATTGTTATGCATATGCGCCTGTGTAAGTCAGAAAAAGTCCTGAAAACGGTAAAATCACCTTCTTCTTAATTTCTCTACGCATTTAGCCAGTAGAAACTGGCTTACTCGGGAGAAAATGAACTCAAAATTCGTAAGGATTAAATCAATATAAAAAGTTTTTTCTGTCGATTCTGGCGATTCCTTGGACTCTGCTCACCTTCCTTGATTCCTGTGCACCAGACCCGGCGATTCCTTGGACTCCTCTTTCTCAGTGACCCTACCGTGTACCGACTTTGGCTAGATCCTGGCTTTTTGGGCCTTGTCTTCTAAATGCCTTGCTCTGGTTCCTGTGTCTTGCATACCGGACTCCGTTGTGTATATCTACTACAGCTGTCTCCTGACACATATGGACATGGCATTACACGTGGACATACCATTACGCATGGACATAGCATTAAACATGGATATAGTATTAAACATGGAGATAGCATTAAACATGGAGATAGCATTAAACATAGAGATAACATTAAACATGGACATAGCATTACACATGGACATAGCATTAAACATGGAGAAAGCATTAAAACAAGCACATAAACGTAGCATTAAACATGGATATAGTATTACACATTGAGATAACATTAAACATGTATATAGCATTACCCATGGACATAGCATTGCACATGGAGGTAGCATTATACATGGATATTATATTAAACATGGACATGGCATTACACACACGGATATAGCATTAAACATGAATAAATATGGATATAGCATTAAACATGTATATAGCATTAAACATGGATATAGGATTACACATGAATATAGCATGAAACATGGATATATCATTACACATGGCTATAGCATTGAACATGGACACAAAAAAAAATATGGACATAGCATTACACATGAATATAACATTAAACATGGACAAATCATTACACATGGACATAGCATTATACATTGAGATAGTATTACACATGGAGATTGCATTAAACATGTCCACTCCTTGGACTCTGCCAACCTACCTTAATTCCTGCGTGCCAGACCCGCCGACTCTTTGGACTCAGTGACCCTACCGTGTACGGACTTTGGCTAGATCCTGACTTCGCTTTTTGGGACTTGTCTTGCATACCGGACACCGCTGTGTATATCTACTACAGCTGTCTCCTGACACACATGGACACGGCATTACACATGGACATAGCATTAAACATGTACATAGCATTACACATGGATATCCTATTACACATGGAGATAGCATTACACATGGATATGATATTAAACATAGACATAGCATTAACCTCTTAAGGACAAAGGGTTGTACTTAAACCCTTTAAAACCAATGCATTGTGAGCCCATACATGTACGTGCTTTATCATGAAGGGGTTAAATATGGATACAGCATTAAACATGTATATATAGCATTAAACATGGACATAGCATTACACATGGACACAAAATAAAATATGGACAAATCATTACACATGGATATAGCATTAAACACAGAGATAGCATTAGACATGTCACGTTACCAGAACTTCATATGACATTTCCATGTTTTTATTCTAATACATGTATTCTATATATTTAAGAGACCTCACGTTTTTGTCTAAAGATATATGTATGAGGTTTTCCATTATTATCCTCACGCCATCACCAACTCTACCCCTCCAAATCCTTCTCACACTGGCTAAAGTAACTGACGGCCGCCTTAAACTGCTGCGCACTGCACCTTATCTGTCTCCATCGCTGTCCGTAAGCCCCTGTCACGGAGTATAATGTTAAGCGGTGTTTGTATGTTTTAGGCGGTGTGTAAGATGAATGTTAAAATGTGTTCTAATGTGCTTTACCCGAAAGATCAGTAATACAGGTGTTAGAGAGAGCTACAAATATGTTGGACTCCCTGCACATACATGTGTAGAAGATTAGGGCTGAGACTGTGTGCAGGAGTTTATTACAGAAATGTCAGTGAGTACTATGACATCATAAGACATGAGAGTTGCTGATCAGCCTGCTGGAAAGCAAAAAAAAACAATCTCCCATGAGGCAGATAAATAGTTAAAACTTTATTAAAGATTGTAATGTGTGTTTGTGTGTTTATTACCGGGTTTTTGTTCTGAAAACTAGAGACATAACGGATATTGTTAAACTGTCACACTGTTTGCGGAGCTTCCGCGATCAGCGCACGTCTATCGTAAATCGTCTGCCTTACCGGCTCTGAGCAAAGGGATACCACAGAGACACGCCTACATACTAAGATACCGCCCATAGCCTGATAAACTACGCCTACCTATACACATGAATTTTTCACGGAACGCCCTGTCGGCTCAGCTATCTTAGCGTCAGTTTCGCAGACTCCGCCCCCCCGATGGAGGGAGTCACAGCGCAGGCGGAGTCACGTGGTCTCGGTGACCCAGCGATCTGCAGCGACCCGCAGTGATGGCAGCTGAGAGGATGCGACAGGAGATTCCCCAACACTGGTGAGTGGAGGAAACGGAAGGAGACGGCACAGAAAGCATTTGATATGATACAAGTGACCGGAGGGGACAGGGAGAGAGACCGTTCAGGTGATAGGGCGAGTGCGGGCAGTGATAGTGTTGGGGTGATAGGGAGAGGGCGAGAAGTGAAAGTGTTGGGGTGACACGGAGAGGGAGGGCAGTGAGAGTGTTGGGGTGACAGAGAGAGGGGGCGGGCAGTGAGAGTGTTGGGGTGACATAGAGAGGGGGCGGGCAGTGAGAGTGTTGGGGTGACAGGGAGGGGGCGGGCAGTGAGAGTGTTGGGGTGACAGGTGAGACATACAGGTTCTGCAGAGACTCTTTGTAATGCCGTCACCTCCGGTCAGATCTGTCTCTTGCGGAGACCTCGCTGTGACTCTCCTGTGAGATGCAGCCAGACTTGGAGTTTATTTTGGGGGCCATATGACGCCAGCAGGGGAAATGTGTGGGTTCAGCCTGCAACGGGTGGGTTTATGGGGGCACAATGACTGTGTGCACTGCGTGTATGGTGGGCGTTAATCACACTTTATGGAAGTAGATTTTGATTCTTTTCTTTAGGTTTATTGGATTAAAAATCTCCTGTACCACTAACATGAGGGGCATCAGCCATGGCCCTAAACAGGAAAGTTTCATCCGTTGCTATGGTGATAGGACTTTTCAACCTTTGCACCCAAATAATCTTCATATATAACCCACCGCAGGGTGTGTGATGGGAATCTTTAGATCCATCTCTTCCCAAATTCCATGCATCGGCTCTTTAGATCTACCTTTTATATAAAATGTTTTTGAAACTGTTAGAGGTTTGCGGGCCGGGGGTATTATTCAATGGCATCCATCAGTCCTGCCCAGTGCTTGGGGGTATTAGTCCGTCCCTTATGGGCCCGCGGAACCCCACGTTATTAAATGACTGATAGGGAAACTTTCTTATACCTGTCATTGTCTTTTTGGAGTTTTCCACCCAGCGTTAGGGGACATTATTCACGTTAACTGTGATATTCCCTGAAATATTATTCTTTACAGCATTCATTATACCGTCTGCAGTTTCCCGTTCACTTGGTCACGTTGTTCCGTTGTTCGCACCCCGCGAACCAGATGACCTTGGCTAACATTCTGTATCCGCAGGCTGCCTTTATATGCTTTTTATTCTTTTTAATATCAATGGATGCATTTATTTTTGGCTCCTGAAATAATTTCGCTATACATTACTCGTTACACGTAACACGTCGATAACATCTTTTTTTGCACAAAGAAACCAGAAGCCCAAATGTGAAATATATTTATTCAGTAAAACAATATTCCTGATTCCTGCATCTTAATCTCTAAATTTTAAATGTTACAAGAACTATTGCAGCACATATACCACTCAGTTGTGTTGATCCCTGATTTTAAACACTTAAATCATTAAAGAATGTTTTTATTTGATGGCGTATTAGGTAAATATAAAATAGGCATGTGGCTCAGCTTTCGTTAATGTTCCCCTTTTGATTGCCAATGTAAAGGAACTCCATATACAGCTCTACTCCTCAAAATAAAAGTTAACTAATAAATATTAATAACAATATTTAGTATCCACTATAATTAAGCACCTGATGGCCTGAAACGTGTAAAACATTATTTATTTATAGCTTTTCATTTATTATTGGCTGTTTTTTATCCAAAACATTTAGGGGCCAACTTTTCCTTCCCAATCATTTTTTATTTTCATTTATTACCCCGTGGTCTGCAGTTAAAGGATATTAATACAAGGTAAAACACACCTTTCTTCAGTGCTGCACCACTCTGTACAAAGAGTATTTTATTCCATAAAGATTCAAGCTTGTAAGTTTAACCATTATTCTTACACTTGCACACTCGTAACACCATGCAGTAACATACATTCTACACGCATGTAAAGCCATACACCATGCTAAAACCATATACTAATACACACACTATATGCTGATATAGACACTCGTGCTAATGCCATACTGTGACATACACACCATACATGCTTATGGTAAATTCTTAAACACATGCACAAACTATGCAATAACATACACACACACTGGCTAACACTATCCATATATAAAAACACACGCTCTAACACTATGGACACATACACACTGGATATGGCACTATAATACAGTAGACATACTGACTCTGGCACTATCCATTTACACACTGATACTACAGTATAGACACACACAGACTGACTCCAGCACTATACGTATACACACATACACACCAACGCTGACACTATATGGTTATATGATATAAGCACATATGATATTCCATCAACAAAACCATATAAAGGGACGTTGGGCAGACTCTGAGCCGTCAGATTCTGTGTTGCTCTGCCGTACGCGTTCTGTGTTGTTAAACTTTTTTTTCTGTTGTTTTGAGTTCGGGGGTCTGATTACCCTCCCCGTGAATCACCGCTAATAGCCTTTTGTGACTAGGTTTACATTCGCTGCTGGTGCAGAATACATGCTCTGCCTGAGAGGGTGGTAGGTAAGTGAACAGTCTTTCAGCAGAAACGGTAGAGCATAATGCAGCGAGGGAATGTTAGGCTGATTAAAATGTCATCAGTCTGCTAAGGGCAAGACCAAGCTGCTGCGCTCACCAAGGGGAAGTATGGTGAGGGGGGGCTTTTAGATTTGAAAGAAATGCTCAAATATTATATCTATAACTCGTATTTATCGTTTTATATAAATACGCTTTCACCTGCATTTTCACACTTAGATGTTAATGCAAAAATGTATCTGCGGATCTCGAGTGTTTAGAACTTCATTTTCAATGCATTTTTTTAAATAAAGAGACGTGAAGGGCTAACTGTATATCTAGACGACCCATTTGTAAGCTTACCCTAATTTCTTAATTTCCGAAAATGTTTCTATATTTTTTTTTCTTGTGCAGCTGGACAGTAATGGAATCTGGAAATGTTACCCAAGAACAAGAAGTTATTCCTAATAAAGAGACAGATTAACACAGTTTGTGAAGGTCCGGCTCTGCAGTTCGCTCTTCTTGTACCTCGACATGTATAAAGTGAAAGAATGGCCACTGACTTTAGAGACTTGGAAAATGATTTATTTACTGTAGATGGATGAAGAGATCTTTGTATATATTAATATATCGCATTCCACATAAATAAAATAAATATATATATTTCTTTAAATAAATAACTTTAAGGCTCTTTGGACCATATTTTTTTTTTTTATATTTTATCATCTCTGTCGTTTCCATTGCTATGTTTCTGGAATTCATGTCAACTTATAATGAAGCATGTCTGCGCTTATCTAATTAAAGAGTATATTAATTGTGGATTTATTCAATAAAATTGCTTAGTCCTTCCTTCCTACAGGAAAAGCTTGCTGGCGTTGGCCCTTCATACCGGAGAGCAAGATCACAAAGTGAAAATCCTTCTTTAACAAATAAACCCCATGATCTACCAAGCTAAAAACGTGGGTAGCATTATACTACTTTAATGCTTTTATCAAAAGTAGATTAAGCAACATAATACATTTTGCTGTTAGAATGGTTGGATTCCTGTTTTTATGAATAAAGTTAAATTACAGATTTTCACCTGTCCTTAATCATTTTATCTGTAATTCCAACACCAGCCCCTCTGCTAAAGAGCCTTCCCTGTTAATGGCTATTGAAAATATAAACATTTACAACATTTAAGGCTGTCTCGCTGGCAAGGTGACAGCCTCTGTCTAAAGCAGGGAAGATAGGGAGCTGCCTGCTGAGCCCTGAGCTGGAGCCCTCACTTTAGTAAAACACCCCTTTTATTTACAGGTTAAAATCATTTGCGTAATGTAATTTTTAAAAATCTGCTCCCAGAGGTGAGTTTTTAGGCACCAGAATGTTGACTAATTTAAAAAAAAAACATATATATATATATATATATATATATATATATATATATATATATATATATATATATCCATTTACTCACAGAGTCCATTGCACACCATTCCAAATATTCCAAGCCCGGTGCTAGTAACCAGCAGTTTCCATGTAAAACACTTTCAAAAAGATGGTCAGCACTCCAGGTCTTTAAATAGACAATTTCATTTTATTCAAAGTCAAGTCGACGTTCCAGTCATTACTGACTTTCATCAGGACATGATGAATATATATATATATATATATATTATAATAAAATGTAATTAAAACTTCTCAGCAGACATCTGCATGAATGTTCGGCTGTACAGAGGTCCACTCTGTCTTCTGGTTGTTGAGAAGGATATGAGGTAGTAATCTGGAGATGCATCTGAATTTATGTGCCATAAACACAACATAACCTGTGCGAAAAATCCTAAACACGGCATAGCTTTGCTGGATAGCAAGTGTCAGGAAGCCGCTGGCGACATATACTGTGTTGCCTGTTTTACAGAACTATATGTTTGTGTATCGTTTTGGGGTTTCTTTGTTGCCATTTCCAGTTACAAACTCAGCATAATAAATGTAAACAAATAAAGAAATAACCGTTTCTGAGCTGCAATTTACACCTTATAATGTGTGCCGTATATATATATATATGCCCGACGTGTGTGTTAGATTATGATGGTATATTGTCAATTTAATTTAGTAAGCATATACAAAAACCTTTTTTGTATGCTATAGTTTTGAATAAATGATTCATACTGTTTTACTAAATATATGAATATAGCATCAAGCCGTGAGAAAAGCAATATAGTCTATATATTCCAGTATTATAAGGGGCAATCCCTGCTATTTATGGTGATACTAATGCAGGGATAATAATAGCGAATTATTATTTTGTCTAAAAAAAAGTTGGCCAAAATACTGAAATTAGACCATGTCACCATGCCAAACATCTTCTCGGAGTCCAAACCCAACATCTGGGGTGGGCTGAATGGAATTTGTTCAGCATGCAACCACCGCTGTCAATTAGTTCAAAATATCATGGCAAAATTCCACTGATACTGGTTATATACTAAATATTAGCTATTTTGTTTTTTAAACCCACCAGATTTTAATGAATTAGGTGAATCCAAGGCTTATATTTCTAAGCAGATCCATATAATGAGGTGTCGGCGTAACTTGATGCATTTTTAAAAGTGATTTTATAAAACTCGTTATCAATAGAGGGAAGAAAAACATCTGATCTCCCAGATCTCCCTCTATATCTATATAGATTAAACAAACAAAATAAAGAAACCCCAGGTGCAGAATTATCTAACAAAATTACTAAAAACTGATAAGCTAACATTTAATAATTAAAATTAATACAATTATGGAATGGGTACAAGAAAGGGAATAAGGCTGATAAATTAATGACATATCAACTTAAAAAAGGATAACTCAAAAAAAAGGTTCATCTCTAAAATTATAATGATAAAATAACTATGACCACTGATAAAATTAGTCTAGCTGTTAGAAAATTTGAACAAACGTACAATCTCATGGCACACCATGGATACAACCTAAAGTAACTGATAAACAACTCCAAGTTTTAAACGTCCCAATATTAGAAGCGGAATACCCTAGATGCATTGATAAGTTAAAATGTAATAAAACCCCAGGTCCCGGTGGATTTAAAGACCTATTCTATGAGTTGCTGAGAGATTGTATAAAGAGATTTAACTACCGTCTTTAATGAGATTGATAATACAGGTAAACTCCCCGAAGAACTCTTCATTGCACTGATCATGTATTTGCAATTGCATCATTGGGGGGGTTTACCGCTGCAGCGTCACTCTCAGGTAATGATTGTGCAGTAGGAGGAGGTCAGGGCTGCTCTCCACACTCTTATGGGGGTTTAAGAAATTCTGGATTTCATCCCTGAAGCTGCCTATGGGGTTAATGCTGCATAACTTACACATTATGTATAATACACTTCCCACTGACAGATAGGCTTTACACTCAAACGATCAGTAAAAAAAATACTTAATGTGCAATAAAGGGGCAATACATAAACATAATTGCCTTAAACGGCACTTACTCAGAAGTTGCAAACAGCCGATACAATTAACTAATTATTGCATTCAAGTAATTCATACTAATCAGTGATCATCACTAATGATTTGATTTCAAACAATATATATATATATAAATTACAACAATATCATTCATCACAAATCTGTAACATCTATTACCACAATTAAGCCATAAGGAACAAAAACCACGAGAAATAAGTTTGGTTTTAAATTTCTGTGGATTAATGTCAAATTGTTATCAACAAATATCAATTGTTATCAATCAAAAAGCTGTTTTATCACTTAAGAAAAATAAGTAAAAAGTGTACAATATCTGATTGTTCATTATCTTATTTGCATATCAAAATACATGAGATTAAATAAATGAGTAATCATTTAAAGCAGACATGATGCATTACTGTGTATATTGTATACAGTTCCAATCATAAACTCATAAATAGATAAATAGTCACCCGGACTTTACTAGAAACAAATGAAACAATTAAGATAAAGCTTACTGTGCAATGTATAAGCTACTATTGCTGATATACAGTATAATTTAAAAGGAAAACACTTATTTATGTAGGAGACAATTGCAATTACTCACTTTTTTGGCTTCTTAATAAATCTTTTCATTTGCCAAATTTATTTTAGTGTTGCAAAATGTAAGTAAATTTAACACTTTATTCATAAAGTTCGAGATTTCAGTTTACCATGAGATTACATGATTTAATCCATATAGAAATACATGGCTATATTGGTGACAAACGTATCACAATAAAATTCATTATTCTATTGGATTAATCCATTACTATATGCATATTACTGAATGAATATAAAATAAATAATGATATAATGATAGGATTTCACGTGAAAACAACAAAATACAACTATTAGTTGTACTCAATCACTGAAATATAAACATAATGGATATAGCATTGAATGTTTCATAAAAATAAATAATCAACTTGGATAATGGAAAAGGCATCATTATATACCGATTCCTATTCTTTATTTTAATTGCACAGTATTTATACAGGATATCCTTGTATGTAGGGGGTTATAGTTTCTCTTAGATAATGATAACAAAATAAATTAATTCTAAATTTGAAAAGGATATAGAAATACTATATATTGCAGGTTATTGATCACTGATTTTGCACAGAAGCCCAACGATGATACCTTATGGACGTAGGGTTCTATAGTTTTTTCAAACCAAGATAAGAGACAGCCCTACAAGATTTAAAATTGTAAGATCCACATTTACAATGCAATATATTACTCTGAGGCACAGTTTTATTGGATATACACTAATACAACTGAAGATTCAAAAACAAAAAAAACTAACGTAAGCTTTCTGGAAAATGATGCAGAACATAGTCTGTGCTATGTCTGGGTTTCCAGGAGGAAAAGTTTGATTGTTTTACTTGTTTCTATGTAAAGTTTTCAAAAAAATTGAGAGCTTAGTAATATCAATAATTGATAGTTTGAATTATAAATGAAGATAGCCACGATAAATGGTATTGGGGCGAAGATCAAAGGTCCTTTTTCCTTCCTAAGGAAAGAAACGATACAAATAAGAGCATTACAATATAATCACTGGAAACAATCAGAAAATATATAAGGGGCCAAAAAATGTATAAATTGAATCCTCCCATCAGACTAGTTGCACCATTTGAAACAACAAATTAAACCCCTTATACTGGTTAATAATAATATAAGCGACTTACTATAAAGATGCTCTAATACTGAAGATATACAACCCTTCTTTCATCACAGTGACAACTAATGTGTTTTTATATTATTTTCATATATACTTACAGCGTATTGATTACATTTACCATGACTTCTAACTCAGTTTTATGTTAATGCATTTTGTATTTATATATATATTATTAATTTCCTTTAATTTTCAATTGTGTCATTGAAAATACAGCATTGAATGGGTTAAAGCTGCACAATCGCACTCTTGATGATCTTGTGCAGTAGGAGGAGGTAAGGGATGGTCCCCATACTTGTGTTGCATTTATCTATTACTATATGTTAATTATGAAAGAATATGGAAATATAGATTATGACTACTATTGTAATCAATAATTAATATACACTAACACAGTGTTCAAGGATTGTTATAAATAATCATTACTATATACATTGTGATTAATAAATACATCATCATATACTAGCTACATACTGATTAATAAGGTATATAAAATACATTTTAATGGCATAATTAAATTGTGCATAATTAATTAAAACAATATCATAATTTATCATGTATCACAATTTGTAAAAAGCAACAGTTTAGGTCATATTCTGTGTTCATCCTCTGGGGCTTCTGTGAATGCATTCAATAAATTCAAGAGAAATATTTTAAGTTACCTGAATTACAAGCCTGAAAGTGTTAACTTACTGGAATCATTACTGGAATCATTAGTGATATTATTTAGGTGTTCTCGTTTGCGTGACTTTATTGTCTATATGCACGGCCTATATCGAAGAACACTTGAAGGTCAATATAATTCCAATGCGTAAAAAAACACATTAGTTGTCACTGTGATGAAAGAAGGGTTGTATATCTTAAGTATTACAGCATCTTTATAGTAAGTCGCTTATATCATTATTAACCATTAAAAGGGGTTTAATTTGTTGTTTCAAAAGGTGCAAATAGTGTGATGGGAGGATTCAATGTATTAATTTAATTTATTTAATTAATTTTCTCTTTGTGGGCTGAAATATTAAATGCCTAAGAGAGAAACATCACAATCTGGGCAACATTCTAGAAAGCTAGTACCAAAACATAATGCAACAGTAGTTTTACTGAAAGGGTGTTTGATACATGGCACAGCCTTCCAGATGAAGTAGTAGAGGCTTAACCAAGGATTGATTAAATTTAATAATAAGTTATATAGGCAGCTGGGAACTAGCTTGACACTCAAATACAACACTTCTGAATTAAGTCACCTCTACTCAAGGAGGGGTATGTTTCATTAATGTTCATGAGCTCAGGTGTTCTGAGAAAAGTTAAAAGGTGCACTTATTCACTTATACAATAAAACTTTTTATAAATGTGTAAAATAATGGACTTTCAGCCAAATGGTTTCTGACTATGGTTGGCTTGCTGTGTGATTTTTAACCCAGGAGTGCAGGGGCTTCGATATTCCCTTTCTTTGTAAAAAGTCATGTTTGCCTCTTACTCTTGAGAGGCAGTACGGGAAGAGAAAAATTACTAATTTTTATGCCCTTTCTATAGCAGATTATACAAACAGGACCTTTGAGATCATCATGGTGTCTATCGCAGGAAGTATTATGCTGGTATCTGGCGTTATCTTATTGCTGCCAATCATGAAAAGGTACATCATGTAGCACTGATAAAGATTCTGCAGAATTGCCAGACAGATAAGGGCCATTCTAAGGATGGGGGACCAGCTGATCCCCAGGATTTTCTTATTTCTCATCATATGAGGTCATGTACTGGCACCTTCTGGTTTTTTTTACTTGTAATTATATGTATGCCTTCAAGGGTTATTTATGCTTAAATGTAGATATATCTTTAGTTTTGCTCTGGTCTTATAAATATTTAGGAGGGACACATAACTTACCTCCTCATCCTTGTATTGAGTGTAATCTTGGAGTACCAGGACATCACTTCACGTAATAACGCCTCCAGTGGTCACACAGGTTGGCCGAAGGGGAACTAGGGAGGGTTTGTGCTTGCTGAGACCTCCAATACATAGGAAAGCCTAGATCTAGTTTTTAGTTCACAGTCTTATTTAGTGAGTGCTGATGTGTGTGTGTGATAAGACTGTCAAGCGAGCATTGAGATTCTTCATAATGTGCTTTTACTCAGCCCAACAGTTGCAAGGGTGATAGTGGGGTATTACGTCAAAGCCAATACTTTATTGGGCAACATACAAAACATTGTAAGGTTACAAAGGTTTTCAGAAAGGTATGGGTCTCTTCTTCAGATGTAACATTTTATGTGAATATCACTTGTTTAAATGGTTCTTTGTCCTTCGTACAGGCTTTGGGGTGGCTGTGACTCCTCTTACAAAGAGTACCCAGAAGAAAAAGGAGTCTCAAGTGTCAACGTGAATTCGAACACACATGAGAACTTCTCCACAACTGACTTTAAAGGCCCGGTGCATATAACTTATGTTACAGAGTAGGAGAAACCACATTCAGAGATTCCCATCAGTAGGGTGAAGCTATCCAGAGTTGCTCTTCTCCATATTTCTCTGATAACCTGTATGAACCTTCACAATGACATTGATTCAGAAGAAACTCTTTGAAGATGTCTAAGAATCATTCCTAGAATCCTGCCGTTGAAGGACACTGAGATGGTGTGTACTGTATATATGTCTAGAGGAACTCTCAAATTATCTGGTACTTAGTTACCACTTACAACGTCTTAAACCATTTCGAAAACATAGCAGACATAATGAACTATATCATTAATTAGAGAGAAAAAAACAATTGAAAAAAGGGGGGAAATGTGCATTGATATTCAATAAATGAATAAAAAAAGAGTTAAATGAAGAGTTCACACTAGAAAACTTCTTGATGGCTCCACAATATAATAATATCTCCATTTGTCGGGCCTTTGTATTGGATCCACTTGCCATGGCAGATACAATTGAAGATCTGTAATCAATGTGATGAAAACCAGGAATACATTTCCCATAATGGGATTCAGATTGAATTAATGTATTTTTAATTATGTATGTGTCATGGTTTATGCATTATAAGTACTCTTTCTTTAATTACTCCTTACCTAATGTGCTCACTCCCTATTTGAACCGCATTAGGGAGTGGTTCTGGGCACTTCAACTGTGTTAACAAATGTACTGCAGGAGTGCCTTCTCCCTACAGGTGATCCGAGGAAGGGCCTCATCGCTCAGACCGGAGCTGTATTCACCAAGGAGTCGTCTGCTTAAACATCTCCTATACCTGAACGAATTTCCCTGCGTTTACTCCTCTGTTTCTCACCTGGATTGCTTTAAGGATTCCCGTTTACATACCTCTGGGCTTTATCCCAGTTTATTCTCCATTTCTGCTGCACCTTACTGTAGGATTCCACTTTATCAGACCGCTTCACGTTTTCTCAAGTGTATCTGATTACCTACTGATTTCGATCCTTGTAACGGCGTTCACCTCTTCAGCTTAAAGAGACTTTTTGCTACTTACCAACTCCATTGGATCTCCAGCCGACTGCTCTGTTCAGCCTCATAGCTGCTCTCCAACCCACTTGCTATATTTCACTACAGCCCTTCTGAGAGACAGCTACCAGGACTCCCCTTCCCACTATCCTCAGGAATAATTTTTTTACATTTGGGCTCCCAACGTGGACTTTTCTCCTTTGTTATAAGCCCTATAAACTGTAGGCTATTGCTTAATCTTCTTGCCGATCAAGTTTATTTAAATTGCATTACTGTTTCATTAAACGCCATTGAACACTCACTGCTCCGTGATTGTTGTTACCAGTGTGTATAACTAAAAGGATATTACAGTATACTTTGAAGAAGCCAGGCTTTGTTTTAAAGATACAATGTCAACATTTTGTCAGCTCCATTGTACAGTTGTGCCTATGTTAAGTATCTATCGTGTATTTAAAATATTTGAAATAAGATTAAAGGTGTAGCAAAGTCCTGGTATTGTTCTTACAGAGCTCTATAAGCAAAATGGACACTTAACTGCATAAGTTGTATAATTTATATTGATAGGTGTGTGTTTGGACATCAGAAGTCTCTCCTGTAGAAGAAATGTTGAAGAAAAGACCTCTGAGGTCCAGAAAGCTTATGTGCATATAGCATGGAACAGGGTAAAAAATATAAAGATCAGTGGGTGCTGGGTTATGTAGCAAGAAGGAAAAAATAGGAAACTAGAAATATATGTACCGATGTATGTAATTCCGATACCAGCCTGGAGTTGTTTAACTTTTTTATATATGACACCCCAGCCTAAAAAGCTTCCTTCCACCAATTGGTGTACCCAAAACAAAAGTGCTTTGTGAAGCCATTCTGGCTGTTAGGTACCCAGCCAGACATGTAGAGTATGTTCTCTCCTCCATACACAATGAAAGTGAACATGGGGTATTTCCATAATCTAAAAAACATTTACTGGATCTCTCTGCCATCACAAGCACAACCTGTGCAAAACAATCTAAACAACACAGAGACATTGGTGAAAAAAGTTCAGGAAATTATTTCTATAGCTAATTTTGGCAGTGATTGGTGGCCAAATGGCTGCCTGGCATGTGTGTCCTGAAGCCACTAGTAACATGTCCTAGATTGGGTGGTATTTTTGGCTTCTTTGTTTAAAATTTCCAGTTACAAACCCAACATACTAAATGAAAAAAAACAACAGTTCCAAAGAGGCAATATACACCTTATAAGCACTGTTAAAATTCTCAAAATGCATATAAAGTCTGGACACCTGAATTGTTGTTGGGGGTATGTTCTGTCAATGAAACTGATTTAGTGACGGATTAGATAAATATACGAAAAATATGGCGTTTTATATTTTTTATAACATTTTTATAACATTACTCATGCTAAACTATGATGTGTGTGGAGAGGTAAACTACTTCTCTACATGAGAAAAAAGACGCACTGATGCAACTTTGTAACCTTTTAAATTCATACATTGTCCTTTTTGTACACCGGTGCATTGGTGTTTTTTAATAAAGCATGAAATGCCTGGCTAAGAGCCCTAAGGTAGCCAGCGCTGCAGAGTACACACTGGTTGGGCCCCATCCACTGGTCTGGATAAACTCCATAAATCTTTGTTATTACATATGGTTACAGCCAGTGGCAGAACTACCGGGGTCGCAGGGGTCGCAGTGGTCGCGACTGCGACCGGGCCCTGCAGTTCTGCCAGTCAGGGGGACCCAAGGGGTGCCGAGCGGTCGTTTTCAGCAACCGCTCGGCACCCTTCTGTCTACTCTGCCGAAGCCTGCCTCAGTGCTGCCCAGGCTGCTGTGTTTGGAGCGTGAGGCGTCTTTCTCGGGTGCTGCCGCTTCAGGCTTAGCTCAGCAGTGATGCCGCGCGCACCGCGGCAGAGCAGCGAGACATATGCCTTGCAGGGAAGTCACAGGACTGCAGGTAAGTGACCTACAAAGGGGGGTAGGGAGAGGGTAGATAGTGAGAAGAGGGGGGTAGGGAGAGGGTAGATAGTGAGAAGAGGGGGTAGGGAGAAGGTAGATAGTGAGAAGGGGGGTAGGGAGAGGGTAGATGGTGTGAGAGAGGGGGTAGATTGGGTTGGGGTGGGGGCCCCTTAATAGATGCTTCTAGTTACGCACCTGGTTACAGCTACTTTGAATCAATAGTATCAAAAACCACAACAGACAAAAATGGTAATTTAATTTATTTATTACTAATGACAACATTAATTAATAGTCCAATTAATTAAGCCACAAAGAGCTGATCATGGTGACAGCTACCTCTGGACTCACGAAGAGTCACCTTTCAGCACACAGGAGAGGAAAAACCCCATTAGGGGAAACCTCTGGGGAACCATGGCATGAAAGATTGTCCTTCCCTCTGGACACTAAAAGGTTAACTGTGTATTTATACCTGTAGAGAAGAAATGGCAAAAAGTAACTGACAAATAGTCATATTTTGTAACTGACAAATAGTTGTAATCAGCCTCTGTGGATGATTATCCCTCTACCGCAAGCATTCTCTTAATAAGCCTGCCTTAACACCACCAGTTCAATATAAATTGACATAGCATTAAACATGGAGACAGAATTAAAGATGGACATAGCATTACACATGGAGATAGCATTAAACAAGACCATAGCATTACACATGGACATAGCATTACACATGGACATAGAATTACATATTGACATAGCATTACACATGGCGGTAGCATTAAATATTGAGATAGCAATGAACATGGATATAGAAATACAAATTGATATAGCACTACATATGGAGAAAGCACTACACAAGGTCATAGCATTAGACATAGACATAGCATTAAACATGGACAAAGCACTAAATATGGACATAGCATTACACATGGACATAGCATTACACATAACGATAGCAATACACATGGAGATAGCAGTAAACATGGACATCCCATTAAACATGGATGTCGCATTACACATGAAGATAGCATGACACATGGACAAAGCATGACACATGGACATAGCTTGACACATGGATATAGCACTACATGGGGACATAGCAGTATACAAGGCCCTAGCATTACACATGCACATAACATTAAACATGCACATAGCATTTCACATGAGCCCTACCTTACCTTGATTCCTGTGCGTCGACTCCTTGGACTCTGCTCAACTACCTTGATTCCTGTGCGCCGACTGCTTGGACTCTGCTCACCAACCTTGATTCCTGTGCGCCAGACCCGCCGACTCCTTGGACTCTGCTCACCTACCTTGATTCCTGTGCGCTGAATCCTTGTACTCTGCTCACTTACCTTGATTCCTGTGCGTCGACTCTTTGGACTCTACTCACCTGCGCTGACTCCTAGGACTTTGCTCACTTACCTTGATTCCTGTGCGTCGACTCCTTGGACTCTGCTCACCTACGCTGATTCCTGTGCGCCAGACCCACCGACTCTTTGGACTCTGCTCACCTACCTTGATTCCTGTGCGCTGAATCCTTGTTCTCTGCTCACTTACCTTGATTCCTGTGCGTCGACTCTTTGGACTCTACTCACCTGCGCTGACTCCTTGGACTTTGCTCACTTACCTTGATTCCTGTGCGTCGGCTCCTTGGACTCTGCTCACCTACCTTGATTCCTGTGCGCTGACTCCTTGGACTCTGCTCACTTACCTTGATTCCTGTGCATCGACTCCTTAGACTCTGCTCACTCACCTTGATTCCTGTGCGTCGACTCCTTGGACTCTGCTCACCTACCTTGATTCCTTTGCGCTGACTCCTTGGACTTTGTTCACTTACCTTGATTCCTGTGCGTCGACTGCTTGGGGTCTGTGCACCAGACCCGCCGACTCCTTGGACTCTGCTCACCTACCTTGATTCATGTGCGCTGAATCCTTGGACTCTGCTCACTTACCTTGATTCCTGTGCGTCGACTCCTTGGACTCTGCTCACCTAACTTGATTCCTGTGCGCTGACCCCTTGGACTCTGCTCACTTACCTTGATTCCTGTGCGTCGACTGCTTGGGGTCTGTGCACCAGATCCGCCGAATCCTTGGACTCTGCTCACCTACCCTGATTCATGTGCGCTGAATCCTTGGACTCTGCTCACTTACCTTGATTCCTGTGCGTCGACTCCTTGGACTCTGCTCACCTACCTTGATTCCTGTGCGCCAGACCCACCGACTCTTTGGACTCTGCTTACCTACCTTGATTCCTGTGCACCGACTCCTTGGACTCTGCTCACCTACCTTGATTCCTGTGCACTGAATCCTTGTACTCTGCTCACTTACCTTGATTCCTGTGCGTTGACTCCTTGGACTCTGCTCACTTACCTTGATTCCTGTGCGTCGACTCTTTGGACTCTACTCACCTGCGCTGACTCCTTGGACTTTGCTCACTTACCTTGATTCCTGTGCACCGACTCCTTGGACTCTGCTCACCTACCTTGATTCCTGTGCGCTGACTCCTTGGACTCTGCTCACTTACCTTGATTGCTGTGCGCTGACTCCTTGGACTCTGCTCACCTACCTTGATTCCTGTGCGTTGACTAATTGGACTCTGCTCACTTACCTTGATTCCTGCGCGTCGACTGCTTGGGGTCTGTGCACCAGATCTGCCGACTCCTTGGACTCTGCTCACCTAACATGATTCATGTGCGCTGACTCCTTGGACTCTGCTCACTTACCTTGATTCCTGTGCGCTGACTCCTTGGACTCTGCTCACTTACCTTGATTCCTGTGCGTCGACTCTTTGGACTCTACTCACCTGCGCTGACTCTTTGGACTTTGCTCACTTACCTTGATTCCTGTGCGTCGACTCCTTGGACTCTGCTCACCTACCTTGATTCCTGTGCGCTGACTCCTTGGACTCTGCTCACTTACCTTGATTCCTGTGCGTCGACTGCTTGGGGTCTGTGCACCAGACCCGCCGACTCCTTGGACTCTGCTCACCTACCTTGATTCCTGTGCGCTGACTCCTTGGACTCTGCTCACTTACCTTGATTCCTGTGCGCTGACTCCTTGGACTCTGCTCACTTACCTTGATTCCTGTGCGTCGACTGCTTGGGGTCTGTGCACCAGACCCGCCGACTCCTTGGACTCTGCTCACCTACCTTGATTCCTGTGCGCTGACTCCTTGGACTCTGCTCACTTACCTTGATTCCTGTGCGCTGACTCCTTGGACTCTGCTCACTTACCTTGATTCCTGTGCGTCGACTGCTTGGGGTCTGTGCACCAGACCCGCCGACTCCTTGGACTCTGCTTACCTTCCTTGATTCCTGTGCGCTGACTCCTTGGACTCTGCTCACTTACCTTGATTCCTGTGCGTCGACTCCTTGGACTCTGCTCACCTACCTTGATTCCTGTGCACCAGACCCTTCGACTCTTTGGACTCTGCTCACCTACCTTGATTCCTGTGCACCGACTCCTTGGACTCTGCTCACCTACCTTGATTCCTGTGCGCTGAAACCTTGTACTCTGCTAACTTACGTTGATTCCTGTGCGCTGACTCCTTGGACTCTGCTCACTTACCTTGATTCCTGTGCGTCGACTCTTTGGACTCTACTCACCTGCGCTGACTGCTTGGACTCTGCTCACTTACCTTGATTCCTGTGCGTCGACTCCTTGGACTCTGCTCACCTACCTTGATTCCTGTGCACCAGACCCTCCGACTCTTTGGACTCTGCTCACCTACCTTGATTCCTGTGCACCGACTCCTTGGACTCTGCTCACTTACCTTGATTCCTGTGCGCTGACTCCTTGGACTCTGCTCACCTACCTTGATTCCTGTGCGTTGACTCCTTGGACTCTGCTCACCTACCTTGATTTCTGTGAGTCGACTGCTTGGGTTCTGTGCACCAGACCCGCCGACTCCTTGGACTCTGCTCACCTAACTTGATTCATGTGCGCTGAATCCTTGGACTCTGCTCACTTACCTAGATTCCTGTGCGTCGACTCCTTAGACTCTGCTCACTTACCTTGATTCCTTTGCGTCGACTCCTTAGACTCTGCTCACTTACCTTGATTCCTGTGCGTCGACTCCTTGGACTCTGCTCACCTACCTTGATTCCTGTGCGCTGACTCCTTGGACTCTGCTCACTTACCTTGATTCCTGTGCGTCGACTGCTTGGGGTCTGTGCACCAGACCCGCCGACTCCTTGGACTCTGCTCACCTACCTTGATTCCTGTGCGCTGACTCCTTGGACTCTGCTCACTTACCTTGATTCCTGTGCGTCGACTCCTTGGACTCTGCTCACCTACCTTGATTCCTGTGCACCAGACCCTCCGACTCTTTGGACTCTGCTCACCTACCTTGATTCCTGTGCACCGACTCCTTGGACTCTGCTTACCTTCCTTGATTCCTGTGCGCTGACTCCTTGGACTCTGCTCACTTACCTTGATTCCTGTGCGTCGACTCCTTGGACTCTGCTCACCTACCTTGATTCCTGTGCACCAGACCCTCCGACTCTTTGGACTCTGCTCACCTACCTTGATTCCTGTGCACCGACTCCTTGGACTCTGCTCACCTACCTTGATTCCTGTGCACTGAAACCTTGTACTCTGCTAACTTACGTTGATTCCTGTGCGCTGACTCCTTGGACTCTGCTCACTTACCTTGATTCCTGTGCGTCGACTCTTTGGACTCTACTCACCTGCGCTGACTGCTTGGACTCTGCTCACTTACCTTGATTCCTGTGCGTCGACTCCTTGGACTCTGCTCACCTACCTTGATTCCTGTGCACCAGACCCTCCGACTCTTTGGACTCTGCTCACCTACCTTGATTCCTGTGCACCGACTCCTTGGACTCTGCTCACTTACCTTGATTCCTGTGCGCTGACTCCTTGGACTCTGCTCACCTACCTTGATTCCTGTGCGTTGACTCCTTGGACTCTGCTCACCTACCTTGATTTCTGTGAGTCGACTGCTTGGGTTCTGTGCACCAGACCCGCCGACTCCTTGGACTCTGCTCACCTAACTTGATTCATGTGCGCTGAATCCTTGGACTCTGCTCACTTACCTAGATTCCTGTGCGTCGACTCCTTAGACTCTGCTCACTTACCTTGATTCCTTTGCGTCGACTCCTTAGACTCTGCTCACTTACCTTGATTCCTGTGCGTCGACTCCTTGGACTCTGCTCACCTACCTTGATTCCTGTGCGCTGACTCCTTGGACTCTGCTCACTTACCTTGATTCCTGTGCGTCGACTGCTTGGGGTCTGTGCACCAGACCCGCCGACTCCTTGGACTCTGCTCACCTACCTTGATTCCTGTGCGCTGACTCCTTGGACTCTGCTCACTTACCTTGATTCCTGTGCGTCGACTCCTTGGACTCTGCTCACCTACCTTGATTCCTGTGCACCAGACCCTCCGACTCTTTGGACTCTGCTCACCTACCTTGATTCCTGTGCACCGACTCCTTGGACTCTGCTTACCTTCCTTGATTCCTGTGCGCTGACTCCTTGGACTCTGCTCACTTACCTTGATTCCTGTGCGTCGACTCCTTGGACTCTGCTCACCTACCTTGATTCCTGTGCACCAGACCCTCCGACTCTTTGGACTCTGCTCACCTACCTTGATTCCTGTGCACCGACTCCTTGGACTCTGCTCACCTACCTTGATTCCTGTGCACTGAAACCTTGTACTCTGCTAACTTACCTTGATTCCTGTGCGCTGACTCCTTGGACTCTGCTCACTTACCTTGATTCCTGTGCGTCGACTCTTTGGACTCTACTCACCTGCGCTGACTGCTTGGACTCTGCTCACTTACCTTGATTCCTGTGCGTCGACTCCTTGGACTCTGCTCACCTACCTTGATTCCTGTGCACCAGACCCTCCGACTCTTTGGACTCTGCTCACCTACCTTGATTCCTGTGCACCGACTCCTTGGACTCTGCTCACTTACCTTGATTCCTGTGCGCTGACTCCTTGGACTCTGCTCACCTACCTTGATTCCTGTGCGTTGACTCCTTGGACTCTGCTCACCTACCTTGATTTCTGTGAGTCGACTGCTTGGGTTCTGTGCACCAGACCCGCCGACTCCTTGGACTCTGCTCACCTAACTTGATTCATGTGCGCTGAATCCTTGGACTCTGCTCACTTACCTTGATTCCTGTGCGTCGACTCCTTGGACTCTGCTCACCTACCTTGATTTCTGTGCACCAGACCCGCCGACTCCTTGAACTCTGCTCACCTACCTTGATTCATGTGTGCTGAATCCTTGGACTCTGCTCACTTACCTTCATTCCTGTGCGTCAACACCTAGGACTCTGCTCACCTACCTTGATTCCTGTGCGTTGACTCCTTGGACTCTGCTCACTTACCATGATTCCTGTGCGTCGACTGCTTGGGGTCTGTGCACCAGATCCGCCGACTCCTTGGACTCTGCTCACCTACCTTGATTCATGTGCGCTGAATCCTTGGACTCTGCTCACTTACCTTGATTCCTGTGCGTCGACTCCTTGGACTCTGCTCACCTCCGTTGATTCCTCTGCGCCAGACCCACCGACTCTTTGGACTCTGCTCACCTACCTTGATTCCTGTGTGCCGACTCTTTGGACTCTGCTCACCTATCTTGATTCCTGTGCGCTGACTCCTTGGACTCTGCTCACTTACATTGATTCCTGTGCGTCGATTCCTTGGACTCTGCTCACCTACCTTGATTCCTGTGCACCATACCCGCTGACTCCTTGGACTCTGCTCACCTACCTTGATTCCTGTGCACCCGACCCGCCGACTCCATGGACTCTGCTCACCTACCTTGATTCCTGTGCGCCGACTCCTTGGACTCTGCTCACCTATCTTGATTCCTCTGCGCTGACTCCTTGGACTCTGCTCACCTATCATGATTCCTGTGCGCTGACTCCTTGGACTCTGCTCACTTACATTGATTCCTGTGCACCATACCTGCGACTCCTTGGACTCTGCTCACCTACCTTGATTCCTGTGCACCAGACCCGCCGACTCCATGGACTCTGCTCACCTACCTTGATTCCTGTGCGCTGTCTCCTTGGACTCTGCTCGCCTATCTTGATTCCTGTGCGCTGACTCCTTAGACTCTGCTCACTTAACTTGATTCCTGTGCGCCGACTCCTTGGACTCTGCTCACTTACCTTGATTCCTGTGCGCCGACTCCTTGGACTCTGCTCACTTACATTGATTCCTGTGCGTCGACTCCTTGGACTCTGCTCACCTACCTTGATTCCCGTGCACCATACCCGCCGACTCCTTGGACTCTGCTCACCTACCTTGATCCCTGTGCACCAGACCCTCCGACTCCATGGACTCTTCTCACCTACCTTGATTCCTGTGCGCCGACTCCTTGGACTCTGCTCACCTACCTTGATTCCTGTGCGCCAGACACTTGGACTCTGCTCACCTACCTTGATTCCTATGCAACGACTCCTTGGACTCTGCTCACCTACCTTGATTCCTGTGCGCCAGACCCACCAAGTCTTTGGACTCTGCTCACCTACCTTGATTCCTGTGCGCCAGACCCGCCAACTCTTTGGACTCTGCTCAACTACCTTGATTTCTGTGCGCCAGACCCGCCAACTCTTTGGACTCTGCTTACCTACTTTCATTCCTGTGTGCCAGACCCGCCGACTCTTATTTATATAGCGCCATCATATTCCACAGCACTGTACAATGTGTGTTATTATTATTTATATATCGCCATCCTATTCTGCAGCACTGTGCAATGTGTTTTATCATTATTTATATAGCGCCATCATACTCCGCAGTGCTGTACAATGTGTGTTGTTATTATTGATTTATATAGCACCATCATATACCGCCGCACTGTACAATGTGTTGTTAGTATTGTTGATTTTTATAGCGCCATCATATTCCGCAGCGCTGTACATTGTGTCTTATTATATAATGGAATTTAGGAACAACATTTTCATATTTCATGATCAGTTTTTTATGAGATTTAGGATTGTTTTTTCTCCATATTGTCAGTTTTCTTCTTTTGTGATTAATTAGTCTGAATTAATAACAGTTTTAATTAACAAGGGATATCAGCTGTTACCAAACCTAAGCAGTGTTTGTGCTTCTAGTGAAATACAGAAAATAATAAATGAAAACTAATAATACATTGAAATCTGCCCATGAAACGGAATTCATAGTCATTCGTGGTCACTGTTGGCAAACCAGAAACCAGAATTGTGACATCATCGGTGTCTGTGACATCATAGGTCTCTGCGACATCATTGGTGTCTGTGACATCATCGGTGTCTGTGACATCATCGGTATGTGCCTATAAAACTGCAAGCCGCTCCTCTTTCCCTTTAGTGCAGTTGGGCGCTCGACACTTCAAGGTGCTATTCCATAGCGAACTTAAAGTGTTGCTACCAACGATTTCAAACGGTTATGGAGAAGAAAAGCAAATCTAGCGCTGTGCAGGATTGCTGCCTTCTTTCTGGACTTCGGTGGAGTTTAAAGAGATGCTGCCCCAGAAAACTGAGAACATTCTGCAAAAGAGTAAGATCAGCTTTCACAAACGCTGTAAGGCGGACAAGGAGGAGAGACGAAAGCACGGAGCACTTGGCCAGTAGAGTCATACTCAAAAGAAAGAGAGAGAGTAGCAGTTCAGAGGAAGAAAGATACAAAGAAAGGAAGAGGAGGAGAGTAACTGCTAATGACAGAGATGATGGCATCAAAGATCTGGGGCAGCAGGGGGGGCAACAAGGACGTGAACACCTGAAGCAACGCATGCTGGTGAAGGGAAAGTTTCCCATCAAAAGACGCAGGAGTAAGGAGGAGAGTATTGTTCCTGCTAAAAGATTTAGGAGCCTTCTCCCCATGACAGTCTCCGGCTTCACCTTCCATTCTGTGCTGGGACAAGGAGCCTTTGGAAAGGTTGTTTTGGCTTCTGTCCCTACCAGGGACTCCCCGGTAGCGGTTAAGGTCATCAAAAAGAAAGCCATGAAGACTGAATACATAATAAGAGAGAGGAGGATTCTGGAGGTGGCTCGGAACAGCCCATTCCTGTGCCATGGATACGCAGCCTTCCAAACACAGAGATGCGCAGTCCTTCTCATGGAGTATATGGCTGGAGGGAGCCTCGAGTCATATCTGCGGAGGTTGGGCTCCTTCACCGAGACCGCCGCTGCCTTTTATGCAGCAGAAATGGTGTGCGGCACCCAGTTCCTCCACTCTCGGGGAATAATACATCGCGACTTGAAGCCGAGTAACGTCTTGCTTGATGGAGAGGCCCATGTAAAGCTCGGCGATTTTGGGTGTGTTGTAGAAAATATTTTCGGGACCGCACAGACCACAGGAATTTGCGGCACATTTGCCTACATGGCCCCAGAAGTACATCTCAAGCAAGCATATGGCGTTGCCGTGGACTGGTGGTCCTTCGGGGTGATGCTCTTCCGCATGCTGAACGGAGATTACCCTTTCTTTGCCGGCGATTGCAGGAGGACACATTTCCTTCATATCGTGCATGGCAACCCCCGCTATACCAAAAAGCTGAGCAAGAAAGGTCTGGACATCTTAAAGCATCTCCTGAAGAAGGACCCTCAGCGTCGCCTCGGGGTGAAAGGAGACATCAGGCGGCATTCGTTCTTTCAAAGCATCAAGTGGGACGACATAGAGAGCCGACGTGCAACTCCCCCGTACCGGCTGGAAGTAAGATCAGATCTCCACCAGAAGAAGCTCTGCAATATTCCATCAATTCTGCGGACCCCGGAGGACATTTCCTCTTCATCCAGTAAAAAGGACCTGTCTGGCTTTACCTTTGTAACCCCAGACTGGATGAATTGAAGGATGGACAGTGCCCCGGCCAAGTGACTCCCAAACTCTTGTTTCCAAAGACAATCCCAATAAATGAAGGAAACAAAACACACTTTTGGTTTTTGTATCTTCAATTCTATAGAACTCTGGATGGCTGTAAGTGGGTGTGACCTCACAATACAGTCCCTGCCTTTGTGACATCATACACCGTGACACCTTTCATATACTCTGAAACACGGAATATAACAAATAAAACTAAATTTCAAACATGTACTTTCTGCACCTCGCAATTAACACAATCCGGGCGATACTTCGGCCAGCTGACCGGCTCCGACACTCCAGAACGCCCCCAAAAAAGGCCAACACAAAATCTGCCCCAAAACAACGAATTCCGAGGCCAGAATAAATATTATTACCCCCCATGTCCGAGTCAGAAAATACCCCACAAATAAATAAATGCCCACAGTAACCTTTTCATTTCCAGCAACACAGCCACATCCTATGAGCTGGATTATCAATTATTAGATGGAGAAGATAAGTGACCTCTAGAGACCTGTCGCTATAATTACCATTTATTTACACATTATTACTACTTATATAGAGCCACCATATTCCGCAGTGCTTTACAATGTCTGTTAATATTATCATTTATATAGCGCCACCATATTCCGCAGCGTTTTACAATGTGTGTTATTATTATTATTGATTTATATAGTGCCACAATATTCAGCAGCGTTGTGCAGTGTGTTATTATTTATATAGCGCCATCATATTCCGCAGCGCTGTACAATGTGTGTTATTATTATTGATTTATATAGCGCTATCATACTCCGCTGTAAAATTTATTTTATTATTATTTATACATCGCCACCATACTCCATAGCGCTGTACAATGTAAATAACACCTGATCCTCTAGATCTCTATATATTACTGTATAGATTAAATAAACAAAATAAAGCAAACCTAACTGCGGACTTATCTAACAAAACTGTTAAAATCTGGCAATGCTCATTTAATACACAGAGTTAACAAAACTGTGACATTTTCTAAAAGCAAGTGTTGCTATAAAGGGAATAAGGTCAATAAATTAATCACAAATTAACGTAAAAAAAGAAATAGGTTAATCACTAAAATTATAGATACTGATAAAAAAGTTATGAACCCTGATAAAATCGGCCTACGTTTTTGAAAATTTTAGCAAACTCTGTACAATCTCCTATCAATACTTCACCGAGGAATATTTTAAAGATAAAAGATCAAAAGTAACTAATGAACAGATACTAAATATCAAGATTTATACAGCAGTATTAGCAGATGGAATGAAAATTATAATTCAGTCGTTGATTCATTCAGACCAAGTAGGTTTCAGTGAATAATAGAAGAAGAGTAATAGACACATTCGACTTTAGCCTTTGACGGATTCAGATGGGATCTCCTCTTAAAATCTCTAGAAACCTTTGGATTTAATGCTAGAATGATAGACGCTATCAAGGCTTTATATACTATCCCTACTGCTAGAGTAACGGGATCAGGTTTCTCCTCATCACCGCTCTTATATATTCTCTCATTGGGACCCTTGGCCATCTCGAATAGAGAAAACCCTAGCATTAAATGCTTCACTACTGCACACGGGGAGCCTTTATGCCGATGATATACTAATCGCCAAGGGAAATCTGGAGAAATAGTGAAAGCTATAGATGAATACGCCATATATTCAGAATACAAGCTCCATTTAGAAAAACATCCCAAACCATGTGAAATGCAACTTGATAAACAAACTTTGTTTTCACCCGGGCTAAAGATGACAGTAAACACCTAGGAATACATATCTTAAATAAGTGCTGGAAGATAACTTCCTACCACAACTCCAACAAACAAATAAAAATCTAATAGAGTGGAAAACGCTGGAGATTAACTGGTGAGGAATAGTAAATTCTATTAAAGACAATATTCTCTCAAAATTGACATATCTTATTCAGATGATCCCACGTTCCTAAACCCTGATTAAAACTATTACAAACAGCATTCTCTAAATGTATTTTATTGGGTAGAAAAGCGTGATATAAAATATTAGAATGCTAGCAGGTTGGTCCATGCTCTCATTACCCAAAAATACCAACTAGAGACGTGACAGATGGCCCCATATATAGCTGGATATCGCTAGTATTAAAAATGTACTCACTTTGTATGGCAGCCTGATAAAACTAATGCCTCTATGATGCTGTTTTCAGTTGTTTAGGGTTTTCGGCATCCGCTACGCTCTTCCTCTGTATGTCTCCGTGTTTGAGGCGGTGCGTGTTTTTGCCTAAAGATCAGTAATACATGTATTAGAGAGAGCTACATATATGTTTTCTCTGGAAGATGAATAGTGTATGTGTGTTACAGAGAGCTGTGCATATGTTGGGCTCTCGCCGTGTCTGTGTGCAGGAGCGTCTGTGTGTCAGAACTATGACATCACAAGACATTGCTGTTCCAGCTCTCATTTCCAGGGGGAAGATCATGCTGCTGCCGGATATAACCGGTTTCTTTTTTAACTGTACTTTGTATTTGTGTTAAACCCAAATTTTAAGGACAATATGGAGATGAGGAATAGTTAATACTATAGATTGCCAGCAATTCCTGTACATATACCAGGGAGCCGGTCCCTGTATATAATACAAAGCAGAGAGGGGCCCAGCGACGGGTTCTGGCCTAGGCGCAGGCCTCCACAGTTTGCTTGCATCCTTTAAAAGTGGGGCGCGGGGATATGGCATACCCTGAACCCCCTAAAGTAACCAGGGGATGGGGCGGCAGGCAACATTTCTTTTTTTGTTTTTTTTTATTGAAGCCCAGGGGTCAGTGACTCCGCAGTGAAAAAACAAAAAAGTGCCAATGTGCCTTTAAGGCCGGGGTGAACTTCAGGCCCCCCTCTTAGTGTTCTTTGGGGGTCGGACCCAATAAGGGATACGCGGCCCCTTCCTCCCTTCCCGGCCATAAGGCCTGCAGGAGGAGTGGATCTTCCTAAACACACGCTCTCTGTGCAAAAAAAACCTGCAATTGTGCAAAAAAAAGCTAAATATAAAAGTGCTCCCCAAGGAAGCCCCAGCCCTTAGGCTAGTGCGCTTAACCGCACACACCACCATCGTGCGCAGTGCTCCGTCGAGGACCAAAGAATCGGGACAAATTGCAACCTTGGGGCTTCATGCTAAACCAGCCCTCTAAGGCCAGACGAACCAGCTTTCCCTCTCACACGTACTCACTTAATCTTAGCCAAAAGGCCGGGAAGCGGTAACTACTACCCCACTTCGGCCTGAAGGTAAATACATCACTGGGTGGCAGCAGGTAGTTCTCCGTCCGCCGCTCCGATATTTATGGAGACATCATCAGGTCAAAACCTGGATGAGGATGATGAGAGTTGCTGGAGATCAGCCTACTGGATACCCATGAAATAATCTCCCACGAGGCACATAAATAGTTAAAACATTATTAAAGATTGTAATGTATGTTTATGTGTAATAAATAGTTTTATGAATTCCCGGCTGTTGTGTGTTTATTACCGGGTTTGTGGTAAATGCTCACCTACCTTGATTCCTGTGCACCATCTCAGTGGTGATATCAATGAAAATGCACTCACAAACGCTGGAAGTCTTCAAATTTCAAAAAACACGTTTCTTTAATATCTTCATATAAAATCTACAAAACAGACGTAAACGAAGATGGTGCAGTATCCTCGTACAAATGTTGTTAAAAAGGTTAGAATACACTTACAGCCATGATGGCATAACCAAATTGTTATGCATATGCGCCTGTGTAAGTCAGAAAAAGTCCTGAACACGGTAAAATCACCTTCTTCTTAATTTCTCTACGCATTTAGCCAGTAGAAACTGGCTTACTCGGGAGAAAATGAACTCAAAATTCGTAAGGATTAAATCAATATAAAAAGTTTTTTCTGTCGATTCTGGCGATTCCTTGGACTCTGCTCACCTTCCTTGATTCCTGTGCACCAGACCCGGCGATTCCTTGGACTCCTCTTTCTCAGTGACCCTACCGTGTACCGACTTTGGCTAGATCCTGGCTTTTTGGGCCTTGTCTTCTAAATGCCTTGCTCTGGTTCCTGTGTCTTGCATACCGGACTCCGTTGTGTATATCTACTACAGCTGTCTCCTGACACATATGGACATGGCATTACACGTGGACATACCATTACGCATGGACATAGCATTAAACATGGATATAGTATTAAACATGGAGATAGCATTGAACAGAAATGTCAGTGAGTACTATGACATCATAAGACATGAGAGTTGCTGATCAGCCTGCTGGAAAGCAAAAAAAAACAATCTCCCATGAGGCAGATAAATAGTTAAAACTTTATTAAAGATTGTAATGTGTGTTTGTGTGTTTATTACCGGGTTTTTGTTCTGAAAACTAGAGACATAACGGATATTGTTAAACTGTCACACTGTTTGCGGAGGTTCCGCGATCAGCGCACGTCTATCGTAAATCGTCTGCCTTACCGGCTCTGAGCAAAGGGATACCACAGAGACACGCCTACATACTAAGATACCGCCCGTTGCCTGATAAACTACGCCTACCTATACACATGAATTTTTCACGGAACGCCCTGTCGGCTCAGCTATCTTAGCGTCAGTTTCGCAGACTCCGCCCCCCCGATGGAGGGAGTCACAGCGCAGGCGGAGTCACGTGGTCTCGGTGACCCAGCGATCTGCAGCGACCCGCAGTGATGGCAGCTGAGAGGATGCGACAGGAGATTCCCCAACACTGGTGAGTGGAGGAAACGGAAGGAGACGGCACAGAAAGCATTTGATATGATACAAGTGACCGGAGGGGACAGGGAGAGAGACCGTTCAGGTGATAGGGCGAGTGCGGGCAGTGATAGTGTTGGGGTGATAGGGAGAGGGCGAGAAGTGAAAGTGTTGGGGTGACACGGAGAGGGAGGGCAGTGAGAGTGTTGGGGTGACAGAGAGAGGGGGCGGGCAGTGAGAGTGTTGGGGTGACATAGAGAGGGGGCGGGCAGTGAGAGTGTTGGGGTGACAGGGAGGGGGCGGGCAGTGAGAGGGTTGGGGTGACAGGGAGGGGGCGGGCAGTGAGAGTGTTGGGGTGACAGGTGAGACATACAGGTTCTGCAGAGACTCTTTGTAATGCCGTCACCTCCGGTCAGATCTGTCTCTTGCGGAGACCTCGCTGTGACTCTCCTGTGAGATGCAGCCAGACTTGGAGTTTATTTTGGGGGCCATATGACGCCAGCAGGGGAAATGTGTGGGTTCAGCCTGCAACGGGTGGGTTTATGGGGGCACAATGACTGTGTGCACTGCGTGTATGGTGGGCGTTAATCACACTTTATGGAAGTAGATTTTGATTCTTTTCTTTAGGTTTATTGCATTAAAAATCTCCTGTACCACTAACATGAGGGGCATCAGCCATGGCCCTAAACAGGAAAGTTTCATCCGTTGCTATGGTGATAGGACTTTTCAACCTTTGCACCCAAATAATCTTCATATATAACCCACCGCAGGGTGTGTGATGGGAATCTTTAGATCCATCTCTTCCCAAATTCCATGCATCGGCTCTTTAGATCTACCTTTTATATAAAATGTTTTTGAAACTGTTAGAGGTTTGCGGGCCGGGGGTATTATTCAATGGCATCCATCAGTCCTGCCCAGTGCTTGGGGGTATTAGTCCGTCCCTTATGGGCCCGCGGAACCCCACGTTATTAAATGACTGATAGGGAAACTTTCTTATACCTGTCATTGTCTTTTTGGAGTTTTCCACCCAGCGTTAGGGGACATTATTCACGTTAACTGTGATATTCCCTGAAATATTATTCTTTACAGCATTCATTATACCGTCTGCAGTTTCCCGTTCACTTGGTCACGTTGTTCCGTTGTTCGCACCCCGCGAACCAGATGACCTTGGCTAACATTCTGTATCCGCAGGCTGCCTTTATATGCTTTTTATTCTTTTTAATATCAATGGATGCATTTATTTTTGGCTCCTGAAATAATTTCGCTATACATTACTCGTTACACGTAACACGTCGATAACATCTTTTTTTGCACAAAGAAACCAGAAGCCCAAATGTGAAATATATTTATTCAGTAAAACAATATTCCTGATTCCTGCATCTTCATCTCTAAATTTTAAATGTTACAAGAACTATTGCAGCACATATACCACTCAGTTGTGTTGATCCCTGATTTTAAACACTTAAATCATTAAAGAATGTTTTTATTTGATGGCGTATTAGGTAAATATAAAATAGGCATGTGGCTCAGCTTTCGTTAATGTTCCCCTTTTGATTGCCAATGTAAAGGAACTCCATATACAGCTCTACTCCTCAAAATAATATTAATAACAATATTTAGTATCCACTATAATTAAGCACCTGATGGCCTGAAACGTGTAAAACATTATTTATTTATAGCTTTTCATTTATTATTGGCTGTTTTTTATCCAAAAAATTTAGGGGCCAACTTTTCCTTCCCAATCATTTTTTATTTTCATTTATTACCCCGTGGTCTGCAGTTAAAGGATATTAATACAAGGTAAAACACACCTTTCTTCAGTGCTGCACCACTCTGTACAAAGAGTATTTTATTCCATAAAGATTCAAGCTTGTAAGTTTAACCATTATTCTTACACTTGCACACTCGTAACAACATGCAGTAACACACATTCTACACGCATGTAAAGCCATACACCATGCTAAAACCATACACTAATACACACACTATATGCTGATATAGACACTCGTGCTAATGCCATACTGTGACATACACACCATATATGCTTATGGTAAATTCTTAAACACATGCACAAACTATGCAATAACACACACACACACACTGGCTAACACTATCCATATATAAAAACACACGCTCTAACACTATGGACACATACACACTGGATATGGCACTATAATACAGTAGACATACTGACTCTGGCACTATCCATTTACACACTGATACTACAGTATAGACACACACAGACTGACTCCAGCACTATACGTATACACACATACACACCAACGCTGACACTATATGGTTATATGATATAAGCACATATGATATTCCATCAACAAAACCATATAAAGGGACGTTGGGCAGACTCTGAGCCGTCAGATTCTGTGTTGCTCTGCCGTACGCGTTCTGTGTTGTTAAACGTTTTTTTCTGTTGTTTTGAGTTCGGGGGTCTGATTACCCTCCCCGTGAATCACCGCTAATAGCCTTTTGTGACTAGGTTTACATTCGCTGCTGGTGCAGAATACATGCTCTGCCTGAGAGGGTGGTAGGTAAGTGAACAGTCTTTCAGCAGAAACGGTAGAGCATAATGCAGCGAGGGAATGTTAGGCTGATTAAAATGTCATCAGTCTGCTAAGGGCAAGACCAAGCTCCTGCGCTCACCAAGGGGAAGTATGGTGAGGGGGGGCTTTTAGATTTAAAAGAAATGCTCAAATATTATATCTATAACTCGTATTTATCGTTTTATATAAATACGCTTTCACCTGCATTTTCACACTTAGATGTTAATGCAAAAATGTATCTGCGGATCTCGAGTGTTTAGAACTTCATTTTCAATGCATTTTTTTAAATAAAGAGACGTGAAGGGCTAACTGTATATCTAGACGACCCATTTGTAAGCTTACCCTAATTTCTTAATTTCCGAAAATGTTTCTATATTTTTTTTTCTTGTGCAGCTGGACAGTAATGGAATCTGGAAATGTTACCCAAGAACAAGAAGTTATTCCTAATAAAGAGACAGATTAACACAGTTTGTGAAGGTCCGGCTCTGCAGTTCGCTCTTCTTGTACCTCGACATGTATAAAGTGAAAGAATGGCCACTGACTTTAGAGACTTGGAAAATGATTTATTTACTGTAGATGGATGAAGAGATCTTTGTATATATTAATATATCGCATTCCACATAAATAAAATAAATATATATATTTCTTTAAATAAATAACTTTAAGGCTCTTTGGACCATATTTTTTTTTTTTATATTTTATCATCTCTGTCGTTTCCATTGCTATGTTTCTGGAATTCATGTCAACTTATAATGAAGCATGTCTGCGCTTATCTAATTAAAGAGTATATTAATTGTGGATTTATTCAAGAAAATTGCTTAGTCCTTCCTTCCTACAGGAAAAGCTTGCTGGCGTTGGCCCTTCATACCGGAGAGCAAGATCACAAAGTGAAAATCCTTCTTTAACAAATAAACCCCATGATCTACCAAGCTAAAAACGTGGGTAGCATTATACTACTTTAATGCTTTTATCAAAAGTAGATTAAGCAACATAATACATTTTGCTGTTAGAATGGTTGGATTCCTGTTTTTATGAATAAAGTTAAATTACAGATTTTCACCTGTCCTTAATCATTTTATCTGTAATTCCAACACCAGCCCCTCTGCTAAAGAGCCTTCCCTGTTAATGGCTATTGAAAATATAAACATTTACAACATTTAAGGCTGTCTCGCTGGCAAGGTGACAGCCTCTGTCTAAAGCAGGGAAGATAGGGAGCTGCCTGCTGAGCCCTGAGCTGGAGCCCTCACTTTAGTAAAACACCCCTTTTATTTACAGGTTAAAATCATTTGCGTAATGTAATTTTTAAAAATCTGCTCCCAGAGGTGAGTTTTTAGGCACCAGAATGTTGACTAATTTAAAAAAAAAACATATATATATATATATATATATCCATTTACTCACAGAGTCCATTGCACACCATTCCAAATATTCCAAGCCCGGTGCTAGTAACCAGCAGTTTCCATGTAAAACACTTTCAAAAAGATGGTCAGCACTCCAGGTCTTTAAATAGACAATTTCATTTTATTCAAAGTCAAGTCGACGTTTCAGTCATTACTGACTTTCATCAGGACATGATGAATATATATATATATATATTATAATAAAATGTAATTAAAACTTCTCAGCAGACATCTGCATGAATGTTCGGCTGTACAGAGGTCCACTCTGTCTTCTGGTTGTTGAGAAGGATATGAGGTAGTAATCTGGAGATGCATCTGAATTTATGTGCCATAAACACAACATAACCTGTGCGAAAAATCCTAAACACGGCATAGCTTTGCTGGATAGCAAGTGTCAGGAAGCCGCTGGCGACATATACTGTGTTGCCTGTTTTACAGAACTATATGTTTGTGTATCGTTTTGGGGTTTCTTTGTTGCCATTTCCAGTTACAAACTCAGCATAATAAATGTAAACAAATAAAGAAATAACCGTTTCTGAGCTGCAATTTACACCTTATAATGTGTGCCGTATATATATATATATGCCCGACGTGTGTGTTAGATTATGATGGTATATTGTCAATTTAATTTAGTAAGCATATACAAAAACCTTTTTTGTATGCTATAGTTTTGAATAAATGATTCATACTGTTTTACTAAATATATGAATATAGCATCAAGCCGTGAGAAAAGCAATATAGTCTATATATTCCAGTATTATAAGGGGCAATCCCTGCTATTTATGGTGATACTAATGCAGGGATAATAATAGCGAATTATTATTTTGTCTAAAAAAAAGTTGGCCAAAATACTGAAATTAGACCATGTCACCATGCCAAACATCTTCTCGGAGTCCAAACCCAACATCTGGGGTGGGCTGAATGGAATTTGTTCAGCATGCAACCACCGCTGTCAATTAGTTCAAAATATCATGGCAAAATTCCACTGATACTGGTTATATACTAAATATTAGCTATTTTGTTTTTTAAACCCACCAGATTTTAATGAATTAGGTGAATCCAAGGCTTATATTTCTAAGCAGATCCATATAATGAGGTGTCGGCGTAACTTGATGCATTTTTAAAAGTGATTTTATAAAACTCGTTATCAATAGAGGGAAGAAAAACATCTGATCTCCCAGATCTCCCTCTATATCTATATAGATTAAACAAACAAAATAAAGAAACCCCAGGTGCAGAATTATCTAACAAAATTACTAAAAACTGATAAGCTAACATTTAATAATTAAAATTAATACAATTATGGAATGGGTACAAGAAAGGGAATAAGGCTGATAAATTAATGACATATCAACTTAAAAAAGGATAACTCAAAAAAAAGGTTCATCTCTAAAATTATAATGATAAAATAACTATGACCACTGATAAAATTAGTCTAGCTGTTAGAAAATTTGAACAAACGTACAATCTCATGGCACACCATGGATACAACCTAAAGTAACTGATAAACAACTCCAAGTTTTAAACGTCCCAATATTAGAAGCGGAATACCCTAGATGCATTGATAAGTTAAAATGTAATAAAACCCCAGGTCCCGGTGGATTTAAAGACCTATTCTATGAGTTGCTGAGAGATTGTATAAAGAGATTTAACTACCGTCTTTAATGAGATTGATAATACAGGTAAACTCCCCGAAGAACTCTTCATTGCACTGATCATGTATTTGCAATTGCATCATTGGGGGGGGTTACCGCTGCAGCGTCACTCTCAGGTAATGATTGTGCAGTAGGAGGAGGTCAGGGCTGCTCTCCACACTCTTATGGGGGTTTAAGAAATTCTGGATTTCATCCCTGAAGCTGCCTATGGGGTTAATGCTGCATAACTTACACATTATGTATAATACACTTCCCACTGACAGATAGGCTTTACACTCAAACGATCAGTAAAAAAAATACTTAATGTGCAATAAAGGGGCAATACATAAACATAATTGCCTTAAACGGCACTTACTCAGAAGTTGCAAACAGCCGATACAATTAACTAATTATTGCATTCAAGTAATTCATACTAATCAGTGATCATCACTAATGATTTGATTTCAAACAATATATATATATATAAATTACAACAATATCATTCATCACAAATCTGTAACATCTATTACCACAATTAAGCCATAAGGAACAAAAACCACGAGAAATAAGTTTGGTTTTAAATTTCTGTGGATTAATGTCAAATTGTTATCAACAAATATCAATTGTTATCAATCAAAAAGCTGTTTTATCACTTAAGAAAAATAAGTAAAAAGTGTACAATATCTGATTGTTCATTATCTTATTTGCATATCAAAATACATGAGATTAAATAAATGAGTAATCATTTAAAGCAGACATGATGCATTACTGTGTATATTGTATACAGTTCCAATCATAAACTCATAAATAGATAAATAGTCACCCGGACTTTACTAGAAACAAATGAAACAATTAAGATAAAGCTTACTGTGCAATGTATAAGCTACTATTGCTGATATACAGTATAATTTAAAAGGAAAACACTTATTTATGTAGGAGACAATTGCAATTACTCACTTTTTTGGCTTCTTAATAAATCTTTTCATTTGCCAAATTTATTTTAGTGTTGCAAAATGTAAGTAAATTTAACACTTTATTCATAAAGTTCGAGATTTCAGTTTACCATGAGATTACATGATTTAATCCATATAGAAATACATGGCTATATTGGTGACAAACGTATCACAATAAAATTCATTATTCTATTGGATTAATCCATTACTATATGCATATTACTGAATGAATATAAAATAAATAATGATATAATGATAGGATTTCACGTGAAAACAACAAAATACAACTATTAGTTGTACTCAATCACTGAAATATAAACATAATGGATATAGCATTGAATGTTTCATAAAAATAAATAATCAACTTGGATAATGGAAAAGGCATCATTATATACCGATTCCTATTCTTTATTTTAATTGCACAGTATTTATACAGGATATCCTTGTATGTAGGGGGTTATAGTTTCTCTTAGATAATGATAACAAAATAAATTAATTCTAAATTTGAAAAGGATATAGAAATACTATATATTGCAGGTTATTGATCACTGATTTTGCACAGAAGCCCAACGATGATACCTTATGGACGTAGGGTTCTATAGTTTTTTCAAACCAAGATAAGAGACAGCCCTACAAGATTTAAAATTGTAAGATCCACATTTACAATGCAATATATTACTCTGAGGCACAGTTTTATTGGATATACACTAATACAACTGAAGATTCAAAAACAAAAAAAACTAACGTAAGCTTTCTGGAAAATGATGCAGAACATAGTCTGTGCTATGTCTGGGTTTCCAGGAGGAAAAGTTTGATTGTTTTACTTGTTTCTATGTAAAGTTTTCAAAAAAATTGAGAGCTTAGTAATATCAATAATTGATAGTTTGAATTATAAATGAAGATAGCCACGATAAATGGTATTGGGGCGAAGATCAAAGGTCCTTTTTCCTTCCTAAGGAAAGAAACGATACAAATAAGAGCATTACAATATAATCACTGGAAACAATCAGAAAATATATAAGGGGCCAAAAAATGTATAAATTGAATCCTCCCATCAGACTAGTTGCACCATTTGAAACAACAAATTAAACCCCTTATACTGGTTAATAATAATATAAGCGACTTACTATAAAGATGCTCTAATACTGAAGATATACAACCCTTCTTTCATCACAGTGACAACTAATGTGTTTTTATATTATTTTCATATATACTTACAGCGTATTGATTACATTTACCATGACTTCTAACTCAGTTTTATGTTAATGCATTTTGTATTTATATATATATTATTAATTTCCTTTAATTTTCAATTGTGTCATTGGAAATACAGCATTGAATGGGTTAAAGCTGCACAATCGCACTCTTGATGATCTTGTGCAGTAGGAGGAGGTAAGGGATGGTCCCCATACTTGTGTTGCATTTATCTATTACTATATGTTAATTATGAAAGAATATGGAAATATAGATTATGACTACTATTGTAATCAATAATTAATATACACTAACACAGTGTTCAAGGATTGTTATAAATAATCATTACTATATACATTGTGATTAATAAATACATCATCATATACTAGCTACATACTGATTAATAAGGTATATAAAATACATTTTAATGGCATAATTAAATTGTGCATAATTAATTAAAACAATATCATAATTTATCATGTATCACAATTTGTAAAAAGCAACAGTTTAGGTCATATTCTGTGTTCATCCTCTGGGGCTTCTGTGAATGCATTCAATAAATTCAAGAGAAATATTTTAAGTTACCTGAATTACAAGCCTGAAAGTGTTAACTTACTGGAATCATTACTGGAATCATTAGTGATATTATTTAGGTGTTCTCGTTTGCGTGACTTTATTGTCTATATGCACGGCCTATATCGAAGAACACTTGAAGGTCAATATAATTCCAATGCGTAAAAAAACACATTAGTTGTCACTGTGATGAAAGAAGGGTTGTATATCTTAAGTATTACAGCATCTTTATAGTAAGTCGCTTATATCATTATTAACCATTATAAGGGGTTTAATTTGTTGTTTCAAAAGGTGCAAATAGTGTGATGGGAGGATTCAATGTATTCATTTAATTTATTTAATTAATTTTCTCTTTGTGGGCTGAAATATTAAATGCCTAAGAGAGAAACATCACAATCTGGGCAACATTCTAGAAAGCTAGTACCAAAACATAATGCAACAGTAGTTTTACTGAAAGGGTGGTTGATACATGGCACAGCCTTCCAGATGAAGTAGTAGAGGCTTAACCAAGGATTGATTAAATTTAATAATAAGTTATATAGGCAGCTGGGAACTAGCTTGACACTCAAATACAACACTTCTGAATTAAGTCACCTCTACTCAAGGAGGGGTATGTTTCATTAATGTTCATGAGCTCAGGTGTTCTGAGAAAAGTTAAAAGGTGCACTTATTCACTTATACAATAAAACTTTTTATAAATGTGTAAAATAATGGACTTTCAGCCAAATGGTTTCTGACTATGGTTGGCTTGCTGTGTGATTTTTAACCCAGGAGTGCAGGGGCTTCGATATTCCCTTTCTTTGTAAAAAGTCATGTTTGCCTCTTACTCTTGAGAGGCAGTACGGGAAGAGAAAAATTACTAATTTTTATGCCCTTTCTCTAGCAGATTATACAAACAGGACCTTTGAGATCATCATGGTGTCTATCGCAGGAAGTATTATGCTGGTATCTGGCGTTATCTTATTGCTGCCAATCATGAAAAGGTACATCATGTAGCACTGATAAAGATTCTGCAGAATTGCCAGACAGATAAGGGCCATTCTAAGGATGGGGGACCAGCTGATCCCCAGGATTTTCTTATTTCTCATCATATGAGGTCATGTACTGGCACCTTCTGTTTTTATTTACTTGTAATTATATGTATGCCTTCAAGGGTTATTTATGCTTAAATGTAGCTATATCTTTAGTTTTGCTCTGGTCTTATAAATATTTAGGAGGGACACATAACTTACCTCCTCATCCTTGTATTGAGTGTAATCTTGGAGTACCAGGACATCACTTCACGTAATAACGCCTCCAGTGGTCACACAGGTTGGCCGAAGGGGAACTAGGGAGGGTTTGTGCTTGCTGAGACCTCCAATACATAGGAAAGCCTAGATCTAGTTTTTAGTTCACAGTCTTATTTAGTGAGTGCTGATGTGTGTGTGTGATAAGACTGTCAAGCGAGCATTGAGATTCTTCATAATGTGCTTTTACTCAGCCCAACAGTTGCAAGGGTGATAGTGGGGTATTACGTCAAAGCCAATACTTTATTGGGCAACATACAAAACATTGTAAGGTCTCTTCTTCAGATGTAACATTTTATGTGAATATCACTTGTTTAAATGGTTCTTTGTCCTTCGTACAGGCTTTGGGGTGGCTGTGACTCCTCTTACAAAGAGTACCCAGAAGAAAAAGGAGTCTCAAGTGTCAACGTGAATTCGAACACACATGAGAACTTCTCCACAACTGACTTTAAAGGCCCGGTGCATATAACTTATGTTACAGAGTAGGAGAAACCACATTCAGAGATTCCCATCAGTAGGGTGAAGCTATCCAGAGTTGCTCTTCTCCATATTTCTCTGATAACCTGTATGAACCTTCACAATGACATTGATTCAGAAGAAACTCTTTGAAGATGTCTAAGAATCATTCCTAGAATCCTGCCGTTGAAGGACACTGAGATGGTGTGTACTGTATATATGTCTAGAGGAACTCTCAAATTATCTGGTACTTAGTTACCACTTACAACGTCTTAAACCATTTCGAAAACATAGCAGACATAATGAACTATATCATTAATTAGAGAGAAAAAAACAATTGAAAAAAGGGGGGAAATGTGCATTGATATTCAATAAATGAATAAAAAAAGAGTTAAATGAAGAGTTCACACTAGAAAACTTCTTGATGGCTCCACAATATAATAATATCTCCATTTGTCGGGCCTTTGTATTGGATCCACTTGCCATGGCAGATACAATTGAAGATCTGTAATCAATGTGATGAAAACCAGGAATACATTTCCCATAATGGGATTCAGATTGAATTAATGTATTTTTAATTATGTATGTGTCATGGTTTATGCATTATAAGTACTCTTTCTTTAATTACTCCTTACCTAATGTGCTCACTCCCTATTTGAACCGCATTAGGGAGTGGTTCTGGGCACTTCAACTGTGTTAACAAATGTACTGCAGGAGTGCCTTCTCCCTACAGGTGATCCGAGGAAGGGCCTCATCGCTCAGACCGGAGCTGTATTCACCAAGGAGTCGTCTGCTTAAACATCTCCTATACCTGAACGAATTTCCCTGCGTTTACTCCTCTGTTTCTCACCTGGATTGCTTTAAGGATTCCCGTTTACATACCTCTGGGCTTTATCCCAGTTTATTCTCCATTTCTGCTGCACCTTACTGTAGGATTCCACTTTATCAGACCGCTTCACGTTTTCTCAAGTGTATCTGATTACCTACTGATTTCGATCCTTGTAACGGCGTTCACCTCTTCAGCTTAAAGAGACTTTTTGCTACTTACCAACTCCATTGGATCTCCAGCCGACTGCTCTGTTCAGCCTCATAGCTGCTCTCCAACCCACTTGCTATATTTCACTACAGCCCTTCTGAGAGACAGCTACCAGGACTCCCCTTCCCACTATCCTCAGGAATAATTTTTTTACATTTGGGCTCCCAACGTGGACTTTTCTCCTTTGTTATAAGCCCTATAAACTGTAGGCTATTGCTTAATCTTCTTGCCGATCAAGTTTATTTAAATTGCATTACTGTTTCATTAAACGCCATTGAACACTCACTGCTCCGTGATTGTTGTTACCAGTGTGTATAACTAAAAGGATATTACAGTATACTTTGAAGAAGCCAGGCTTTGTTTTAAAGATACAATGTCAACATTTTGTCAGCTCCATTGTACAGTTGTGCCTATGTTAAGTATCTATCGTGTATTTAAAATATTTGAAATAAGATTAAAGGTGTAGCAAAGTCCTGGTATTGTTCTTACAGAGCTCTATAAGCAAAATGGACACTTAACTGCATAAGTTGTATAATTTATATTGATAGGTGTGTGTTTGGACATCAGAAGTCTCTCCTGTAGAAGAAATGTTGAAGAAAATACCTCTGAGGTCCAGAAAGCTTATTTGCATATAGCATGGAACAGGGTAAAAAATATAAAGATCAGTGGGTGCTGGGTTATGTAGCAAGAAGGAAAAAATAGGAAACTAGAAATATATGTACCGATGTATGTAATTCCGATACCAGCCTGGAGTTGTTTAACTTTTTTATATATGACACCCCAGCCTAAAAAGCTTCCTTCCACCAATTGGTGTACCCAAAACAAAAGTGCTTTGTGAAGCCATTCTGGCTGTTAGGTACCCAGCCAGACATGTAGAGTATGTTCTCTCCTCCATACACAATGAAAGTGAACATGGGGTATTTCCAGAATCTAAAAAACATTTACTGGATCTCTCTGCCATCACAAGCACAACCTGTGCAAAACAATCTAAACAACACAGAGACATTGGAGAAAAAAGTTCAGGAAATTATTTCTATAGCTAATTTTGGCAGTGATTGGTGGCCAAATGGCTGCCTGGCATGTGTGTCCTGAAGCCACTAGTAACATGTCCTAGATTGGGTGGTATTTTTGGCTTCTTTGTTTAAAATTTCCAGTTACAAACCCAACATACTAAATGAAAAAAAACAACAGTTCCAAAGAGGCAATATACACCTTATAAGCACTGTTAAAATTCTCAAAATGCATATAAAGTCTGGACACCTGAATTGTTGTTGGGGGTATGTTCTGTCAATGAAACTGATTTAGTGACGGATTAGATAAATATACGAAAAATATGGCGTTTTATATTTTTTATAACATTTTTATAACATTACTCATGCTAAACTATGATGTGTGTGGAGAGGTAAACTACTTCTCTACATGAGAAAAAAGACGCACTGATGCAACTTTGTAACCTTTTAAATTCATACATTGTCCTTTTTGTACACCGGTGCATTGGTGTTTTTTAATAAAGCATGAAATGCCTGGCTAAGAGCCCTAAGGTAGCCAGCGCTGCAGAGTACACACTGGTTGGGCCCCATCCACTGGTCTGGATAAACTCCATAAATCTTTGTTATTACATATGGTTACAGCCAGTGGCAGAACTACCGGGGTCGCAGGGGTCGCAGTGGTCGCGACTGCGACCGGGCCCTGCAGTTCTGCCAGTCAGGGGGACCCAAGGGGTGCCGAGCGGTCGTTTTCAGCAACCGCTCGGCACCCTTCTGTCTACTCTGCCGAAGCCTGCCTCAGTGCTGCCCAGGCTGCTGTGTTTGGAGCGTGAGGCGTCTTTCTCGGGTGCTGCCGCTTCAGGCTTAGCTCAGCAGTGATGCCGCGCGCACCGCGGCAGAGCAGCGAGACATATGCCTTGCAGGTAAGTCACAGGACTGCAGGTAAGTGACCTACAAAGGGGGGTAGGGAGAGGGTAGATAGTGAGAAGAGGGGGGTAGGGAGAGGGTAGATAGTGAGAAGAGGGGGTAGGGAGAAGGTAGATAGTGAGAAGGGGGGTAGGGAGAGGGTAGATGGTGTGAGAGAGGGGGTAGATTGGGTTGGGGTGGGGGCCCCTTAATAGATGCTTCTAGTTACGCACCTGGTTACAGCTACTTTGAATCAATAGTATCAAAAACCACAACAGACAAAAATGGTAATTTAATTTATTTATTACTAATGACAACATTAATTAATAGTCCAATTAATTAAGCCACAAAGAGCTGATCATGGTGACAGCTACCTCTGGACTCACGAAGAGTCACCTTTCAGCACACAGGAGAGGAAAAACCCCATTAGGGGAAACCTCTGGGGAACCATGGCATGAAAGATTGTCCTTCCCTCTGGACACTAAAAGGTTAACTGTGTATTTATACCTGTAGAGAAGAAATGGCAAAAAGTAACTGACAAATAGTCATATTTTGTAACTGACAAATAGTTGTAATCAGCCTCTGTGGATGATTATGCCTCTACCGCAAGCATTCTATTAATAAGCCTGCCTTAATCACCACCAGTTCAATATAAATTGACATAGCATTAAACATGGAGACAGAATTAAAGATGGACATAGCATTACACATGGAGATAGCATTAAACAAGACCATAGCATTACACATGGACATAGCATTACACATGGACATAGAATTACACATTGACATAGCATTACATATGGCGGTAGCATGAAATATTGAGATAGCAATGAACAAGGATATAGAAATACAAATTGATATAGCACTACATATGGAGAAAGCACTACACAAGGTCATAGCATTAGACATAGACATAGCATTAAACATGGACAAAGCACTAAACATGGACATAGCATTACACATGGACATAGCATTACACATAACGATAGCAATACACATGGAGATAGCAGTAAACATGGACATCCCATTAAACATGGATGTCGCATTACACATGAAGATAGCATAACACATGGACAAAGCATGACACATGGACATAGCATGACACATGGATATAGCACTACATGGGGACATAGCAGTACACAAGGCCCTAGCATTACACATGCACATAACATTAAACATGCACATAGCATTTCACATGAGCCCTACCTTACCTTGATTCCTGTGCGTCGACTCCTTGGACTCTGCTCAACTACCTTGATTCCTGTGCGCCGACTGCTTGGACTCTGCTCACCTACCTTGATTCCTGTGCGCCAGACCCGCCGACTCCTTGGACTCTGCTCACCTACCTTGATTCCTGTGCGCTGAATCCTTGTACTCTGCTCACTTACCTTGATTCCTGTGCGTCGACTCTTTGGACTCTACTCACCTGCGCTGACTGCTTGGGCTTTGCTCACTTACCTTGATTCCTGTGCGTCGACTCCTTGGACTCTGCTCACCTACCTTGATTCCTGTGCACTGACTCCTTGGACTCTGCTCACTTACCTTGATTCCTGTGCATCGACTCCTTAGACTCTGCTCACTTACCTTGATTCCTGTGCGTCGACTGCTTGGGGTCTGTGCACCAGAACCGCCGACTCCTTGGACTCTGCTCACCTACCTTGATTCATGTGCGCTGAATCCTTGGACTCTGCTCACTTACCTTGATTCCTGTGCGTCGACTCCTTGGACTCTGCCCACCTACCTTGATTCCTGTGCGCTGACTCCTTGGACTCTGCTCACTTACCTTGATTGCTGTGCGCTGACTCCTTGGACTCTGCTCACCTACCTTGATTCCTGTGCGTTGACTAATTGGACTCTGCTCACTTACCTTGATCCCTGCGCGTCGACTGCTTGGGGTCTGTGCACCAGATCTGCCGACTCCTTGGACTCTGCTCACCTACCTTGATTCATGTGCGCTGACTCCTTGGACTCTGCTCACTTACCTTGATTCCTGTGCGCTGAATCCTTGGACTCTGCTCACTTACCTTGATTCCTGTGCGTCGACTCTTTGGACTCTACTCACCTGCGCTGACTCCTTGGACTTTGCTCACTTACCTTGATTCCTGTGCGTCGACTCCTTGGACTCTGCTCACCTACCTTGATTCCTGTGCGCTGACTCCTTGGACTCTGCTCACTTACCTTGATTCCTGTGCATCGACTCCTTAGACTCTGCTCACTTACCTTGATTCCTGTGCGTCGACTCCTTGGACACTGCTCACCTACCTTGATTCCTGTGCGCTGACTCCTTGGACTTTGCTCACTTACCTTGATTCCTGTGCGTCGACTGCTTGGGGTCTGTGCACCAGACCCGCCGACTCCTTGGACTCTGCTCACCTACCTTGATTCATGTGCGCTGAATCCTTGGACTCTGCTCACCTACCTTGATTCCTGTGCGCTGACTCCTTGGACTCTGCTCACTTACCTTGATTCCTGTGCATCGACTCCTTAGACTCTGCTCACTTACCTTGATTCCTGTGCGTCGACTGCTTGGGGTCTGTGCACCAGACCCGCCGACTCCTTGGACTCTGGTCACCTACCTTGATTCATGTGCGCTGAATCCTTGGACTCTGCTCACTTACCTTGATTCCTGTGCGTCGACTCCTTGGACTCTGCTCACCTACCTTGATTCCTGTGCGCTGACTCCTTGGACTCTGCTCACTTACCTTGATTGCTGTGCGCTGACTCCTTGGACTCTGCTCACCTACCTTGATTCCTGTGCGCTGACTCCTTGGACTCTGCTCACTTACCTTGATTCCTGTGCGTCGACTGCTTTGGTTCTGTGAACCAGACCTGCCGACTCCTTGGACTCTGCTCACCTATCTTGATTCCTGTGCGCTGACTCCTTGGACTCTGCTCACTTACCTTGATTCCTGTGCGTCGACTGCTTTGGGTCTGTGAACCAGACCTGCCGACTCCTTGGACTCTGCTCACCTATCTTGATTCCTGTGCGCTGAATCCTTGGACTCTGCTCACTTACCTTGATTCCTGTGCACCGACTCTTTGGACTCTGCTCACCTACCTTGATTCCTGTGCGCTGAATCCTTGTACTCTGCTCACTTACCTTGATTCCTGTGCACCGACTCCTTGGACTCTGCTCACCTACCTTGATTCCTGTGCGCTGAATCCTTGTACTCTGCTCACCTACCTTGATTCCTGTGTGCTGAATCCATGGACTCTGCTCACTTACCTTGATTCCTGTGCGTCGACTCCTTGGACTCTGCTCACCTACCTTGATTCCTGTGCGCTGACTCCTTGGACTCTGCTCACTTACCTTGATTCCTGTGCGTCGACTGCTTGGGGTCTGTGAACCAGACCTGCTGACTCCTTGGACTCTGCTCACCTACCTCGATTCCTGTGCGCTGAATCCTTGGACTCTGCTCACTTACCTTGATTCCTGTGCACCGACTCTTTGGACTCTGCTCACCTACCTTGATTCCTGTGCGCTGAATCCTTGTACTCTGCTCACTTACCTTGATTCCTGTGCGTCGACTCCTTGGACTCTGCTCACCTACGCTGATTCCTGTGCGCCAGACCCACCGACTCTTTGGACTCTGCTCACCTACCTTGATTCCTGTGCACCGACTCCTTGGACTCTGCTCACCTACCTTGATTGCTGTGCGCTGACTCCTTGGACTCTGCTCACCTACCTTGATTCCTGTGGATAGACTACTTGGGGTCTGTGCACCAGATCCGCCGACTCCTTGGACTCTGCTCACCTACCTTGATTCATGTGCGCTGAATCCTTGGACTCTGCTCACTTACCTTGATTCCTGTGCGCTGACTGATTGGACTCTGCTCACCTACCTTGATTCCTGTGCGCTGAATCCTTGTACTCTGCTCACTTACCTTGATTCCTGTGCGCTGACTCCTTGGACTTTGCTCACTTAACTTGATTCCTGTGCGTTGACTCCTTGGACTCTGCTCACTTACCTTGATTCCTGTGCGCTGACTCCTTGGACTCTGCTCACTTACCTTGATTGCTGTGCGCTGACTCCTTGGACTCTGCTCACCTACCTTGAATCCTGTGCGTTGACTAATTGGACTCTGCTCACTTACCTTGATTCCTGCGCGTCGACTGCTTGGGGTCTGTGCACCAGATCCGCCGACTCCTTGGACTCTGCTCACCTTCCTTGATTCCTGTGCGCTGAATCCTTGTACTCTGCTCACTTACCTTGATTCCTGTGCGTCGACTGCTTGTGGTCTGTGCACCAGACCCGCCGACTCCTTGGACTCTGCTCACCTACCTTGATTCATGTGCGCTGAATCCTAGGACTCTGCTCACTTACCTTGATTCCTGTGCGTCGACTCTTTGGACTCTGCTTACCTAACTTGATTCCTGTGCACCGACTCCTTGGACGCTGCTCACCTACCTTGATTCCTGTGCGCTGAATCCTTGTACTCTGCTCACTTACCTTGATTCCTGTGCGGTGACTCCTTGGTCTCTGCTCACTTACCTTGATTCCTGTGCGTCGACTCTTTGGACTCTACTCACCTGCGCTGACTCCTTGGACTTTGCTCACTTACCTTGATTCCTGTGCACCGACTCCTTGGACTCTGCTCACCTACCTTGATTCCTGTGCGCTGACTCCTTGGACTCTGCTCACTTACCTTGATTGCTGTGCGCTGACTCCATGGACTCTGCTCACCTACCTTGATTCCTGTGCGTTGACTAATTGGACTCTGCTCACTTACCTTGATTCCTGTGCGCTGAATCCTTGGACTTTGCTCACTTACCTTGATTCCTGCGCGTCGACTGCTTGGGGTCTGTGCACCAGATCTGCCGACTCCTTGGACTCTGCTCACCTACCTTGATTCATGTGCGCTGACTCCTTGGACTCTGCTCACTTACCTTGATTCCTGTGCGCTGAATCCTTGGACTCTGCTCACTTACCTTGATTCCTGTGCGTCGACTCTTTGGACTCTACTCACCTGCGCTGACTCCTTGGACTTTGCTCACTTACCTTGATTCCTGTGCGTCGACTCCTTGGACTCTGCTCACCTACCTTGATTCCTGTGCGCTGACTCCTTGGACTCTGCTCACTTACCTTGATTCCTGTGCATCGACTCCTTAGACTCTGCTCACTTACCTTGATTCCTGTGCGTCGACTCCTTGGACACTGCTCACCTACCTTGATTCCTGTGCGCTGACTCCTTGGACTTTCCTCACTTACCTTGATTCCTGTGCGTCGACTGCTTGGGGTCTGTGCACCAGACCCGCCGACTCCTTGGACTCTGCTCACCTACCTTGATTCATGTGCGCTGAATCCTTGGACTCTGCTCACCTACCTTGATTCCTGTGCGCTGACTCCTTGGACTCTGCTCACTTACCTTGATTCCTGTGCATCGACTCCTTAGACTCTGCTCACTTACCTTGATTCCTGTGCGTCGACTGCTTGGGGTCTGTGCACCAGACCCGCCGACTCCTTGGACTCTGCTCACCTACCTTGATTCATGTGCGCTGAATCCTTGGACTCTGCTCACTTACCTTGATTCCTGTGCGTCGACTCCTTGGACTCTGCTCATCTACCTTGATTCCTGTGCGCTGACTCCTTGGACTCTGCTCACTTACCTTGATTGCTGTGCGCTGACTCCTTGGACTCTGCTCACCTACCTTGATTCCTGTGCGCTGACTCCTTGGACTCTGCTCACTTACCTTGATTCCTGTGCGTCGACTGCTTTGGTTCTGTGAACCAGACCTGCCGACTCCTTGGACTCTGCTCACCTATCTTGATTCCTGTGCGCTGACTCCTTGGACTCTGCTCACTTACCTTGATTCCTGTGCGTCGACTGCTTTGGGTCTGTGAACCAGACCTGCCGACTCCTTGGACTCTGCTCACCTATCTTGATTCCTGTGCGCTGAATCCTTGGACTCTGCTCACTTACCTTGATTCCTGTGCACCGACTCTTTGGACTCTGCTCACCTACCTTGATTCCTGTGCGCTGAATCCTTGTACTCTGCTCACTTACCTTGATTCCTGTGCACCGACTCCTTGGACTCTGCTCACCTACCTTGATTCCTGTGCGCTGAATCCTTGTACTCTGCTCACCTACCTTGATTCCTGTGCGCTGAATCCATGGACTCTGCTCACTTACCTTGATTCCTGTGCGTCGACTCCTTGGACTCTGCTCACCTACCTTGATTCCTGTGCGCTGACTCCTTGGACTCTGCTCACTTACCTTGATTCCTGTGCGTCGACTGCTTGGGGTCTGTGAACCAGACCTGCTGACTCCTTGGACTCTGCTCACCTACCTCGATTCCTGTGCGCTGAATCCTTGGACTCTGCTCACTTACCTTGATTCCTGTGCACCGACTCTTTGGACTCTGCTCACCTACCTTGATTCCTGTGCGCTGAATCCTTGTACTCTGCTCACTTACCTTGATTCCTGTGCGTCGACTCCTTGGACTCTGCTCACCTACGCTGATTCCTGTGCGCCAGACCCACCGACTCTTTGGACTCTGCTCACCTACCTTGATTCCTGTGCACCGACTCCTTGGACTCTGCTCACCTACCTTGATTGCTGTGCGCTGACTCCTTGGACTCTGCTCACCTACCTTGATTCCTGTGCATAGACTACTTGGGGTCTGTGCACCAGATCCGCCGACTCCTTGGACTCTGCTCACCTACCTTGATTCATGTGCGCTGAATCCTTGGACTCTGCTCACTTACCTTGATTCCTGTGCGCTGACTGATTGGACTCTGCTCACCTACCTTGATTCCTGTGCGCTGAATCCTTGTACTCTGCTCACTTACCTTGATTCCTGTGCGCTGACTCCTTGGACTTTGCTCACTTAACTTGATTCCTGTGCGTTGACTCCTTGGACTCTGCTCACTTACCTTGATTCCTGTGCGCTGACTCCTTGGACTCTGCTCACTTACCTTGATTGCTGTGCGCTGACTCCTTGGACTCTGCTCACCTACCTTGAATCCTGTGCGTTGACTAATTGGACTCTGCTCACTTACCTTGATTCCTGCGCGTCGACTGCTTGGGGTCTGTGCACCAGATCCGCCGACTCCTTGGACTCTGCTCACCTTCCTTGATTCCTGTGCGCTGAATCCTTGTACTCTGCTCACTTACCTTGATTCCTGTGCGTCGACTGCTTGTGGTCTGTGCACCAGACCCGTCGACTCTTTGGACTCTGCTTACCTAACTTGATTCCTGTGCACCGACTCCTTGGACGCTGCTCACCTACCTTGATTCCTGTGCGCTGAATCCTTGTACTCTGCTCACTTACCTTGATTCCTGTGCGGTGACTCCTTGGTCTCTGCTCACTTACCTTGATTCCTGTGCGTCGACTCTTTGGACTCCACTCACCTGCGCTGACTCCTTGGACTTTGCTCACTTACCTTGATTCCTGTGCACCGACTCCTTGGACTCTGCTCACCTACCTTGATTCCTGTGCGCTGACTCCTTGGACTCTGCTCACTTACCTTGATTGCTGTGCGCTGACTCCATGGACTCTGCTCACCTACCTTGATTCCTGTGCGTTGACTAATTGGACTCTGCTCACTTACCTTGATTCCTGCGTGTCGACTGCTTGGGGTCTGTGCACCAGATCCGCCGACTCCTTGGACTCTGCTCACCTACCTTGATTCATGTGCGCTGAATCCTTGGACTTTGCTCACTTACCTTGATTCCTGTGCGTCGACTCCTTCGACTCTGCTCACCTACGTTGATTCCTGTGCGCCAGACCCACCGACTCTTTGGACTCTGATCACCTACCTTGATTCATGTGCCCTGAATCCTTGGACTCTGCTCACTTACCTTGATTCCTGTGCGTCGACTCCTTGGACTCTGCTCACCTACCTTGATTCCTGTGCGCTGACTCCTTGGACTCTGCTCACTTACCTTGATTCCTGTGCGTCGACTGCTTGGGGTCTGTGAACCAGACCTGCTGACTCCTTGGACTCTGCTCACCTACCTTGATTCCTGTGCGCTGAATCCTTGGACTCTGCTCACTTACCTTGATTCCTGTGCACCGACTCTTTGGACTCTGCTCAATTACCTTGATTCCTGTGCGCTGAATCCTTGTACTCTGCTCACTTACCTTGATTCCTGTGCGTCGACTCCTTGGACTCTGCTCACCTACGCTGATTCCTGTGCGCCAGACCCACCGACTCTTTGGACTCTGCTCACCTACCTTGATTCCTGTGCACCGACTCCTTGGACTCTGCTCACCTACCTTGATTGCTGTGCGCTGACTCCTTGGACTCTGCTCACCTACCTTGATTCCTGTGCATAGACTACTTGGGGTCTGTGCACCAGATCCGCCGACTCCTTGGACTCTGCTCACCTACCTTGATTCATGTGCGCTGAATCCTTGGACTCTGCTCACTTACCTTGATTCCTGTGCGCTGACTGATTGGACTCTGCTCACCTACCTTGATTCCTGTGCGCTGAATCCTTGTACTCTGCTCACTTACCTTGATTCCTGTGCGCTGACTCCTTGGTCTCTGCTCACTTACCTTGATTCCTGTGCGTCGACTCTTTGGACTCTACTCACCTGCGCTGACTCCTTGGACTTTGCTCACTTAACTTGATTCCTGTGCGTTGACTCCTTGGACTCTGCTCACTTACCTTGATTCCTGTGCGCTGACTCCTTGGACTCTGCTCACTTACCTTGATTGCTGTGCGCTGACTCCTTGGACTCTGCTCACCTACCTTGAATCCTGTGCGTTGACTAATTGGACTCTGCTCACTTACCTTGATTCCTGCGCGTCGACTGCTTGGGGTCTGTGCACCAGATCCGCCGACTCCTTGGACTCTGCTCACCTTCCTTGATTCCTGTGCGCTGAATCCTTGTACTCTGCTCACTTACCTTGATTCCTGTGCGTCGACTGCTTGTGGTCTGTGCACCAGACCCGCCGACTCCTTGGACTCTGCTCACCTACCTTGATTCATGTGCGCTGAATCCTTGGACTCTGCTCACTTTCCTTGATTCCTGTGCGTCGACTCTTTGGACTCTGCTTACCTAACTTGATTCCTGTGCACCGACTCCTTGGACGCTGCTCACCTACCTTGATTCCTGTGCGCTGAATCCTTGTACTCTGCTCACTTACCTTGATTCCTGTGCGGTGACTCCTTGGTCTCTGCTCACTTACCTTGATTCCTGTGCGTCGACTCTTTGGACTCTACTCACCTGCGCTGACTCCTTGGACTTTGCTCACTTACCTTGATTCCTGTGCACCGACTCCTTGGACTCTGCTCACCTACCTTGATTCCTGTGCGCTGACTCCTTGGACTCTGCTCACTTACCTTGATTGCTGTGCGCTGACTCCATGGACTCTGCTCACCTACCTTGATTCCTGTGCGTTGACTAATTGGACTCTGCTCACTTACCTTGATTCCTGCGTGTCGACTGCTTGGGGTCTGTGCACCAGATCCGCCGACTCCTTGGACTCTGCTCACCTACCTTGATTCATGTGCGCTGAATCCTTGGACTTTGCTCACTTACCTTGATTCCTGTGCGTCGACTCCTTCGACTCTGCTCACCTACGTTGATTCCTGTGCGCCAGACCCACCGACTCTTTGGACTCTGATCACCTACCTTGATTCATGTGCCCTGAATCCTTGGACTCTGCTCAATTACCTTGATTCTTGTGCGTCGACTCCTTGGACTCTGCTCACCTACCTTGATTCCTGTGCGCTGACTCCTTGGACTCTGCTCACTTACCTTGATTGCTGTGGGCTGACTCCTTGGACTCTGATCACCTACCTTGATTCCTGTGCACCGACTCCTTGGACTGTGCTCACCTACCTTGATTCCTGTGCGCTGAATCCTTGTACTCTGCTCACTTACCTTGATTCCTGTGCGCTGACTCCTTGGACTCTGCTCACTTACCTTGATTCCTCTGCGTCAACTCTTTGGACTCTACTCACCTGCGCTGACTCCTTGGACTCTGCTCACTTAACTTGATTCCTGTGCGTCGACTCCTTAGACTCTGCTCACTTAACTTGATTCCTGTGCGTCGACTCCTTGGACTGTGCTCACCTACCTTGATTCCTGTGCGCTGAATCCTTGTACTCTGCACACTTACCTTGATTCCTGTGCGCTGACTCCTTGGACTCTGCTCACTTACCTTGATTCCTCTGCGTCGACTCTTTGGACTCTACTCACCAGCGCTGACTCCTTGGACTCTGCTCACTTAACTTGATTCCTGTGCGTTGACTCCTTGGACTCTGCTCACCTACCTTGATTCCTGTGCGTCGACTGCTTGGGGTCTGTGCACCAGACCCACCGACTCCTTGGACTCTGCTCACTTAACTTGATTCCTGTGCGTTGACTCCTTGGACTCTGCTCACCTACCTTGATTCCTGTGCGTCAACTCCTTGGACTCTGCTCACCTACCTTGATTCCTGTGCACCAGACCCGCCGACTCTGCTCACCTACCTTGATTCTTGTGCGCTGACTCCTTGGACTCTGCTCACTTACCTTGATTGCTGTGGGCTGACTCCTTGGACTCTGTTCATCTACCTTGATTCCTGTGCGTTGACTCCTTGGACTCTGCTCACTTACCTTGATTCCTGTGCGTCGACTCCCTGGACTCTGCTCACCTACGTTGATTCCTGTGCGCCATACCCACCGACTCTTTGGACTCTGCTCACCTACCTTGATTCCTGTGCACCGACTCCTTGGACTCTGCTCACTTACCTTGATTCCTGTGCACTGAATCCTTGTACTCTGCTCACTTACCTTGATTCCTGTGCGCTGACTCCTTGGACTCTGCTCACTTACCTAGATTCCTGTGCGTCGACTCCTTAGACTCTGCTCACTTACCTTGATTCCTTTGCGTCGACTCCTTAGACTCTGCTCACTTACCTTGATTCCTGTGCGTCGACTCCTTGGACTCTGCTCACCTACCTTGATTCCTGTGCGCTGACTCCTTGGACTCTGCTCACTTACCTTGATTCCTGTGCGTCGACTGCTTGGGGTCTGTGCACCAGACCCGCCGACTCCTTGGACTCTGCTTACCTTCCTTGATTCCTGTGCGCTGACTCCTTGGACTCTGCTCACTTACCTTGATTCCTGTGCGTCGACTCCTTGGACTCTGCTCACCTACCTTGATTCCCGTGCACCATACCCGCCGACTCCTTGGACTCTGCTCACCTACCTTGATCCCTGTGCACCAGACCCGCCGACTCCATGGACTCTGCTCACCTACCTTGATTCCTGTGCGCCGACTCCTTGGACTCTGCTCACTTACCTTGATTCCTGTGCGCCAGACACTTGGACTCTGCTCACCTACCTTGATTCCTATGCAACGACTCCTTGGACTCTGCTCACCTACCTTGATTCCTGTGCGCCAGACCCGCCAAGTCTTTGGACTCTGCTCACCTACCTTGATTCCTGTGCGCCAGACCCGCCAACTCTTTGGACTCTGCTCAACTACCTTGATTTCTGTGCGCCAGACCCGCCAACTCTTTGGACTCTGCTTACCTACTTTCATTCCTGTGTGCCAGACCCGCCGACTCTTATTTATATAGCGCCATCATATTCCACAGCACTGTACAATGTGTGTTATTATTATTTATATATCGCCATCCTATTCTGCAGCACTGTGCAATGTGTATTATCATTATTTTTATAGCGCCATCATACTCCACAGTGATGTACAATGTGTGTTGTTATTATTGATTTATATAGCACCATCATATACCGCCGCACTGTACAATGTGTTGTTATTATTGTTGATTTTTATAGCGCCATCATATTCCGCAGCGCTGTACATTGTGTCTTATTATATAATGGATTTTAGGAACAACATTTTCATATTTCATGATCAGTTTTTTATGAGATTTAGGATTGTTTTTTCTCCATATTGTCAGTTTTCTTCTTTTGTGATTAATTAGTCTGAATTAATAACAGTTTTAATAAACAAGGGATATCAGCTGTTACCAAACCTAAGCAGTGTTTGTGCTTCTAGTGAAATACAGAAAATAATAAATGAAAACTAATAATACATTGAAATCTGCCCATGAAACGGAATTCATAGTCATTCGTGGTCACTGTTGGCAAACCAGAAACCAGAATTGTGACATCATCGGTGTCTGTGACATCATAGGTCTCTGCGACATCATCGGTGTCTGTGACATCATCGGTATGTGCCTATAAAGCTGCAAGCCGCTCCTCTTTCCCTTTAGTGCAGTTGGGCGCTCGACACTTCAAGGTGCTATTCCATAGCGAACTTAAAGTGTTGCTACCAACGATTTCAAACGGTTATGGAGAAGAAAAGCAAATCTAGTGCTGTGCAGGATTGCTGCCTTCTTTCTGGACTTCGGTGGAGTTTAAAGAGATGCTGCCCCAGAAAACTGAGAACATTCTGCAAAAGAGTAAGATCAGCTTTCACAAACGCTGTAAGGCGGACAAGGAGGAGAGACGAAAGCACGGAGCACTTGGCCAGTAGAGTCATACTCAAAAGAAAGAGAGAGAGTAGCAGTTCAGAGGAAGAAAGATACAAAGAAAGGAAGAGGAGGAGAGTAACTGCTAATGACAGAGATGATGGCATCAAAGATCTGGGGCAGCAGGGGGGGCAACAAGGACGTGAACACCTGAAGCAACGCATGCTGGTGAAGGGAAAGTTTCCCATCAAAAGATGCAGGAGTAAGGAGGAGAGTATTGTTCCTGCTAAAAGATTTAGGAGCCTTCTCCCCATGACAGTCTCCGGCTTCACCTTCCATTCTGTGCTGGGACAAGGAGCCTTTGGAATGGTTGTTTTGGCTTCTGTCCCTACCAGGGACTCCCCGGTAGCGGTTAAGGTCATCAAAAAGAAAGCCATGAAGACTGAATACATAATAAGAGAGAGGAGGATTCTGGAGGTGGCTCGGAACAGCCCATTCCTGTGCCATGGATACGCAGCCTTCCAAACACAGAGATGCGCAGTCCTTCTCATGGAGTATATGGCTGGAGGGAGCCTCGAGTCATATCTGCGGAGGTTGGGCTCCTTCACCGAGACCGCCGCTGCCTTTTATGCAGCAGAAATGGTGTGCGGCATCCAGTTCCTCCACTCTCGGGGAATAATACATCGCGACTTGAAGCCGAGTAACGTCTTGCTTGATGGAGAGGCCCATGTAAAGCTCGGCGATTTTGGGTGTGTTGTAGAAAATATTTTCGGGACCGCACAGACCACAGGAATTTGCGGCACATTTGCCTACATGGCCCCAGAAGTACATCTCAAGCAAGCATATGGCGTTGCCGTGGACTGGTGGTCCTTCGGGGTGATGCTCTTCCGCATGCTGAACGGAGATTACCCTTTCTTTGCCGGCGATTGCAGGAGGACACATTTCCTTCATATCGTGCATGGCAACCCCCGCTATACCAAAAAGCTGAGCAAGAAAGGTCTGGACATCTTAAAGCATCTCCTGAAGAAGGACCCTCAGCGTCGCCTCGGGGTGAAAGGAGACATCAGGCGGCATTCGTTCTTTCAAAGCATCAAGTGGGACGACATAGAGAGCCGACGTGCAACTCCCCCGTACCGGCTGGAAGTAAGATCAGATCTCCACCAGAAGAAGCTCTGCAATATTCCATCAATTCTGCGGACCCCGGAGGACATTTCCTCTTCATCCAGTAAAAAGGACCTGTCTGGCTTTACCTTTGTAACCCCAGACTGGATGAATTGAAGGATGGACAGTGCCCCGGCCAAGTGACTCCCAAACTCTTGTTTCCAAAGACAATCCCAATAAATGAAGGAAACAAAACACACTTTTGGTTTTTGTATCTTCAATTCTATAGAACTCTGGATGGCTGTAAGTGGGTGTGACCTCACAATACAGTCCCTGCCTTTGTGACATCATACACCGTGACACCTTTCATATACTCTGAAACACGGAATATAACAAATAAAACTAAATTTCAAACATGTACTTTCTGCACCTCGCAATTAACACAATCCGGGCGATACTTCGGCCAGCTGACCGGCTCCGACACTCCAGAACGCCCCCAAAAAAGGCCAACACAAAATCTGCCCCAAAACAACGAATTCCGAGGCCAGAATAAATATTATTACCCCCCATGTCCGAGTCAGAAAATACCCCACAAATAAATAAATGCCCACAGTAACCTTTTCATTTCCAGCAACACAGCCACATCCTATGAGCTGGATTATCAATTATTAGATGGAGAAGATAAGTGACCTCTAGAGACCTGTCGCTATAATTACCATTTATTTACACATTATTACTACTTATATAGAGCCACCATATTCCGCAGTGCTTTACAATGTCTGTTAATATTATCATTTATATAGCGCCACCATATTCCGCAGCGTTTTACAATGTGTGTTATTATTATTATTGATTTATATAGTGCCACAATATTCAGCAGCGTTGTGCAGTGTGTTATTATTTATATAGCGCCATCATATTCCGCAGCGCTGTACAATGTGTGTTATTATTATTGATTTATATAGCGCTATCATACTCCGCTGTAAAATTTATTTTATTATTATTTATACATCGCCACCATACTCCATAGCGCTGTACAATGTAAATAACACCTGATCCTCTAGATCTCTATATATTACTGTATAGATTAAATAAACAAAATAAAGCAAACCTAACTGCGGACTTATCTAACAAAACTGTTAAAATCTGGCAATGCTCATTTAATACACAGAGTTAACAAAACTGTGACATTTTCTAAAAGCAAGTGTTGCTATAAAGGGAATAAGGTCAATAAATTAATCACAAATTAACGTAAAAAAAGAAATAGGTTAATCACTAAAATTATAGATACTGATAAAAAAGTTATGAACCCTGATAAAATCGGCCTACGTTTTTGAAAATTTTAGCAAACTCTGTACAATCTCCTATCAATACTTCACCGAGGAATATTTTAAAGATAAAAGATCAAAAGTAACTAATGAACAGATACTAAATATCAAGATTTATACAGCAGTATTAGCAGATGGAATGAAAATTATAATTCAGTCGTTGATTCATTCAGACCAAGTAGGTTTCAGTGAATAATAGAAGAAGAGTAATAGACACATTCGACTTTAGCCTTTGACGGATTCAGATGGGATCTCCTCTTAAAATCTCTAGAAACCTTTGGATTTAATGCTAGAATGATAGACGCTATCAAGGCTTTATATACTATCCCTACTGCTAGAGTAACGGGATCAGGTTTCTCCTCATCACCGCTCTTATATATTCTCTCATTGGGACCCTTGGCCATCTCGAATAGAGAAAACCCTAGCATTAAATGCTTCACTACTGCACACGGGGAGCCTTTATGCCGATGATATACTAATCGCCAAGGGAAATCTGGAGAAATAGTGAAAGCTATAGATGAATACGCCATATATTCAGAATACAAGCTCCATTTAGAAAAACATCCCAAACCATGTGAAATGCAACTTGATAAACAAACTTTGTTTTCACCCGGGCTAAAGATGACAGTAAACACCTAGGAATACATATCTTAAATAAGTGCTGGAAGATAACTTCCTACCACAACTCCAACAAACAAATAAAAATCTAATAGAGTGGAAAACGCTGGAGATTAACTGGTGAGGAATAGTAAATTCTATTAAAGACAATATTCTCTCAAAATTGACATATCTTATTCAGATGATCCCACGTTCCTAAACCCTGATTAAAACTATTACAAACAGCATTCTCTAAATGTATTTTATTGGGTAGAAAAGCGTGATATAAAATATTAGAATGCTAGCAGGTTGGTCCATGCTCTCATTACCCAAAAATACCAACTAGAGACGTGACAGATGGCCCCATATATAGCTGGATATCGCTAGTATTAAAAATGTACTCACTTTGTATGGCAGCCTGATAAAACTAATGCCTCTATGATGCTGTTTTCAGTTGTTTAGGGTTTTCGGCATCCGCTACGCTCTTCCTCTGTATGTCTCCGTGTTTGAGGCGGTGCGTGTTTTTGCCTAAAGATCAGTAATACATGTATTAGAGAGAGCTACATATATGTTTTCTCTGGAAGATGAATAGTGTATGTGTGTTACAGAGAGCTGTGCATATGTTGGGCTCTCGCCGTGTCTGTGTGCAGGAGCGTCTGTGTGTCAGAACTATGACATCACAAGACATTGCTGTTCCAGCTCTCATTTCCAGGGGGAAGATCATGCTGCTGCCGGATATAACCGGTTTCTTTTTTAACTGTACTTTGTATTTGTGTTAAACCCAAATTTTAAGGACAATATGGAGATGAGGAATAGTTAATACTATAGATTGCCAGCAATTCCTGTACATATACCAGGGAGCCGGTCCCTGTATATAATACAAAGCAGAGAGGGGCCCAGCGACGGGTTCTGGCCTAGGCGCAGGCCTCCACAGTTTGCTTGCATCCTTTAAAAGTGGGGCGCGGGGATATGGCATACCCTGAACCCCCTAAAGTAACCAGGGGATGGGGCGGCAGGCAACATTTCTTTTTTTGTTTTTTTTTATTGAAGCCCAGGGGTCAGTGACTCCGCAGTGAAAAAACAAAAAAGTGCCAATGTGCCTTTAAGGCCGGGGTGAACTTCAGGCCCCCCTCTTAGTGTTCTTTGGGGGTCGGACCCAATAAGGGATACGCGGCCCCTTCCTCCCTTCCCGGCCATAAGGCCTGCAGGAGGAGTGGATCTTCCTAAACACACGCTCTCTGTGCAAAAAAAACCTGCAATTGTGCAAAAAAAAGCTAAATATAAAAGTGCTCCCCAAGGAAGCCCCAGCCCTTAGGCTAGTGCGCTTAACCGCACACACCACCATCGTGCGCAGTGCTCCGTCGAGGACCAAAGAATCGGGACAAATTGCAACCTTGGGGCTTCATGCTAAACCAGCCCTCTAAGGCCAGACGAACCAGCTTTCCCTCTCACACGTACTCACTTAATCTTAGCCAAAAGGCCGGGAAGCGGTAACTACTACCCCACTTCGGCCTGAAGGTAAATACATCACTGGGTGGCAGCAGGTAGTTCTCCGTCCGCCGCTCCGATATTTATGGAGACATCATCAGGTCAAAACCTGGATGAGGATGATGAGAGTTGCTGGAGATCAGCCTACTGGATACCCATGAAATAATCTCCCACGAGGCACATAAATAGTTAAAACATTATTAAAGATTGTAATGTATGTTTATGTGTAATAAATAGTTTTATGAATTCCCGGCTGTTGTGTGTTTATTACCGGGTTTGTGGTAAATGCTCACCTACCTTGATTCCTGTGCACCATCTCAGTGGTGATATCAATGAAAATGCACTCACAAACGCTGGAAGTCTTCAAATTTCAAAAAACACGTTTCTTTAATATCTTCATATAAAATCTACAAAACAGACGTAAACGAAGATGGTGCAGTATCCTCGTACAAATGTTGTTAAAAAGGTTAGAATACACTTACAGCCATGATGGCATAACCAAATTGTTATGCATATGCGCCTGTGTAAGTCAGAAAAAGTCCTGAACACGGTAAAATCACCTTCTTCTTAATTTCTCTACGCATTTAGCCAGTAGAAACTGGCTTACTCGGGAGAAAATGAACTCAAAATTCGTAAGGATTAAATCAATATAAAAAGTTTTTTCTGTCGATTCTGGCGATTCCTTGGACTCTGCTCACCTTCCTTGATTCCTGTGCACCAGACCCGGCGATTCCTTGGACTCCTCTTTCTCAGTGACCCTACCGTGTACCGACTTTGGCTAGATCCTGGCTTTTTGGGCCTTGTCTTCTAAATGCCTTGCTCTGGTTCCTGTGTCTTGCATACCGGACTCCGTTGTGTATATCTACTACAGCTGTCTCCTGACACATATGGACATGGCATTACACGTGGACATACCATTACGCATGGACATAGCATTAAACATGGATATAGTATTAAACATGGAGATAGCATTGAACAGAAATGTCAGTGAGTACTATGACATCATAAGACATGAGAGTTGCTGATCAGCCTGCTGGAAAGCAAAAAAAAACAATCTCCCATGAGGCAGATAAATAGTTAAAACTTTATTAAAGATTGTAATGTGTGTTTGTGTGTTTATTACCGGGTTTTTGTTCTGAAAACTAGAGACATAACGGATATTGTTAAACTGTCACACTGTTTGCGGAGGTTCCGCGATCAGCGCACGTCTATCGTAAATCGTCTGCCTTACCGGCTCTGAGCAAAGGGATACCACAGAGACACGCCTACATACTAAGATACCGCCCGTTGCCTGATAAACTACGCCTACCTATACACATGAATTTTTCACGGAACGCCCTGTCGGCTCAGCTATCTTAGCGTCAGTTTCGCAGACTCCGCCCCCCCGATGGAGGGAGTCACAGCGCAGGCGGAGTCACGTGGTCTCGGTGACCCAGCGATCTGCAGCGACCCGCAGTGATGGCAGCTGAGAGGATGCGACAGGAGATTCCCCAACACTGGTGAGTGGAGGAAACGGAAGGAGACGGCACAGAAAGCATTTGATATGATACAAGTGACCGGAGGGGACAGGGAGAGAGACCGTTCAGGTGATAGGGCGAGTGCGGGCAGTGATAGTGTTGGGGTGATAGGGAGAGGGCGAGAAGTGAAAGTGTTGGGGTGACACGGAGAGGGAGGGCAGTGAGAGTGTTGGGGTGACAGAGAGAGGGGGCGGGCAGTGAGAGTGTTGGGGTGACATAGAGAGGGGGCGGGCAGTGAGAGTGTTGGGGTGACAGGGAGGGGGCGGGCAGTGAGAGGGTTGGGGTGACAGGGAGGGGGCGGGCAGTGAGAGTGTTGGGGTGACAGGTGAGACATACAGGTTCTGCAGAGACTCTTTGTAATGCCGTCACCTCCGGTCAGATCTGTCTCTTGCGGAGACCTCGCTGTGACTCTCCTGTGAGATGCAGCCAGACTTGGAGTTTATTTTGGGGGCCATATGACGCCAGCAGGGGAAATGTGTGGGTTCAGCCTGCAACGGGTGGGTTTATGGGGGCACAATGACTGTGTGCACTGCGTGTATGGTGGGCGTTAATCACACTTTATGGAAGTAGATTTTGATTCTTTTCTTTAGGTTTATTGCATTAAAAATCTCCTGTACCACTAACATGAGGGGCATCAGCCATGGCCCTAAACAGGAAAGTTTCATCCGTTGCTATGGTGATAGGACTTTTCAACCTTTGCACCCAAATAATCTTCATATATAACCCACCGCAGGGTGTGTGATGGGAATCTTTAGATCCATCTCTTCCCAAATTCCATGCATCGGCTCTTTAGATCTACCTTTTATATAAAATGTTTTTGAAACTGTTAGAGGTTTGCGGGCCGGGGGTATTATTCAATGGCATCCATCAGTCCTGCCCAGTGCTTGGGGGTATTAGTCCGTCCCTTATGGGCCCGCGGAACCCCACGTTATTAAATGACTGATAGGGAAACTTTCTTATACCTGTCATTGTCTTTTTGGAGTTTTCCACCCAGCGTTAGGGGACATTATTCACGTTAACTGTGATATTCCCTGAAATATTATTCTTTACAGCATTCATTATACCGTCTGCAGTTTCCCGTTCACTTGGTCACGTTGTTCCGTTGTTCGCACCCCGCGAACCAGATGACCTTGGCTAACATTCTGTATCCGCAGGCTGCCTTTATATGCTTTTTATTCTTTTTAATATCAATGGATGCATTTATTTTTGGCTCCTGAAATAATTTCGCTATACATTACTCGTTACACGTAACACGTCGATAACATCTTTTTTTGCACAAAGAAACCAGAAGCCCAAATGTGAAATATATTTATTCAGTAAAACAATATTCCTGATTCCTGCATCTTCATCTCTAAATTTTAAATGTTACAAGAACTATTGCAGCACATATACCACTCAGTTGTGTTGATCCCTGATTTTAAACACTTAAATCATTAAAGAATGTTTTTATTTGATGGCGTATTAGGTAAATATAAAATAGGCATGTGGCTCAGCTTTCGTTAATGTTCCCCTTTTGATTGCCAATGTAAAGGAACTCCATATACAGCTCTACTCCTCAAAATAATATTAATAACAATATTTAGTATCCACTATAATTAAGCACCTGATGGCCTGAAACGTGTAAAACATTATTTATTTATAGCTTTTCATTTATTATTGGCTGTTTTTTATCCAAAAAATTTAGGGGCCAACTTTTCCTTCCCAATCATTTTTTATTTTCATTTATTACCCCGTGGTCTGCAGTTAAAGGATATTAATACAAGGTAAAACACACCTTTCTTCAGTGCTGCACCACTCTGTACAAAGAGTATTTTATTCCATAAAGATTCAAGCTTGTAAGTTTAACCATTATTCTTACACTTGCACACTCGTAACAACATGCAGTAACACACATTCTACACGCATGTAAAGCCATACACCATGCTAAAACCATACACTAATACACACACTATATGCTGATATAGACACTCGTGCTAATGCCATACTGTGACATACACACCATATATGCTTATGGTAAATTCTTAAACACATGCACAAACTATGCAATAACACACACACACACACTGGCTAACACTATCCATATATAAAAACACACGCTCTAACACTATGGACACATACACACTGGATATGGCACTATAATACAGTAGACATACTGACTCTGGCACTATCCATTTACACACTGATACTACAGTATAGACACACACAGACTGACTCCAGCACTATACGTATACACACATACACACCAACGCTGACACTATATGGTTATATGATATAAGCACATATGATATTCCATCAACAAAACCATATAAAGGGACGTTGGGCAGACTCTGAGCCGTCAGATTCTGTGTTGCTCTGCCGTACGCGTTCTGTGTTGTTAAACGTTTTTTTCTGTTGTTTTGAGTTCGGGGGTCTGATTACCCTCCCCGTGAATCACCGCTAATAGCCTTTTGTGACTAGGTTTACATTCGCTGCTGGTGCAGAATACATGCTCTGCCTGAGAGGGTGGTAGGTAAGTGAACAGTCTTTCAGCAGAAACGGTAGAGCATAATGCAGCGAGGGAATGTTAGGCTGATTAAAATGTCATCAGTCTGCTAAGGGCAAGACCAAGCTCCTGCGCTCACCAAGGGGAAGTATGGTGAGGGGGGGCTTTTAGATTTAAAAGAAATGCTCAAATATTATATCTATAACTCGTATTTATCGTTTTATATAAATACGCTTTCACCTGCATTTTCACACTTAGATGTTAATGCAAAAATGTATCTGCGGATCTCGAGTGTTTAGAACTTCATTTTCAATGCATTTTTTTAAATAAAGAGACGTGAAGGGCTAACTGTATATCTAGACGACCCATTTGTAAGCTTACCCTAATTTCTTAATTTCCGAAAATGTTTCTATATTTTTTTTTCTTGTGCAGCTGGACAGTAATGGAATCTGGAAATGTTACCCAAGAACAAGAAGTTATTCCTAATAAAGAGACAGATTAACACAGTTTGTGAAGGTCCGGCTCTGCAGTTCGCTCTTCTTGTACCTCGACATGTATAAAGTGAAAGAATGGCCACTGACTTTAGAGACTTGGAAAATGATTTATTTACTGTAGATGGATGAAGAGATCTTTGTATATATTAATATATCGCATTCCACATAAATAAAATAAATATATATATTTCTTTAAATAAATAACTTTAAGGCTCTTTGGACCATATTTTTTTTTTTTATATTTTATCATCTCTGTCGTTTCCATTGCTATGTTTCTGGAATTCATGTCAACTTATAATGAAGCATGTCTGCGCTTATCTAATTAAAGAGTATATTAATTGTGGATTTATTCAAGAAAATTGCTTAGTCCTTCCTTCCTACAGGAAAAGCTTGCTGGCGTTGGCCCTTCATACCGGAGAGCAAGATCACAAAGTGAAAATCCTTCTTTAACAAATAAACCCCATGATCTACCAAGCTAAAAACGTGGGTAGCATTATACTACTTTAATGCTTTTATCAAAAGTAGATTAAGCAACATAATACATTTTGCTGTTAGAATGGTTGGATTCCTGTTTTTATGAATAAAGTTAAATTACAGATTTTCACCTGTCCTTAATCATTTTATCTGTAATTCCAACACCAGCCCCTCTGCTAAAGAGCCTTCCCTGTTAATGGCTATTGAAAATATAAACATTTACAACATTTAAGGCTGTCTCGCTGGCAAGGTGACAGCCTCTGTCTAAAGCAGGGAAGATAGGGAGCTGCCTGCTGAGCCCTGAGCTGGAGCCCTCACTTTAGTAAAACACCCCTTTTATTTACAGGTTAAAATCATTTGCGTAATGTAATTTTTAAAAATCTGCTCCCAGAGGTGAGTTTTTAGGCACCAGAATGTTGACTAATTTAAAAAAAAAACATATATATATATATATATATATCCATTTACTCACAGAGTCCATTGCACACCATTCCAAATATTCCAAGCCCGGTGCTAGTAACCAGCAGTTTCCATGTAAAACACTTTCAAAAAGATGGTCAGCACTCCAGGTCTTTAAATAGACAATTTCATTTTATTCAAAGTCAAGTCGACGTTTCAGTCATTACTGACTTTCATCAGGACATGATGAATATATATATATATATATTATAATAAAATGTAATTAAAACTTCTCAGCAGACATCTGCATGAATGTTCGGCTGTACAGAGGTCCACTCTGTCTTCTGGTTGTTGAGAAGGATATGAGGTAGTAATCTGGAGATGCATCTGAATTTATGTGCCATAAACACAACATAACCTGTGCGAAAAATCCTAAACACGGCATAGCTTTGCTGGATAGCAAGTGTCAGGAAGCCGCTGGCGACATATACTGTGTTGCCTGTTTTACAGAACTATATGTTTGTGTATCGTTTTGGGGTTTCTTTGTTGCCATTTCCAGTTACAAACTCAGCATAATAAATGTAAACAAATAAAGAAATAACCGTTTCTGAGCTGCAATTTACACCTTATAATGTGTGCCGTATATATATATATATGCCCGACGTGTGTGTTAGATTATGATGGTATATTGTCAATTTAATTTAGTAAGCATATACAAAAACCTTTTTTGTATGCTATAGTTTTGAATAAATGATTCATACTGTTTTACTAAATATATGAATATAGCATCAAGCCGTGAGAAAAGCAATATAGTCTATATATTCCAGTATTATAAGGGGCAATCCCTGCTATTTATGGTGATACTAATGCAGGGATAATAATAGCGAATTATTATTTTGTCTAAAAAAAAGTTGGCCAAAATACTGAAATTAGACCATGTCACCATGCCAAACATCTTCTCGGAGTCCAAACCCAACATCTGGGGTGGGCTGAATGGAATTTGTTCAGCATGCAACCACCGCTGTCAATTAGTTCAAAATATCATGGCAAAATTCCACTGATACTGGTTATATACTAAATATTAGCTATTTTGTTTTTTAAACCCACCAGATTTTAATGAATTAGGTGAATCCAAGGCTTATATTTCTAAGCAGATCCATATAATGAGGTGTCGGCGTAACTTGATGCATTTTTAAAAGTGATTTTATAAAACTCGTTATCAATAGAGGGAAGAAAAACATCTGATCTCCCAGATCTCCCTCTATATCTATATAGATTAAACAAACAAAATAAAGAAACCCCAGGTGCAGAATTATCTAACAAAATTACTAAAAACTGATAAGCTAACATTTAATAATTAAAATTAATACAATTATGGAATGGGTACAAGAAAGGGAATAAGGCTGATAAATTAATGACATATCAACTTAAAAAAGGATAACTCAAAAAAAAGGTTCATCTCTAAAATTATAATGATAAAATAACTATGACCACTGATAAAATTAGTCTAGCTGTTAGAAAATTTGAACAAACGTACAATCTCATGGCACACCATGGATACAACCTAAAGTAACTGATAAACAACTCCAAGTTTTAAACGTCCCAATATTAGAAGCGGAATACCCTAGATGCATTGATAAGTTAAAATGTAATAAAACCCCAGGTCCCGGTGGATTTAAAGACCTATTCTATGAGTTGCTGAGAGATTGTATAAAGAGATTTAACTACCGTCTTTAATGAGATTGATAATACAGGTAAACTCCCCGAAGAACTCTTCATTGCACTGATCATGTATTTGCAATTGCATCATTGGGGGGGTTTACCGCTGCAGCGTCACTCTCAGGTAATGATTGTGCAGTAGGAGGAGGTCAGGGCTGCTCTCCACACTCTTATGGGGGTTTAAGAAATTCTGGATTTCATCCCTGAAGCTGCCTATGGGGTTAATGCTGCATAACTTACACATTATGTATAATACACTTCCCACTGACAGATAGGCTTTACACTCAAACGATCAGTAAAAAAAATACTTAATGTGCAATAAAGGGGCAATACATAAACATAATTGCCTTAAACGGCACTTACTCAGAAGTTGCAAACAGCCGATACAATTAACTAATTATTGCATTCAAGTAATTCATACTAATCAGTGATCATCACTAATGATTTGATTTCAAACAATATATATATATATAAATTACAACAATATCATTCATCACAAATCTGTAACATCTATTACCACAATTAAGCCATAAGGAACAAAAACCACGAGAAATAAGTTTGGTTTTAAATTTCTGTGGATTAATGTCAAATTGTTATCAACAAATATCAATTGTTATCAATCAAAAAGCTGTTTTATCACTTAAGAAAAATAAGTAAAAAGTGTACAATATCTGATTGTTCATTATCTTATTTGCATATCAAAATACATGAGATTAAATAAATGAGTAATCATTTAAAGCAGACATGATGCATTACTGTGTATATTGTATACAGTTCCAATCATAAACTCATAAATAGATAAATAGTCACCCGGACTTTACTAGAAACAAATGAAACAATTAAGATAAAGCTTACTGTGCAATGTATAAGCTACTATTGCTGATATACAGTATAATTTAAAAGGAAAACACTTATTTATGTAGGAGACAATTGCAATTACTCACTTTTTTGGCTTCTTAATAAATCTTTTCATTTGCCAAATTTATTTTAGTGTTGCAAAATGTAAGTAAATTTAACACTTTATTCATAAAGTTCGAGATTTCAGTTTACCATGAGATTACATGATTTAATCCATATAGAAATACATGGCTATATTGGTGACAAACGTATCACAATAAAATTCATTATTCTATTGGATTAATCCATTACTATATGCATATTACTGAATGAATATAAAATAAATAATGATATAATGATAGGATTTCACGTGAAAACAACAAAATACAACTATTAGTTGTACTCAATCACTGAAATATAAACATAATGGATATAGCATTGAATGTTTCATAAAAATAAATAATCAACTTGGATAATGGAAAAGGCATCATTATATACCGATTCCTATTCTTTATTTTAATTGCACAGTATTTATACAGGATATCCTTGTATGTAGGGGGTTATAGTTTCTCTTAGATAATGATAACAAAATAAATTAATTCTAAATTTGAAAAGGATATAGAAATACTATATATTGCAGGTTATTGATCACTGATTTTGCACAGAAGCCCAACGATGATACCTTATGGACGTAGGGTTCTATAGTTTTTTCAAACCAAGATAAGAGACAGCCCTACAAGATTTAAAATTGTAAGATCCACATTTACAATGCAATATATTACTCTGAGGCACAGTTTTATTGGATATACACTAATACAACTGAAGATTCAAAAACAAAAAAAACTAACGTAAGCTTTCTGGAAAATGATGCAGAACATAGTCTGTGCTATGTCTGGGTTTCCAGGAGGAAAAGTTTGATTGTTTTACTTGTTTCTATGTAAAGTTTTCAAAAAAATTGAGAGCTTAGTAATATCAATAATTGATAGTTTGAATTATAAATGAAGATAGCCACGATAAATGGTATTGGGGCGAAGATCAAAGGTCCTTTTTCCTTCCTAAGGAAAGAAACGATACAAATAAGAGCATTACAATATAATCACTGGAAACAATCAGAAAATATATAAGGGGCCAAAAAATGTATAAATTGAATCCTCCCATCAGACTAGTTGCACCATTTGAAACAACAAATTAAACCCCTTATACTGGTTAATAATAATATAAGCGACTTACTATAAAGATGCTCTAATACTGAAGATATACAACCCTTCTTTCATCACAGTGACAACTAATGTGTTTTTATATTATTTTCATATATACTTACAGCGTATTGATTACATTTACCATGACTTCTAACTCAGTTTTATGTTAATGCATTTTGTATTTATATATATATTATTAATTTCCTTTAATTTTCAATTGTGTCATTGAAAATACAGCATTGAATGGGTTAAAGCTGCACAATCGCACTCTTGATGATCTTGTGCAGTAGGAGGAGGTAAGGGATGGTCCCCATACTTGTGTTGCATTTATCTATTACTATATGTTAATTATGAAAGAATATGGAAATATAGATTATGACTACTATTGTAATCAATAATTAATATACACTAACACAGTGTTCAAGGATTGTTATAAATAATCATTACTATATACATTGTGATTAATAAATACATCATCATATACTAGCTACATACTGATTAATAAGGTATATAAAATACATTTTAATGGCATAATTAAATTGTGCATAATTAATTAAAACAATATCATAATTTATCATGTATCACAATTTGTAAAAAGCAACAGTTTAGGTCATATTCTGTGTTCATCCTCTGGGGCTTCTGTGAATGCATTCAATAAATTCAAGAGAAATATTTTAAGTTACCTGAATTACAAGCCTGAAAGTGTTAACTTACTGGAATCATTACTGGAATCATTAGTGATATTATTTAGGTGTTCTCGTTTGCGTGACTTTATTGTCTATATGCACGGCCTATATCGAAGAACACTTGAAGGTCAATATAATTCCAATGCGTAAAAAAACACATTAGTTGTCACTGTGATGAAAGAAGGGTTGTATATCTTAAGTATTACAGCATCTTTATAGTAAGTCGCTTATATCATTATTAACCATTATAAGGGGTTTAATTTGTTGTTTCAAAAGGTGCAAATAGTGTGATGGGAGGATTCAATGTATTCATTTAATTTATTTAATTAATTTTCTCTTTGTGGGCTGAAATATTAAATGCCTAAGAGAGAAACATCACAATCTGGGCAACATTCTAGAAAGCTAGTACCAAAACATAATGCAACAGTAGTTTTACTGAAAGGGTGGTTGATACATGGCACAGCCTTCCAGATGAAGTAGTAGAGGCTTAACCAAGGATTGATTAAATTTAATAATAAGTTATATAGGCAGCTGGGAACTAGCTTGACACTCAAATACAACACTTCTGAATTAAGTCACCTCTACTCAAGGAGGGGTATGTTTCATTAATGTTCATGAGCTCAGGTGTTCTGAGAAAAGTTAAAAGGTGCACTTATTCACTTATACAATAAAACTTTTTATAAATGTGTAAAATAATGGACTTTCAGCCAAATGGTTTCTGACTATGGTTGGCTTGCTGTGTGATTTTTAACCCAGGAGTGCAGGGGCTTCGATATTCCCTTTCTTTGTAAAAAGTCATGTTTGCCTCTTACTCTTGAGAGGCAGTACGGGAAGAGAAAAATTACTAATTTTTATGCCCTTTCTCTAGCAGATTATACAAACAGGACCTTTGAGATCATCATGGTGTCTATCGCAGGAAGTATTATGCTGGTATCTGGCGTTATCTTATTGCTGCCAATCATGAAAAGGTACATCATGTAGCACTGATAAAGATTCTGCAGAATTGCCAGACAGATAAGGGCCATTCTAAGGATGGGGGACCAGCTGATCCCCAGGATTTTCTTATTTCTCATCATATGAGGTCATGTACTGGCACCTTCTGTTTTTATTTACTTGTAATTATATGTATGCCTTCAAGGGTTATTTATGCTTAAATGTAGCTATATCTTTAGTTTTGCTCTGGTCTTATAAATATTTAGGAGGGACACATAACTTACCTCCTCATCCTTGTATTGAGTGTAATCTTGGAGTACCAGGACATCACTTCACGTAATAACGCCTCCAGTGGTCACACAGGTTGGCCGAAGGGGAACTAGGGAGGGTTTGTGCTTGCTGAGACCTCCAATACATAGGAAAGCCTAGATCTAGTTTTTAGTTCACAGTCTTATTTAGTGAGTGCTGATGTGTGTGTGTGATAAGACTGTCAAGCGAGCATTGAGATTCTTCATAATGTGCTTTTACTCAGCCCAACAGTTGCAAGGGTGATAGTGGGGTATTACGTCAAAGCCAATACTTTATTGGGCAACATACAAAACATTGTAAGGTCTCTTCTTCAGATGTAACATTTTATGTGAATATCACTTGTTTAAATGGTTCTTTGTCCTTCGTACAGGCTTTGGGGTGGCTGTGACTCCTCTTACAAAGAGTACCCAGAAGAAAAAGGAGTCTCAAGTGTCAACGTGAATTCGAACACACATGAGAACTTCTCCACAACTGACTTTAAAGGCCCGGTGCATATAACTTATGTTACAGAGTAGGAGAAACCACATTCAGAGATTCCCATCAGTAGGGTGAAGCTATCCAGAGTTGCTCTTCTCCATATTTCTCTGATAACCTGTATGAACCTTCACAATGACATTGATTCAGAAGAAACTCTTTGAAGATGTCTAAGAATCATTCCTAGAATCCTGCCGTTGAAGGACACTGAGATGGTGTGTACTGTATATATGTCTAGAGGAACTCTCAAATTATCTGGTACTTAGTTACCACTTACAACGTCTTAAACCATTTCGAAAACATAGCAGACATAATGAACTATATCATTAATTAGAGAGAAAAAAACAATTGAAAAAAGGGGGGAAATGTGCATTGATATTCAATAAATGAATAAAAAAAGAGTTAAATGAAGAGTTCACACTAGAAAACTTCTTGATGGCTCCACAATATAATAATATCTCCATTTGTCGGGCCTTTGTATTGGATCCACTTGCCATGGCAGATACAATTGAAGATCTGTAATCAATGTGATGAAAACCAGGAATACATTTCCCATAATGGGATTCAGATTGAATTAATGTATTTTTAATTATGTATGTGTCATGGTTTATGCATTATAAGTACTCTTTCTTTAATTACTCCTTACCTAATGTGCTCACTCCCTATTTGAACCGCATTAGGGAGTGGTTCTGGGCACTTCAACTGTGTTAACAAATGTACTGCAGGAGTGCCTTCTCCCTACAGGTGATCCGAGGAAGGGCCTCATCGCTCAGACCGGAGCTGTATTCACCAAGGAGTCGTCTGCTTAAACATCTCCTATACCTGAACGAATTTCCCTGCGTTTACTCCTCTGTTTCTCACCTGGATTGCTTTAAGGATTCCCGTTTACATACCTCTGGGCTTTATCCCAGTTTATTCTCCATTTCTGCTGCACCTTACTGTAGGATTCCACTTTATCAGACCGCTTCACGTTTTCTCAAGTGTATCTGATTACCTACTGATTTCGATCCTTGTAACGGCGTTCACCTCTTCAGCTTAAAGAGACTTTTTGCTACTTACCAACTCCATTGGATCTCCAGCCGACTGCTCTGTTCAGCCTCATAGCTGCTCTCCAACCCACTTGCTATATTTCACTACAGCCCTTCTGAGAGACAGCTACCAGGACTCCCCTTCCCACTATCCTCAGGAATAATTTTTTTACATTTGGGCTCCCAACGTGGACTTTTCTCCTTTGTTATAAGCCCTATAAACTGTAGGCTATTGCTTAATCTTCTTGCCGATCAAGTTTATTTAAATTGCATTACTGTTTCATTAAACGCCATTGAACACTCACTGCTCCGTGATTGTTGTTACCAGTGTGTATAACTAAAAGGATATTACAGTATACTTTGAAGAAGCCAGGCTTTGTTTTAAAGATACAATGTCAACATTTTGTCAGCTCCATTGTACAGTTGTGCCTATGTTAAGTATCTATCGTGTATTTAAAATATTTGAAATAAGATTAAAGGTGTAGCAAAGTCCTGGTATTGTTCTTACAGAGCTCTATAAGCAAAATGGACACTTAACTGCATAAGTTGTATAATTTATATTGATAGGTGTGTGTTTGGACATCAGAAGTCTCTCCTGTAGAAGAAATGTTGAAGAAAATACCTCTGAGGTCCAGAAAGCTTATTTGCATATAGCATGGAACAGGGTAAAAAATATAAAGATCAGTGGGTGCTGGGTTATGTAGCAAGAAGGAAAAAATAGGAAACTAGAAATATATGTACCGATGTATGTAATTCCGATACCAGCCTGGAGTTGTTTAACTTTTTTATATATGACACCCCAGCCTAAAAAGCTTCCTTCCACCAATTGGTGTACCCAAAACAAAAGTGCTTTGTGAAGCCATTCTGGCTGTTAGGTACCCAGCCAGACATGTAGAGTATGTTCTCTCCTCCATACACAATGAAAGTGAACATGGGGTATTTCCAGAATCTAAAAAACATTTACTGGATCTCTCTGCCATCACAAGCACAACCTGTGCAAAACAATCTAAACAACACAGAGACATTGGAGAAAAAAGTTCAGGAAATTATTTCTATAGCTAATTTTGGCAGTGATTGGTGGCCAAATGGCTGCCTGGCATGTGTGTCCTGAAGCCACTAGTAACATGTCCTAGATTGGGTGGTATTTTTGGCTTCTTTGTTTAAAATTTCCAGTTACAAACCCAACATACTAAATGAAAAAAAACAACAGTTCCAAAGAGGCAATATACACCTTATAAGCACTGTTAAAATTCTCAAAATGCATATAAAGTCTGGACACCTGAATTGTTGTTGGGGGTATGTTCTGTCAATGAAACTGATTTAGTGACGGATTAGATAAATATACGAAAAATATGGCGTTTTATATTTTTTATAACATTTTTATAACATTACTCATGCTAAACTATGATGTGTGTGGAGAGGTAAACTACTTCTCTACATGAGAAAAAAGACGCACTGATGCAACTTTGTAACCTTTTAAATTCATACATTGTCCTTTTTGTACACCGGTGCATTGGTGTTTTTTAATAAAGCATGAAATGCCTGGCTAAGAGCCCTAAGGTAGCCAGCGCTGCAGAGTACACACTGGTTGGGCCCCATCCACTGGTCTGGATAAACTCCATAAATCTTTGTTATTACATATGGTTACAGCCAGTGGCAGAACTACCGGGGTCGCAGGGGTCGCAGTGGTCGCGACTGCGACCGGGCCCTGCAGTTCTGCCAGTCAGGGGGACCCAAGGGGTGCCGAGCGGTCGTTTTCAGCAACCGCTCGGCACCCTTCTGTCTACTCTGCCGAAGCCTGCCTCAGTGCTGCCCAGGCTGCTGTGTTTGGAGCGTGAGGCGTCTTTCTCGGGTGCTGCCGCTTCAGGCTTAGCTCAGCAGTGATGCCGCGCGCACCGCGGCAGAGCAGCGAGACATATGCCTTGCAGGTAAGTCACAGGACTGCAGGTAAGTGACCTACAAAGGGGGGTAGGGAGAGGGTAGATAGTGAGAAGAGGGGGGTAGGGAGAGGGTAGATAGTGAGAAGAGGGGGTAGGGAGAAGGTAGATAGTGAGAAGGGGGGTAGGGAGAGGGTAGATGGTGTGAGAGAGGGGGTAGATTGGGTTGGGGTGGGGGCCCCTTAATAGATGCTTCTAGTTACGCACCTGGTTACAGCTACTTTGAATCAATAGTATCAAAAACCACAACAGACAAAAATGGTAATTTAATTTATTTATTACTAATGACAACATTAATTAATAGTCCAATTAATTAAGCCACAAAGAGCTGATCATGGTGACAGCTACCTCTGGACTCACGAAGAGTCACCTTTCAGCACACAGGAGAGGAAAAACCCCATTAGGGGAAACCTCTGGGGAACCATGGCATGAAAGATTGTCCTTCCCTCTGGACACTAAAAGGTTAACTGTGTATTTATACCTGTAGAGAAGAAATGGCAAAAAGTAACTGACAAATAGTCATATTTTGTAACTGACAAATAGTTGTAATCAGCCTCTGTGGATGATTATGCCTCTACCGCAAGCATTCTATTAATAAGCCTGCCTTAATCACCACCAGTTCAATATAAATTGACATAGCATTAAACATGGAGACAGAATTAAAGATGGACATAGCATTACACATGGAGATAGCATTAAACAAGACCATAGCATTACACATGGACATAGCATTACACATGGACATAGAATTACACATTGACATAGCATTACATATGGCGGTAGCATGAAATATTGAGATAGCAATGAACAAGGATATAGAAATACAAATTGATATAGCACTACATATGGAGAAAGCACTACACAAGGTCATAGCATTAGACATAGACATAGCATTAAACATGGACAAAGCACTAAACATGGACATAGCATTACACATGGACATAGCATTACACATAACGATAGCAATACACATGGAGATAGCAGTAAACATGGACATCCCATTAAACATGGATGTCGCATTACACATGAAGATAGCATAACACATGGACAAAGCATGACACATGGACATAGCATGACACATGGATATAGCACTACATGGGGACATAGCAGTACACAAGGCCCTAGCATTACACATGCACATAACATTAAACATGCACATAGCATTTCACATGAGCCCTACCTTACCTTGATTCCTGTGCGTCGACTCCTTGGACTCTGCTCAACTACCTTGATTCCTGTGCGCCGACTGCTTGGACTCTGCTCACCTACCTTGATTCCTGTGCGCCAGACCCGCCGACTCCTTGGACTCTGCTCACCTACCTTGATTCCTGTGCGCTGAATCCTTGTACTCTGCTCACTTACCTTGATTCCTGTGCGTCGACTCTTTGGACTCTACTCACCTGCGCTGACTGCTTGGGCTTTGCTCACTTACCTTGATTCCTGTGCGTCGACTCCTTGGACTCTGCTCACCTACCTTGATTCCTGTGCACTGACTCCTTGGACTCTGCTCACTTACCTTGATTCCTGTGCATCGACTCCTTAGACTCTGCTCACTTACCTTGATTCCTGTGCGTCGACTGCTTGGGGTCTGTGCACCAGAACCGCCGACTCCTTGGACTCTGCTCACCTACCTTGATTCATGTGCGCTGAATCCTTGGACTCTGCTCACTTACCTTGATTCCTGTGCGTCGACTCCTTGGACTCTGCCCACCTACCTTGATTCCTGTGCGCTGACTCCTTGGACTCTGCTCACTTACCTTGATTGCTGTGCGCTGACTCCTTGGACTCTGCTCACCTACCTTGATTCCTGTGCGTTGACTAATTGGACTCTGCTCACTTACCTTGATCCCTGCGCGTCGACTGCTTGGGGTCTGTGCACCAGATCTGCCGACTCCTTGGACTCTGCTCACCTACCTTGATTCATGTGCGCTGACTCCTTGGACTCTGCTCACTTACCTTGATTCCTGTGCGCTGAATCCTTGGACTCTGCTCACTTACCTTGATTCCTGTGCGTCGACTCTTTGGACTCTACTCACCTGCGCTGACTCCTTGGACTTTGCTCACTTACCTTGATTCCTGTGCGTCGACTCCTTGGACTCTGCTCACCTACCTTGATTCCTGTGCGCTGACTCCTTGGACTCTGCTCACTTACCTTGATTCCTGTGCATCGACTCCTTAGACTCTGCTCACTTACCTTGATTCCTGTGCGTCGACTCCTTGGACACTGCTCACCTACCTTGATTCCTGTGCGCTGACTCCTTGGACTTTGCTCACTTACCTTGATTCCTGTGCGTCGACTGCTTGGGGTCTGTGCACCAGACCCGCCGACTCCTTGGACTCTGCTCACCTACCTTGATTCATGTGCGCTGAATCCTTGGACTCTGCTCACCTACCTTGATTCCTGTGCGCTGACTCCTTGGACTCTGCTCACTTACCTTGATTCCTGTGCATCGACTCCTTAGACTCTGCTCACTTACCTTGATTCCTGTGCGTCGACTGCTTGGGGTCTGTGCACCAGACCCGCCGACTCCTTGGACTCTGGTCACCTACCTTGATTCATGTGCGCTGAATCCTTGGACTCTGCTCACTTACCTTGATTCCTGTGCGTCGACTCCTTGGACTCTGCTCACCTACCTTGATTCCTGTGCGCTGACTCCTTGGACTCTGCTCACTTACCTTGATTGCTGTGCGCTGACTCCTTGGACTCTGCTCACCTACCTTGATTCCTGTGCGCTGACTCCTTGGACTCTGCTCACTTACCTTGATTCCTGTGCGTCGACTGCTTTGGTTCTGTGAACCAGACCTGCCGACTCCTTGGACTCTGCTCACCTATCTTGATTCCTGTGCGCTGACTCCTTGGACTCTGCTCACTTACCTTGATTCCTGTGCGTCGACTGCTTTGGGTCTGTGAACCAGACCTGCCGACTCCTTGGACTCTGCTCACCTATCTTGATTCCTGTGCGCTGAATCCTTGGACTCTGCTCACTTACCTTGATTCCTGTGCACCGACTCTTTGGACTCTGCTCACCTACCTTGATTCCTGTGCGCTGAATCCTTGTACTCTGCTCACTTACCTTGATTCCTGTGCACCGACTCCTTGGACTCTGCTCACCTACCTTGATTCCTGTGCGCTGAATCCTTGTACTCTGCTCACCTACCTTGATTCCTGTGTGCTGAATCCATGGACTCTGCTCACTTACCTTGATTCCTGTGCGTCGACTCCTTGGACTCTGCTCACCTACCTTGATTCCTGTGCGCTGACTCCTTGGACTCTGCTCACTTACCTTGATTCCTGTGCGTCGACTGCTTGGGGTCTGTGAACCAGACCTGCTGACTCCTTGGACTCTGCTCACCTACCTCGATTCCTGTGCGCTGAATCCTTGGACTCTGCTCACTTACCTTGATTCCTGTGCACCGACTCTTTGGACTCTGCTCACCTACCTTGATTCCTGTGCGCTGAATCCTTGTACTCTGCTCACTTACCTTGATTCCTGTGCGTCGACTCCTTGGACTCTGCTCACCTACGCTGATTCCTGTGCGCCAGACCCACCGACTCTTTGGACTCTGCTCACCTACCTTGATTCCTGTGCGCTGAATCCTTGTACTCTGCTCACTTACCTTGATTCCTGTGCGTCGACTCCTTGGACTCTGCTCACCTACGCTGATTCCTGTGCGCCAGACCCACCGACTCTTTGGACTCTGCTCACCTACCTTGATTCCTGTGCACCGACTCCTTGGACTCTGCTCACCTACCTTGATTGCTGTGCGCTGACTCCTTGGACTCTGCTCACCTACCTTGATTCCTGTGGATAGACTACTTGGGGTCTGTGCACCAGATCCGCCGACTCCTTGGACTCTGCTCACCTACCTTGATTCATGTGCGCTGAATCCTTGGACTCTGCTCACTTACCTTGATTCCTGTGCGCTGACTGATTGGACTCTGCTCACCTACCTTGATTCCTGTGCGCTGAATCCTTGTACTCTGCTCACTTACCTTGATTCCTGTGCGCTGACTCCTTGGACTTTGCTCACTTAACTTGATTCCTGTGCGTTGACTCCTTGGACTCTGCTCACTTACCTTGATTCCTGTGCGCTGACTCCTTGGACTCTGCTCACTTACCTTGATTGCTGTGCGCTGACTCCTTGGACTCTGCTCACCTACCTTGAATCCTGTGCGTTGACTAATTGGACTCTGCTCACTTACCTTGATTCCTGCGCGTCGACTGCTTGGGGTCTGTGCACCAGATCCGCCGACTCCTTGGACTCTGCTCACCTTCCTTGATTCCTGTGCGCTGAATCCTTGTACTCTGCTCACTTACCTTGATTCCTGTGCGTCGACTGCTTGTGGTCTGTGCACCAGACCCGCCGACTCCTTGGACTCTGCTCACCTACCTTGATTCATGTGCGCTGAATCCTTGGACTCTGCTCACTTACCTTGATTCCTGTGCGTCGACTCTTTGGACTCTGCTTACCTAACTTGATTCCTGTGCACCGACTCCTTGGACGCTGCTCACCTACCTTGATTCCTGTGCGCTGAATCCTTGTACTCTGCTCACTTACCTTGATTCCTGTGCGGTGACTCCTTGGTCTCTGCTCACTTACCTTGATTCCTGTGCGTCGACTCTTTGGACTCTACTCACCTGCGCTGACTCCTTGGACTTTGCTCACTTACCTTGATTCCTGTGCACCGACTCCTTGGACTCTGCTCACCTACCTTGATTCCTGTGCGCTGACTCCTTGGACTCTGCTCACTTACCTTGATTGCTGTGCGCTGACTCCATGGACTCTGCTCACCTACCTTGATTCCTGTGCGTTGACTAATTGGACTCTGCTCACTTACCTTGATTCCTGTGCGCTGAATCCTTGGACTTTGCTCACTTACCTTGATTCCTGCGCGTCGACTGCTTGGGGTCTGTGCACCAGATCTGCCGACTCCTTGGACTCTGCTCACCTACCTTGATTCATGTGCGCTGACTCCTTGGACTCTGCTCACTTACCTTGATTCCTGTGCGCTGAATCCTTGGACTCTGCTCACTTACCTTGATTCCTGTGCGTCGACTCTTTGGACTCTACTCACCTGCGCTGACTCCTTGGACTTTGCTCACTTACCTTGATTCCTGTGCGTCGACTCCTTGGACTCTGCTCACCTACCTTGATTCCTGTGCGCTGACTCCTTGGACTCTGCTCACTTACCTTGATTCCTGTGCATCGACTCCTTAGACTCTGCTCACTTACCTTGATTCCTGTGCGTCGACTCCTTGGACACTGCTCACCTACCTTGATTCCTGTGCGCTGACTCCTTGGACTTTCCTCACTTACCTTGATTCCTGTGCGTCGACTGCTTGGGGTCTGTGCACCAGACCCGCCGACTCCTTGGACTCTGCTCACCTACCTTGATTCATGTGCGCTGAATCCTTGGACTCTGCTCACCTACCTTGATTCCTGTGCGCTGACTCCTTGGACTCTGCTCACTTACCTTGATTCCTGTGCATCGACTCCTTAGACTCTGCTCACTTACCTTGATTCCTGTGCGTCGACTGCTTGGGGTCTGTGCACCAGACCCGCCGACTCCTTGGACTCTGCTCACCTACCTTGATTCATGTGCGCTGAATCCTTGGACTCTGCTCACTTACCTTGATTCCTGTGCGTCGACTCCTTGGACTCTGCTCACCTACCTTGATTCCTGTGCGCTGACTCCTTGGACTCTGCTCACTTACCTTGATTGCTGTGCGCTGACTCCTTGGACTCTGCTCACCTACCTTGATTCCTGTGCGCTGACTCCTTGGACTCTGCTCACTTACCTTGATTCCTGTGCGTCGACTGCTTTGGTTCTGTGAACCAGACCTGCCGACTCCTTGGACTCTGCTCACCTATCTTGATTCCTGTGCGCTGACTCCTTGGACTCTGCTCACTTACCTTGATTCCTGTGCGTCGACTGCTTTGGGTCTGTGAACCAGACCTGCCGACTCCTTGGACTCTGCTCACCTACCTTGATTCCTGTGCGCTGAATCCTTGTACTCTGCTCACTTACCTTGATTCCTGTGCACCGACTCCTTGGACTCTGCTCACCTACCTTGATTCCTGTGCGCTGAATCCTTGTACTCTGCTCACCTACCTTGATTCCTGTGCGCTGAATCCATGGACTCTGCTCACTTACCTTGATTCCTGTGCGTCGACTCCTTGGACTCTGCTCACCTACCTTGATTCCTGTGCGCTGACTCCTTGGACTCTGCTCACTTACCTTGATTCCTGTGCGTCGACTGCTTGGGGTCTGTGAACCAGACCTGCTGACTCCTTGGACTCTGCTCACCTACCTCGATTCCTGTGCGCTGAATCCTTGGACTCTGCTCACTTACCTTGATTCCTGTGCACCGACTCTTTGGACTCTGCTCACCTACCTTGATTCCTGTGCGCTGAATCCTTGTACTCTGCTCACTTACCTTGATTCCTGTGCGTCGACTCCTTGGACTCTGCTCACCTACGCTGATTCCTGTGCGCCAGACCCACCGACTCTTTGGACTCTGCTCACCTACCTTGATTCCTGTGCACCGACTCCTTGGACTCTGCTCACCTACCTTGATTGCTGTGCGCTGACTCCTTGGACTCTGCTCACCTACCTTGATTCCTGTGCATAGACTACTTGGGGTCTGTGCACCAGATCCGCCGACTCCTTGGACTCTGCTCACCTACCTTGATTCATGTGCGCTGAATCCTTGGACTCTGCTCACTTACCTTGATTCCTGTGCGCTGACTGATTGGACTCTGCTCACCTACCTTGATTCCTGTGCGCTGAATCCTTGTACTCTGCTCACTTACCTTGATTCCTGTGCGCTGACTCCTTGGACTTTGCTCACTTAACTTGATTCCTGTGCGTTGACTCCTTGGACTCTGCTCACTTACCTTGATTCCTGTGCGCTGACTCCTTGGACTCTGCTCACTTACCTTGATTGCTGTGCGCTGACTCCTTGGACTCTGCTCACCTACCTTGAATCCTGTGCGTTGACTAATTGGACTCTGCTCACTTACCTTGATTCCTGCGCGTCGACTGCTTGGGGTCTGTGCACCAGATCCGCCGACTCCTTGGACTCTGCTCACCTTCCTTGATTCCTGTGCGCTGAATCCTTGTACTCTGCTCACTTACCTTGATTCCTGTGCGTCGACTGCTTGTGGTCTGTGCACCAGACCCGTCGACTCTTTGGACTCTGCTTACCTAACTTGATTCCTGTGCACCGACTCCTTGGACGCTGCTCACCTACCTTGATTCCTGTGCGCTGAATCCTTGTACTCTGCTCACTTACCTTGATTCCTGTGCGGTGACTCCTTGGTCTCTGCTCACTTACCTTGATTCCTGTGCGTCGACTCTTTGGACTCCACTCACCTGCGCTGACTCCTTGGACTTTGCTCACTTACCTTGATTCCTGTGCACCGACTCCTTGGACTCTGCTCACCTACCTTGATTCCTGTGCGCTGACTCCTTGGACTCTGCTCACTTACCTTGATTGCTGTGCGCTGACTCCATGGACTCTGCTCACCTACCTTGATTCCTGTGCGTTGACTAATTGGACTCTGCTCACTTACCTTGATTCCTGCGTGTCGACTGCTTGGGGTCTGTGCACCAGATCCGCCGACTCCTTGGACTCTGCTCACCTACCTTGATTCATGTGCGCTGAATCCTTGGACTTTGCTCACTTACCTTGATTCCTGTGCGTCGACTCCTTCGACTCTGCTCACCTACGTTGATTCCTGTGCGCCAGACCCACCGACTCTTTGGACTCTGATCACCTACCTTGATTCATGTGCCCTGAATCCTTGGACTCTGCTCACTTACCTTGATTCCTGTGCGTCGACTCCTTGGACTCTGCTCACCTACCTTGATTCCTGTGCGCTGACTCCTTGGACTCTGCTCACTTACCTTGATTCCTGTGCGTCGACTGCTTGGGGTCTGTGAACCAGACCTGCTGACTCCTTGGACTCTGCTCACCTACCTTGATTCCTGTGCGCTGAATCCTTGGACTCTGCTCACTTACCTTGATTCCTGTGCACCGACTCTTTGGACTCTGCTCAATTACCTTGATTCCTGTGCGCTGAATCCTTGTACTCTGCTCACTTACCTTGATTCCTGTGCGTCGACTCCTTGGACTCTGCTCACCTACGCTGATTCCTGTGCGCCAGACCCACCGACTCTTTGGACTCTGCTCACCTACCTTGATTCCTGTGCACCGACTCCTTGGACTCTGCTCACCTACCTTGATTGCTGTGCGCTGACTCCTTGGACTCTGCTCACCTACCTTGATTCCTGTGCATAGACTACTTGGGGTCTGTGCACCAGATCCGCCGACTCCTTGGACTCTGCTCACCTACCTTGATTCATGTGCGCTGAATCCTTGGACTCTGCTCACTTACCTTGATTCCTGTGCGCTGACTGATTGGACTCTGCTCACCTACCTTGATTCCTGTGCGCTGAATCCTTGTACTCTGCTCACTTACCTTGATTCCTGTGCGCTGACTCCTTGGTCTCTGCTCACTTACCTTGATTCCTGTGCGTCGACTCTTTGGACTCTACTCACCTGCGCTGACTCCTTGGACTTTGCTCACTTAACTTGATTCCTGTGCGTTGACTCCTTGGACTCTGCTCACTTACCTTGATTCCTGTGCGCTGACTCCTTGGACTCTGCTCACTTACCTTGATTGCTGTGCGCTGACTCCTTGGACTCTGCTCACCTACCTTGAATCCTGTGCGTTGACTAATTGGACTCTGCTCACTTACCTTGATTCCTGCGCGTCGACTGCTTGGGGTCTGTGCACCAGATCCGCCGACTCCTTGGACTCTGCTCACCTTCCTTGATTCCTGTGCGCTGAATCCTTGTACTCTGCTCACTTACCTTGATTCCTGTGCGTCGACTGCTTGTGGTCTGTGCACCAGACCCGCCGACTCCTTGGACTCTGCTCACCTACCTTGATTCATGTGCGCTGAATCCTTGGACTCTGCTCACTTTCCTTGATTCCTGTGCGTCGACTCTTTGGACTCTGCTTACCTAACTTGATTCCTGTGCACCGACTCCTTGGACGCTGCTCACCTACCTTGATTCCTGTGCGCTGAATCCTTGTACTCTGCTCACTTACCTTGATTCCTGTGCGGTGACTCCTTGGTCTCTGCTCACTTACCTTGATTCCTGTGCGTCGACTCTTTGGACTCTACTCACCTGCGCTGACTCCTTGGACTTTGCTCACTTACCTTGATTCCTGTGCACCGACTCCTTGGACTCTGCTCACCTACCTTGATTCCTGTGCGCTGACTCCTTGGACTCTGCTCACTTACCTTGATTGCTGTGCGCTGACTCCATGGACTCTGCTCACCTACCTTGATTCCTGTGCGTTGACTAATTGGACTCTGCTCACTTACCTTGATTCCTGCGTGTCGACTGCTTGGGGTCTGTGCACCAGATCCGCCGACTCCTTGGACTCTGCTCACCTACCTTGATTCATGTGCGCTGAATCCTTGGACTTTGCTCACTTACCTTGATTCCTGTGCGTCGACTCCTTCGACTCTGCTCACCTACGTTGATTCCTGTGCGCCAGACCCACCGACTCTTTGGACTCTGATCACCTACCTTGATTCATGTGCCCTGAATCCTTGGACTCTGCTCAATTACCTTGATTCTTGTGCGTCGACTCCTTGGACTCTGCTCACCTACCTTGATTCCTGTGCGCTGACTCCTTGGACTCTGCTCACTTACCTTGATTGCTGTGGGCTGACTCCTTGGACTCTGATCACCTACCTTGATTCCTGTGCGCTGAATCCTTGTACTCTGCTCACTTACCTTGATTCCTGTGCGCTGACTCCTTGGACTCTGCTCACTTACCTTGATTCCTCTGCGTCAACTCTTTGGACTCTACTCACCTGCGCTGACTCCTTGGACTCTGCTCACTTAACTTGATTCCTGTGCGTCGACTCCTTAGACTCTGCTCACTTAACTTGATTCCTGTGCGTCGACTCCTTGGACTGTGCTCACCTACCTTGATTCCTGTGCGCTGAATCCTTGTACTCTGCACACTTACCTTGATTCCTGTGCGCTGACTCCTTGGACTCTGCTCACTTACCTTGATTCCTCTGCGTCGACTCTTTGGACTCTACTCACCAGCGCTGACTCCTTGGACTCTGCTCACTTAACTTGATTCCTGTGCGTTGACTCCTTGGACTCTGCTCACCTACCTTGATTCCTGTGCGTCGACTGCTTGGGGTCTGTGCACCAGACCCACCGACTCCTTGGACTCTGCTCACTTAACTTGATTCCTGTGCGTTGACTCCTTGGACTCTGCTCACCTACCTTGATTCCTGTGCGTCAACTCCTTGGACTCTGCTCACCTACCTTGATTCCTGTGCACCAGACCCGCCGACTCTGCTCACCTACCTTGATTCTTGTGCGCTGACTCCTTGGACTCTGCTCACTTACCTTGATTGCTGTGGGCTGACTCCTTGGACTCTGTTCATCTACCTTGATTCCTGTGCGTTGACTCCTTGGACTCTGCTCACTTACCTTGATTCCTGTGCGTCGACTCCCTGGACTCTGCTCACCTACGTTGATTCCTGTGCGCCATACCCACCGACTCTTTGGACTCTGCTCACCTACCTTGATTCCTGTGCACCGACTCCTTGGACTCTGCTCACTTACCTTGATTCCTGTGCACTGAATCCTTGTACTCTGCTCACTTACCTTGATTCCTGTGCGCTGACTCCTTGGACTCTGCTCACTTACCTAGATTCCTGTGCGTCGACTCCTTAGACTCTGCTCACTTACCTTGATTCCTTTGCGTCGACTCCTTAGACTCTGCTCACTTACCTTGATTCCTGTGCGTCGACTCCTTGGACTCTGCTCACCTACCTTGATTCCTGTGCGCTGACTCCTTGGACTCTGCTCACTTACCTTGATTCCTGTGCGTCGACTGCTTGGGGTCTGTGCACCAGACCCGCCGACTCCTTGGACTCTGCTTACCTTCCTTGATTCCTGTGCGCTGACTCCTTGGACTCTGCTCACTTACCTTGATTCCTGTGCGTCGACTCCTTGGACTCTGCTCACCTACCTTGATTCCCGTGCACCATACCCGCCGACTCCTTGGACTCTGCTCACCTACCTTGATCCCTGTGCACCAGACCCGCCGACTCCATGGACTCTGCTCACCTACCTTGATTCCTGTGCGCCGACTCCTTGGACTCTGCTCACTTACCTTGATTCCTGTGCGCCAGACACTTGGACTCTGCTCACCTACCTTGATTCCTATGCAACGACTCCTTGGACTCTGCTCACCTACCTTGATTCCTGTGCGCCAGACCCGCCAAGTCTTTGGACTCTGCTCACCTACCTTGATTCCTGTGCGCCAGACCCGCCAACTCTTTGGACTCTGCTCAACTACCTTGATTTCTGTGCGCCAGACCCGCCAACTCTTTGGACTCTGCTTACCTACTTTCATTCCTGTGTGCCAGACCCGCCGACTCTTATTTATATAGCGCCATCATATTCCACAGCACTGTACAATGTGTGTTATTATTATTTATATATCGCCATCCTATTCTGCAGCACTGTGCAATGTGTATTATCATTATTTTTATAGCGCCATCATACTCCACAGTGATGTACAATGTGTGTTGTTATTATTGATTTATATAGCACCATCATATACCGCCGCACTGTACAATGTGTTGTTATTATTGTTGATTTTTATAGCGCCATCATATTCCGCAGCGCTGTACATTGTGTCTTATTATATAATGGATTTTAGGAACAACATTTTCATATTTCATGATCAGTTTTTTATGAGATTTAGGATTGTTTTTTCTCCATATTGTCAGTTTTCTTCTTTTGTGATTAATTAGTCTGAATTAATAACAGTTTTAATAAACAAGGGATATCAGCTGTTACCAAACCTAAGCAGTGTTTGTGCTTCTAGTGAAATACAGAAAATAATAAATGAAAACTAATAATACATTGAAATCTGCCCATGAAACGGAATTCATAGTCATTCGTGGTCACTGTTGGCAAACCAGAAACCAGAATTGTGACATCATCGGTGTCTGTGACATCATAGGTCTCTGCGACATCATCGGTGTCTGTGACATCATCGGTATGTGCCTATAAAGCTGCAAGCCGCTCCTCTTTCCCTTTAGTGCAGTTGGGCGCTCGACACTTCAAGGTGCTATTCCATAGCGAACTTAAAGTGTTGCTACCAACGATTTCAAACGGTTATGGAGAAGAAAAGCAAATCTAGTGCTGTGCAGGATTGCTGCCTTCTTTCTGGACTTCGGTGGAGTTTAAAGAGATGCTGCCCCAGAAAACTGAGAACATTCTGCAAAAGAGTAAGATCAGCTTTCACAAACGCTGTAAGGCGGACAAGGAGGAGAGACGAAAGCACGGAGCACTTGGCCAGTAGAGTCATACTCAAAAGAAAGAGAGAGAGTAGCAGTTCAGAGGAAGAAAGATACAAAGAAAGGAAGAGGAGGAGAGTAACTGCTAATGACAGAGATGATGGCATCAAAGATCTGGGGCAGCAGGGGGGGCAACAAGGACGTGAACACCTGAAGCAACGCATGCTGGTGAAGGGAAAGTTTCCCATCAAAAGATGCAGGAGTAAGGAGGAGAGTATTGTTCCTGCTAAAAGATTTAGGAGCCTTCTCCCCATGACAGTCTCCGGCTTCACCTTCCATTCTGTGCTGGGACAAGGAGCCTTTGGAATGGTTGTTTTGGCTTCTGTCCCTACCAGGGACTCCCCGGTAGCGGTTAAGGTCATCAAAAAGAAAGCCATGAAGACTGAATACATAATAAGAGAGAGGAGGATTCTGGAGGTGGCTCGGAACAGCCCATTCCTGTGCCATGGATACGCAGCCTTCCAAACACAGAGATGCGCAGTCCTTCTCATGGAGTATATGGCTGGAGGGAGCCTCGAGTCATATCTGCGGAGGTTGGGCTCCTTCACCGAGACCGCCGCTGCCTTTTATGCAGCAGAAATGGTGTGCGGCATCCAGTTCCTCCACTCTCGGGGAATAATACATCGCGACTTGAAGCCGAGTAACGTCTTGCTTGATGGAGAGGCCCATGTAAAGCTCGGCGATTTTGGGTGTGTTGTAGAAAATATTTTCGGGACCGCACAGACCACAGGAATTTGCGGCACATTTGCCTACATGGCCCCAGAAGTACATCTCAAGCAAGCATATGGCGTTGCCGTGGACTGGTGGTCCTTCGGGGTGATGCTCTTCCGCATGCTGAACGGAGATTACCCTTTCTTTGCCGGCGATTGCAGGAGGACACATTTCCTTCATATCGTGCATGGCAACCCCCGCTATACCAAAAAGCTGAGCAAGAAAGGTCTGGACATCTTAAAGCATCTCCTGAAGAAGGACCCTCAGCGTCGCCTCGGGGTGAAAGGAGACATCAGGCGGCATTCGTTCTTTCAAAGCATCAAGTGGGACGACATAGAGAGCCGACGTGCAACTCCCCCGTACCGGCTGGAAGTAAGATCAGATCTCCACCAGAAGAAGCTCTGCAATATTCCATCAATTCTGCGGACCCCGGAGGACATTTCCTCTTCATCCAGTAAAAAGGACCTGTCTGGCTTTACCTTTGTAACCCCAGACTGGATGAATTGAAGGATGGACAGTGCCCCGGCCAAGTGACTCCCAAACTCTTGTTTCCAAAGACAATCCCAATAAATGAAGGAAACAAAACACACTTTTGGTTTTTGTATCTTCAATTCTATAGAACTCTGGATGGCTGTAAGTGGGTGTGACCTCACAATACAGTCCCTGCCTTTGTGACATCATACACCGTGACACCTTTCATATACTCTGAAACACGGAATATAACAAATAAAACTAAATTTCAAACATGTACTTTCTGCACCTCGCAATTAACACAATCCGGGCGATACTTCGGCCAGCTGACCGGCTCCGACACTCCAGAACGCCCCCAAAAAAGGCCAACACAAAATCTGCCCCAAAACAACGAATTCCGAGGCCAGAATAAATATTATTACCCCCCATGTCCGAGTCAGAAAATACCCCACAAATAAATAAATGCCCACAGTAACCTTTTCATTTCCAGCAACACAGCCACATCCTATGAGCTGGATTATCAATTATTAGATGGAGAAGATAAGTGACCTCTAGAGACCTGTCGCTATAATTACCATTTATTTACACATTATTACTACTTATATAGAGCCACCATATTCCGCAGTGCTTTACAATGTCTGTTAATATTATCATTTATATAGCGCCACCATATTCCGCAGCGTTTTACAATGTGTGTTATTATTATTATTGATTTATATAGTGCCACAATATTCAGCAGCGTTGTGCAGTGTGTTATTATTTATATAGCGCCATCATATTCCGCAGCGCTGTACAATGTGTGTTATTATTATTGATTTATATAGCGCTATCATACTCCGCTGTAAAATGTATTTTATTATTATTTATACATCGCCACCATACTCCATAGCGCTGTACAATGTAAATAACACCTGATCCTCTAGATCTCTATATATTACTGTATAGATTAAATAAACAAAATAAAGCAAACCTAACTGCGGACTTATCTAACAAAACTGTTAAAATCTGGCAATGCTCATTTAATACACAGAGTTAACAAAACTGTGACATTTTCTAAAAGCAAGTGTTGCTATAAAGGGAATAAGGTCAATAAATTAATCACAAATAAACTTAAAAAAAGAAATAGGTTAATCACTAAAATTATAGATACTGATAAAAAAGTTATGAACCCTGATAAAATCGGCCTACGTTTTTGAAAATTTTAGCAAACTCTGTACAATCTCCTATCAATACTTCACCGAGGAATATTTTAAAGATAAAATATCAAAAGTAACTAATGAACAGATACTAAATATCAAGATTTATACAGCAGTATTAGCAGATGGAATGAAAATTATAATTCAGTCGTTGATTCATTCAGACCAAGTAGGTTTCAGTGAATAATAGAAGAAGAGTAATAGACACATTCGACTTTAGCCTTTGACGGATTCAGATGGGATCTCCTCTTAAAATCTCTAGAAACCTTTGGATTTAATGCTAGAATGATAGACGCTATCAAGGCTTTATATACTATCCCTACTGCTAGAGTAACGGGATCAGGTTTCTCCTCATCACCGCTCTTATATATTCTCTCATTGGGACCCTTGGCCATCTCGAATAGAGAAAACCCTAGCATTAAATGCTTCACTACTGCACACGGGGAGCCTTTATGCCGATGATATACTAATCGCCAAGGGAAATCTGGAGAACTCGGTATAAGAAATAGTGAAAGCTATAGATGAATACGCCATATATTCAGAATACAAGCTCCATTTAGAAAAACATCCCAAACCATGTGAAATGCAACTTGATAAACAAACTTTGTTTTCACCCGGGCTAAAGATGACAGTAAACACCTAGGAATACATATCTTAAATAAGTGCTGGAAGATAACTTCCTACCACAACTCCAACAAACAAATAAAAATCTAAAAGAGTGGAAAACGCTGGAGATTAACTGGTGAGGAATAGTAAATTCTATTAAAGACAATATTCTCTCAAAATTGACATATCTTATTCAGATGATCCCACGTTCATAAACCCTGATTAAAACTATTACAAACAGCATTCTCTAAATGTATTTTATTGGGTAGAAAAGCGTGATATAAAATATTAGAATGCTAGCAGGTTGGTCCATGCTCTCATTACCCAAAAATACCAACTAGAGACGTGACAGATGGCCCCATATATAGCTGGATATCGCTAGTATTAAAAATGTACTCACTTTGTATGGCAGCCTGATAAAACTAATGCCTCTATGATGCTGTTTTCAGTTGTTTAGGGTTTTCGGCATCCGCTACGCTCTTCCTCTGTATGTCTCCGTGTTTGAGGCGGTGCGTGTTTTTGCCTAAAGATCAGTAATACATGTATTAGAGAGAGCTACATATATGTTTTCTCAGGAAGATGAATAGTGTATGTGTGTTACAGAGAGCTGTGCATATGTTGGGCTCTCGCCGTGTCTGTGTGCAGGAGCGTCTGTGTGTCAGAACTATGACATCACAAGACATTGCTGTTCCAGCTCTCATTTCCAGGGGGAAGATCATGCTGCTGCCGGATATAACCGGTTTCTTTTTTAACTGTACTTTGTATTTGTGTTAAACCCAAATTTTAAGGACAATATGGAGATGAGGAATAGTTAATACTATAGATTGCCAGCAATTCCTGTACATATACCAGGGAGCCGGTCCCTGTATATAATACAAAGCAGAGAGGGGCCCAGCGACGGGTTCTGGCCTAGGCACAGGCCTCCACAGTTTGCTTGCATCCTTTAAAAGTGGGGCGCGGGGATATGGCATACCCTGAACCCCCTAAAGTAACCAGGGGATGGGGCGGCAGGCAACATTTCTTTTTTTGTTTTTTTTTATTGAAGCCCAGGGGTCAGTGACTCCGCAGTGAAAAAACAAAAAAGTGCCAATGTGCCTTTAAGGCCGGGGTGAACTTCAGGCCCCCCTCTTAGTGTTCTTTGGGGGTCGGACCCAATAAGGGATACGCGGCCCCTTCCTCCCTTCCCGGCCATAAGGCCTGCAGGAGGAGTGGATCTTCCAAAACACACGCGCTCTGTGCAAAAAAAACCTGCAATTGTGCAAAAAAAAGCTAAATATAAAAGTGCTCCCCAAGGAAGCCCCAGCCCTTAGGCTAGTGCGCTTAACCGCACACACCACCATCGTGCGCAGTGCTCCGTCGAGGACCAAAGAATCGGGACAAATTGCAACCTTGGGGCTTCATGCTAAACCAGCCCTCTAAGGCCAGACGAACCAGCTTTCCCTCTCACACGTACTCACTTAATCTTAGCCAAAAGGCCGGGAAGCGGTAACTACTACCCCACTTCGGCCTGAAGGTAAATACATCACTGGGTGGCAGCAGGTAGTTCTCCGTCCTCCGCTCCGATATTTATGGAGACATCATCAGGTCAAAACCTGGATGAGGATGATGAGAGTTGCTGGAGATCAGCCTACTGGATACCCATGAAATAATCTCCCACGAGGCACATAAATAGTTAAAACATTATTAAAGATTGTAATGTATGTTTATGTGTAATAAATAGTTTTATGAATTCCCGGCTGTTGTGTGTTTATTACCGGGTTTGTGGTAAATGCTCACCTACCTTGATTCCTGTGCACCATCTCAATGATATCAATGAAAATGCACTCACAAACGCTGGAAGTCTTCAAATTTCAAAAAACACGTTTCTTTAATATCTTCATATAAAATCTACAAAACAGACGTAAACGAAGATGGTGCAGTATCCTCGTACAAATGTTGTTAAAAAGGTTAGAATACACTTACAGCCATGATGGCATAACCAAATTGTTATGCATATGCGCCTGTGTAAGTCAGAAAAAGTCCTGAACACGGTAAAATCACCTTCTTCTTAATTTCTCTACGCATTTAGCCAGTAGAAACTGGCTTACTCGGGAGAAAATGAACTCAAAATTCGTAAGGATTAAATCAATATAAAAAGTTTTTTCTGTCGATTCTGGCGATTCCTTGGACTCTGCTCACCTTCCTTGATTCCTGTGCACCAGACCCGGCGATTCCTTGGACTCCTCTTTCTCAGTGACCCTACCGTGTACCGACTTTGGCTAGATCCTGGCTTTTTGGGCCTTGTCTTCTAAATGCCTTGCTCTGGTTCCTGTGTCTTGCATACCGGACTCCGTTGTGTATATCTACTACAGCTGTCTCCTGACACATATGGACATGGCATTACACGTGGACATACCATTACGCATGGACATAGCATTAAACATGGATATAGTATTAAACATGGAGATAGCATTAAACATGGAGATAGCATTAAACATAGAGATAACATTAAACATGGACATAGCATTACACATGGACATAGCATTAAACATGGAGAAAGCATTAAAACAAGCACATAAACGTAGCATTAAACATGGATATAGTATTACACATTGAGATAACATTAAACATGTATATAGCATTACCCATGGACATAGCATTGCACATGGAGGTAGCATTATACATGGATATTATATTAAACATGGACATGGCATTACACACACGGATATAGCATTAAACATGAATTAATATGGATATAGCATTAAACATGTATATAGCATTAAACATGGATATAGGATTACACATGAATATAGCATGAAACATGGATATATCATTACACATGGCTATAGCATTGAACATGGACACAAAAAAAAATATGGACATAGCATTACACATGAATATAACATTAAACATGGACAAATCATTACACATGGACATAGCATTATACATTGAGATAGTATTACACATGGAGATTGCATTAAACATGTCCACTCCTTGGACTCTGCCAACCTACCTTAATTCCTGCGTGCCAGACCCGCCGACTCTTTGGACTCAGTGACCCTACCGTGTACGGACTTTGGCTAGATCCTGACTTCGCTTTTTGGGACTTGTCTTGCATACCGGGCACCGCTGTGTATATCTACTACAGCTGTCTCCTGACACACATGGACACGGCATTACACATGGACATAGCATTAAACATGTACATAGCATTAAACATGGATATCCTATTACACATGGAGATAGCATTACACATGGATACAGGCCCGGACTGGGACAAAAAATAGGCCCGGGCATTTGAGACTGAGCAGCCCATTTTTATTTATTTATTTATTTATATGCCAGAGATGCCACTGTGCCCCCTGATATCCCTTATACCTCCTATATGACACTCTGTCCCGTGATAGAAAAACTGACAGCGCTAAAATAGGTATGAAAATATATGCTTTAATAAATAGACAAAAAAAATAGATAATACATAATACAATATCAATATATATATATAAATATATGGACAATACAAGCAATAAATCAAATATTACAGCAATCAAAAAAAAATAAAAAAAAATTCAAGAATGCACATAATTAATAGATCCCGAAAAAATTATATCTGCCCACCAGGGGTTAATATATCAACAGAAGAAACATGGGGCAAATAAGCAAAAAAATAAAGATAATACTCCAGACTAAGCTTACCCAGTGGTGCTTATTTGCCCTGTTTTTCTTCTGTTGATATATTAACCCCTGTTGGGGCAGATGGAAGTGAAGTAGTGGAAGTTGCGCACTAAAATCCAAATTCCCCGCAGCACTGCAGGGGACCTGGATCCTCTCTCGCAGCCAGTCACAAACTAAGAAACTCAGACCACGCCAACTGAATTTCGGCGCTCAGCCAATCCTCTAGGCTGAGCAATGTGACTAAAAAAAGTCATCATACACGGGACCCCTGAAGCCACAATCTAGTGCCACAAATCCTTTTTAATAAGATACGCAGGTTGAAATAAGAGTAAATAACACAATACCTTTACTTTTGCTGGGCCTAGAATGTTTTGACCTCTGAAGTGACAAATTCAGGAGGGCGTTTTATCTCTGGATAAGTAAAAATTAAATAGTTCAATTTAATCCTACAGAAAGTAAAAAGCCAGAAAACAGATGACTAAATACACATCAGGACAGGCTCTGCCACCCAGTCAGTCACACACACACACACACACACACACACACGGACAGGCTCTGCCACACCAACACCTAAACACAAACACCAGGACAGGCTCTGCCACACTGACACCCGCATCCGGAGGGTTTTCACGGACGCTTTCCCTTTGATTTAGGTGATGGCCGCAGCTGGCTCTCTTGTGTATTGATGCTGCCAGCCCCCACGTGTATTTATGCACTCAAGAGAGCAGCCCCACTTTAGTATTGATTTATGTGATGCACTGATGCCCCAGCCAGCACTCGCTTGTGAATTAATGCCCCCACACCCTTGCGTATTGCCCCGTCAGCCAGCCCTACATTGTGTATTTATGCCAGCCACCCCCCTTAGTATCAAATCAGACCTGGCACCCAGACCTGCCTAGGACCCAGATTGGAAGAATAGGACTTGCCATCTTTGGCCCCAAAACAGCCCGCCTGTGGCATCTTTGGCCCCAAAACAGCCCGCCTGTGGCATCTTTGGCCCCATAACAGCCCGCCTGTGGCATCTTTGGCCCCAAAACAGCCCGCCTGTGGCATCTTTGGCCCCAAAACAGCCCGCCTGGGGCATCTTTGGCCCAAAAACAGCCCGCCTGCGGCATCTTTGGCCCCAAAACAGCCCGCCTGTGGCATCTTTGCCACCAAAACAAGGCTGTTTTGGTGGCAAAGATGCCACAGGCGGGCATCTTTGCCACCAAAACAGCCTGCCTGTGGCATCTTTGCCACCAAAACAGCCTGCCTGTGATATCTTTGCCCCCTTACACATCCATGCTATCACACACACACATATTAATTCACAAATATTTACTCACTAATTCACAGATAATCCATTCACTCATTCAGATATTCATACATTGATACTCATTAATTCCCTCATTCAGACACTCATTTACATATACTCATTCACAAACATTCATTCACTCACTCCTTCACAGATACTCATTAATTCACTCACTCAATCTCAAACACTCCTTCATGCAGCCTCCCCTTACCTGAACAACTGAAGATTTAGAGTACGTGCCACTCGGCGCTCGCAGACCAACCTGTTCTTCTGCACAGGAGGAAGCAGATGCGCAGCAGGGTCATGTGACGTACGTCACGTGATTCTTTTGGATTCCTGCGTCCCCGGCATCCTCGGCTAGTCAGTAAGTAGCGGGCCCCCGCGGAATTAATCGTGGGGGTTGCACGGGCCCCCTAGAGTGGCGGGCCCGGTCGCAGCTGCTGCAGGGTTAAGGGGCAGGTGCCCCTTTTGCCCTGCGTTATAGACGGCCGTAGAGGCCCAGTCAGTCCGGTCCTGACTGGGCCTATTTTAAGGTAGGGGCTTGGAGCTGCAGCTCCATCAGCCCCTAAATCAATCCGGCCCTGCCGCGGCCCGGCCCACCGGGCAAATGCCCGGTGTGCCCGATGGCCAGTCCGGGCCTGCATGGATATGATATTAAACATAGACATAGCATTAACCTCTTAAGGACAAAGGGTTGTACTTAAACCCTTTAAAACCAATGCATTGTGAGCCCATACATGTACGTGCTTTATCATGAAGGGGTTAAATATGGATACAGCATTAAACATGTAAATATAGCATTAAACATGGACATAGCATTACACATGGACACAAAATAAAATATGGACAAATCATTACACATGGATATAGCATTAAACACAGAGATAGCATTAGACATGTCACGTTACCAGAACTTCATATGACATTTCCATGTTTTTATTCTAATACATGTATTCTATATATTTAAGAGACCTCACGTTTTTGTCTAAAGATATATGTATGAGGTTTTCCATTATTATCCTCACGCCATCACCAACTCTACCCCTCCAAATCCTTCTCACACTGGCTAAAGTAACTGACGGCGGCCTTAAACTGCTGCGCACTGCACCTTATCTGTCTCCATCGCTGTCCGTAAGCCCCTGTCACGGAGTATAATGTTAAGCGGTGTTTGTATGTTTTAGGCGGTGTGTAAGATGAATGTTAAAATGTGTTCTAATGTGCTTTACCCGAAAGATCAGTAATACAGGTGTTAGAGAGAGCTACAAATATGTTGGACTCCCTGCACATACATGTGTAGAAGATTAGGGCTGAGACTGTGTGCAGGAGTTTATTACAGAAATGTCAGTGAGTACTATGACACCATAAGACATGAGAGTTGCTGATCAGCCTGCTGGAAAGCAAAAAAAAACAATCTCCCATGAGGCAGATAAATAGTTAAAACTTTATTAAAGATTGTAATGTGTGTTTGTGTGTTTATTACCGGGTTTTTGTTCTGAAAACTAGAGACATAACGGATATTGTTAAACTGTCACACTGTTTGCGGAGGTTCCGCGATCAGCGCACGTCTATCGTAAATCGTCTGCCTTACCGGCTCTGAGCAAAGGGATACCACAGAGACACGCCTACATACTAAGATACCGCCCGTTGCCTGATAAACTACGCCTACCTATACACATGAATTTTTCACGGAACGCCCTGTCGGCTCAGCTATCTTAGCGTCAGTTTCGCAGACTCCGCCCCCCCCGATGGAGGGAGTCACAGCGCAGGCGGAGTCACGTGGTCTCGGTGACCCAGCGATCTGCAGCGACCCGCAGTGATGGCAGCTGAGACGATGCGACAGGAGATTCCCCAACACTGGTGAGTGGAGGAAACGGAAGGAGACGGCACAGAAAGCATTTGATATGATGCAAGTGACCGGAGGGGACAGGGAGAGAGACCGTTCAGGTGATAGGGCGAGTGCGGGCAGTGATAGTGTTGGGGTGATAGGGAGAGGGCGAGAAGTGAAAGTGTTGGGGTGACACGGAGAGGGAGGGCAGTGAGAGTGTTGGGGTGACAGAGAGAGGGGGCGGGCAGTGAGAGTGTTGGGGTGACATAGAGAGGGGGCGGGCAGTGAGAGTGTTGGGGTGACAGGGAGGGGGCGGGCAGTGAGAGGGTTGGGGTGACAGGGAGGGGGCGGGCAGTGAGAGTGTTGGGGTGACAGGTGAGACATACAGGTTCTGCAGAGACTCTTTGTAATGCCGTCACCTCCGCTCAGATCTGTCTCTTGCGGAGACCTCGCTGTGACTCTCCTGTGAGATGCAGCCAGACTTGGAGTTTATTTTGGGGGCCATATGACGCCAGCAGGGGAAATGTGTGGGTTCAGCCTGCAACGGCTGGGTTTATGGGGGCACAATGACTGTGTGCACTGCGTGTATGGTGGGCGTTAATCACACTTTATGGAAGTAGATTTTGATTCTTTTCTTTAGGTTTATTGGATTAAAAATCTCCTGTACCACTAACATGAGGGGCATCAGCCATGGCCCTAAACAGGAAAGTTTCATCCGTTGCTATGGTGATAGGACTTTTCAACCTTTGCACCCAAATAATCTTCATATATAACCCACCGCAGGGTGTGTGATGGGAATCTTTAGATCCATCTCTTCCCAAATTCCATGCATCGGCTCTTTAGATCTACCTTTTATATAAAATGTTTTTGAAACTGTTAGAGGTTTGCGGGCCGGGGGTATTATTCAATGGCATCCATCAGTCCTGCCCAGTGCTTGGGGGTATTAGTCCGTCCCTTATGGGCCCGCGGAACCCCACGTTATTAAATGACTGATAGGGAAACTTTCTTATACCTGTCATTGTCTTTTTGGAGTTTTCCACCCAGCGTTAGGGGACATTATTCACGTTAACTGTGATATTCCCTGAAATATTATTCTTTACAGCATTCATTATACCGTCTGCAGTTTCCCGTTCACTTGGTCACGTTGTTCCGTTGTTCGCACCCCGCGAACCAGATGACCTTGGCTAACATTCTGTATCCGCAGGCTGCCTTTATATGCTTTTTATTCTTTTTAATATCAATGGATGCATTTATTTTTGGCTCCTGAAATAATTTCGCTATACATTACTCGTTACACGTAACACGTCGATAACATCTTTTTTTGCACAAAGAAACCAGAAGCCCAAATGTGAAATATATTTATTCAGTAAAACAATATTCCTGATTCCTGCATCTTCATCTCTAAATTTTAAATGTTACAAGAACTATTGCAGCACATATACCACTCAGTTGTGTTGATCCCTGATTTTAAACACTTAAATCATTAAAGAATGTTTTTATTTGATGGCGTATTAGGTAAATATAAAATAGGCATGTGGCTCAGCTTTCGTTAATGTTCCCCTTTTGATTGCCAATGTAAAGGAACTCCATATACAGCTCTACTCCTCAAAATAAAAGTTAACTAATAAATATTAATAACAATATTTAGTATCCACTATAATTAAGCACCTGATGGCCTGAAACGTGTAAAACATTATTTATTTATAGCTTTTCATTTATTATTGGCTGTTTTTTATCCAAAACATTTAGGGGCCAACTTTTCCTTCCCAATCATTTTTTATTTTCATTTATTACCCCGTGGTTTGCAGTTAAAGGATATTAATACAAGGTAAAACACACCTTTCTTCAGTGCTGCACCACTCTGTACAAAGAGTATTTTATTCCATAAAGATTCAAGCTTGTAAGTTTAACCATTATTCTTACACTTGCACACTCGTAACACCATGCAGTAACACACATTCTACACGCATGTAAAGCCATACACCATGCTAAAACCATATACTAATACACACACTATATGCTGATATAGACACTCGTGCTAATGCCATACTGTGACATACACACCATACATGCTTATGGTAAATTCTTAAACACATGCACAAACTATGCAATAACATACACACACACTGGCTAACACTATCCATATATAAAAACACACGCTCTAACACTATGGACACATACACACTGGATATGGCACTATAGTACAGTAGACATACTGACTCTGGCACTATCCATTTACACACTGATACTACAGTATAGACACACACAGACTGACTCCAGCACTATACGTATACACACAAACACACCAACGCTGACACTATATGGTTATATGATATAAGCACATATGATATTCCATCAACAAAACCATATAAAGGGACGTTGGGCAGACTCTGAGCCGTCAGATTCTGTGTTGCTCTGCCGTACGCGTTCTGTGTTGTTAAACTTTTTTTTCTGTTGTTTTGAGTTCGGGGGTCTGATTACCCTCCCCGTGAATCACCGCTAATAGCCTTTTGTGACTAGGTTTACATTCGCTGCTGGTGCAGAATACATGCTCTGCCTGAGAGGGTGGTAGGTAAGTGAACAGTCTTTCAGCAGAAACGGTAGAGCATAATGCAGCGAGGGAATGTTAGGCTGATTAAAATGTCATCAGTCTGCTAAGGGCAAGACCAAGCTGCTGCGCTCACCAAGGGGAAGTATGGTGAGGGGGGGCTTTTAGATTTAAAAGAAATGCTCAAATATTATATCTATAACTCGTATTTATCGTTTTATATAAATACGCTTTCACCTGCATTTTCACACTTAGATGTTAATGCAAAAATGTATCTGCGGATCTCGAGTGTTTAGAACTTCATTTTCAATGCATTTTTTTAAATAAAGAGACGTGAAGGGCTAACTGTATATCTAGACCACCCATTTGTAAGCTTACCCTAATTTCTTAATTTCCGAAAATGTTTCTATATTTTTTTTTCTTGTGCAGCTGGACAGTAATGGAATCTGGAAATGTTACCCAAGAACAAGAAGTTATTCCTAATAAAGAGACAGATTAACACAGTTTGTGAAGGTCCGGCTCTGCAGTTCGCTCTTCTTGTACCTCGACATGTATAAAGTGAAAGAATGGCCACTGACTTTAGAGACTTGGAAAATGATTTATTTACTGTAGATGGATGAAGAGATCTTTGTATATATTAATATATCGCATTCCACATAAATAAAATAAATATATATATTTCTTTAAATAAATAACTTTAAGGCTCTTTGGACCATATTTTTTTTTTTTATATTTTATCATCTCTGTCGTTTCCATTGCTATGTTTCTGGAATTCATGTCAACTTATAATGAAGCATGTCTGCGCTTATCTAATTAAAGAGTATATTAATTGTGGATTTATTCAATAAAATTGCTTAGTCCTTCCTTCCTACAGGAAAAGCTTGCTGGCGTTGGCCCTTCATACCGGAGAGCAAGATCACAAAGTGAAAATCCTTCTTTAACAAATAAACCCCATGATCTACCAAGCTAAAAACGTGGGTAGCATTATACTACTTTAATGCTTTTATCAAAAGTAGATTAAGCAACATAATACATTTTGCTGTTAGAATGGTTGGATTCCTGTTTTTATGAATAAAGTTAAATTACAGATTTTCACCTGTCCTTAATCATTTTATCTGTAATTCCAACACCAGCCCCTCTGCTAAAGAGCCTTCCCTGTTAATGGCTATTGAAAATATAAACATTTACAACATTTAAGGCTGTCTCGCTGGCAAGGTGACAGCCTCTGTCTAAAGCAGGGAAGATAGGGAGCTGCCTGCTGAGCCCTGAGCTGGAGCCCTCACTTTAGTAAAACACCCCTTTTATTTACAGGTTAAAATCATTTGCGTAATGTAATTTTTAAAAATCTGCTCCCAGAGGTGAGTTTTTAGGCACCAGAATGTTGACTAATTTAAAAAAAAAACATATATATATATATATATATATATATATATCCATTTACTCACAGAGTCCATTGCACACCATTCCAAATATTCCAAGCCCGGTGCTAGTAACCAGCAGTTTCCATGTAAAACACTTTCAAAAAGATGGTCAGCACTCCAGGTCTTTAAATAGACAATTTCATTTTATTCAAAGTCAAGTCGACGTTTCAGTCATTACTGACTTTCATCAGGACATGATGAATATATATATATATATATTATAATAAAATGTAATTAAAACTTCTCAGCAGACATCTGCATGAATGTTCGGCTGTACAGAGGTCCACTCTGTCTTCTGGTTGTTGAGAAGGATATGAGGTAGTAATCTGGAGATGCATCTGAATTTATGTGCCATAAACACAACATAACCTGTGCGAAAAATCCTAAACACGGCATAGCTTTGCTGGATAGCAAGTGTCAGGAAGCCGCTGGCGACATATACTGTGTTGCCTGTTTTACAGAACTATATGTTTGTGTATCGTTTTGGGGTTTCTTTGTTGCCATTTCCAGTTACAAACTCAGCATAATAAATGTAAACAAATAAAGAAATAACCGTTTCTGAGCTGCAATTTACACCTTATAATGTGTGCCGTATATATATATATATATGCCCGACGTGTGTGTTAGATTATGATGGTATATTGTCAATTTAATTTAGTAAGCATATACAAAAACCTTTTTTGTATGCTATAGTTTTGAATAAATGATTCATACTGTTTTACTAAATATATGAATATAGCATCAAGCCGTGAGAAAAGCAATATAGTCTATATATTCCAGTATTATAAGGGGCAATCCCTGCTATTTATGGTGATACTAATGCAGGGATAATAATAGCGAATTATTATTTTGTCTAAAAAAAAGTTGGCCAAAATACTGAAATTAGACCATGTCACCATGCCAAACATCTTCTCGGAGTCCAAACCCAACATCTGGGGTGGGCTGAATGGAATTTGTTCAGCATGCAACCACCGCTGTCAATTAGTTCAAAATATCATGGCAAAATTCCACTGATACTGGTTATATACTAAATATTAGCTATTTTGTTTTTTAAACCCACCAGATTTTAATGAATTAAGTGAATCCAAGGCTTATATTTCTAAGCAGATCCATATAATGAGGTGTCGGCGTAACTTGATGCATTTTTAAAAGTGATTTTATAAAACTCGTTATCAATAGAGGGAAGAAAAACATCTGATCTCCCAGATCTCCCTCTATATCTATATAGATTAAACAAACAAAATAAAGAAACCCCAGGTGCAGAATTATCTAACAAAATTACTAAAAACTGATAAGCTAACATTTAATAATTAAAATTAATACAATTATGGAATGGGTACAAGAAAGGGAATAAGGCTGATAAATTAATGACATATCAACTTAAAAAAGGATAACTCAAAAAAAAGGTTCATCTCTAAAATTATAATGATAAAATAACTATGACCACTGATAAAATTAGTCTAGCTGTTAGAAAATTTGAACAAACGTACAATCTCATGGCACACCATGGATACAACCTAAAGTAACTGATAAACAACTCCAAGTTTTAAACGTCCCAATATTAGAAGCGGAATACCCTAGATGCATTGATAAGTTAAAATGTAATAAAACCCCAGGTCCCGGTGGATTTAAAGACCTATTCTATGAGTTGCTGAGAGATTGTATAAAGAGATTTAACTACCGTCTTTAATGAGATTGATAATACAGGTAAACTCCCCGAAGAACTCTTCATTGCACTGATCATGTATTTGCAATTGCATCATTGGGGGGGTTTACCGCTGCAGCGTCACTCTCAGGTAATGATTGTGCAGTAGGAGGAGGTCAGGGCTGCTCTCCACACTCTTATGGGGGTTTAAGAAATTCTGGATTTCATCCCTGAAGCTGCCTATGGGGTTAATGCTGCATAACTTACACATTATGTATAATACACTTCCCACTGACAGATAGGCTTTACACTCAAACGATCAGTAAAAAAAATACTTAATGTGCAATAAAGGGGCAATACATAAACATAATTGCCTTAAACGGCACTTACTCAGAAGTTGCAAACAGCCGATACAATTAACTAATTATTGCATTCAAGTAATTCATACTAATCAGTGATCATCACTAATGATTTGATTTCAAACAATATATATATATATAAATTACAACAATATCATTCATCCCAAATCTGTAACATCTATTACCACAATTAAGCCATAAGGAACAAAAACCACGAGAAATAAGTTTGGTTTTAAATTTCTGTGGATTAATGTCAAATTGTTATCAACAAATATCAATTGTTATCAATCAAAAAGCTGTTTTATCACTTAAGAAAAATAAGTAAAAAGTGTACAATATCTGATTGTTCATTATCTTATTTGCATATCAAAATACATGAGATTAAATAAATTAGTAATCATTTAAAGCAGACATGATGCATTACTGTGTATATTGTATACAGTTCCAATCATAAACTCATAAATAGATAAATAGTCACCCGGACTTTACTAGAAACAAATGAAACAATTAAGATAAAGCTTACTGTGCAATGTATAAGCTACTATTGCTGATATACAGTATAATTTAAAAGGAAAACACTTATTTATGTAGGAGACAATTGCAATTACTCACTTTTTTGGCTTCTTAATAAATCTTTTCATTTGCCAAATTTATTTTAGTGTTGCAAAATGTAAGTAAATTTAACACTTTATTCATAAAGTTCGAGATTTCAGTTTACCATGAGATTACATGATTTAATCCATATAGAAATACATGGCTATATTGGTGACAAACGTATCACAATAAAATTCATTATTCTATTGGATTAATCCATTACTATATGCATATTACTGAATGAATATAAAATAAATAATGATATAATGATAGGATTTCACGTGAAAACAACAAAATACAACTATTAGTTGTACTCAATCACTGAAATATAAACATAATGGATATAGCATTGAATGTTTCATAAAAATAAATAATCAACTTGGATAATGGAAAAGGCATCATTATATACCGATTCCTATTCTTTATTTTAATTGCACAGTATTTATACAGGATATCCTTGTATGTAGGGGGTTATAGTTTCTCTTAGATAATGATAACAAAATAAATTAATTCTAAACTTGAAAAGGATATAGAAATACTATATATTGCAGGTTATTGATCACTGATTTTGCACAGAAGCCCAACGATGATACCTTATGGGTTCTATAGTTTTTTCAAACCAAGATAAGAGACAGCCCTACAAGATTTAAAATTGTAAGATCCACATTTACAATGCAATATATTACTCTGAGGCACAGTTTTATTGGATATACACTAATACAACTGAAGATTCAAAAACAAAAAAAACTAACGTAAGCTTTCTGGAAAATGATGCAGAACATAGTCTGTGCTATGTCTGGGTTTCCAGGAGGAAAAGTTTGATTGTTTTACTTGTTTCTATGTAAAGTTTTCAAAAAAATTGAGAGCTTAGTAATATCAATAATTGATAGTTTGAATTATAAATGAAGATAGCCACGATAAATGGTATTGGGGCGAAGATCAAAGGTCCTTTTTCCTTCCTAAGGAAAGAAACGATACAAATAAGAGCATTACAATATAATCACTGGAAACAATCAGAAAATATATAAGGGGCCAAAAAATGTATAAATTGAATCCTCCCATCAGACTAGTTGCACCATTTGAAACAACAAATTAAACCCCTTATACTGGTTAATAATAATATAAGCGACTTACTATAAAGATGCTCTAATACTGAAGATATACAACCCTTCTTTCATCACAGTGACAACTAATGTGTTTTTATATTATTTTCATATATACTTACAGCGTGTTGATTACATTTACCATGACTTCTAACTCATTTTTATGTTAATGCATTTTGTATTTATATATATATTATTAATTTCCTTTAATTTTCAATTGTGTCATTGAAAATACAGCATTGAATGGGTTAAAGCTGCACAATCGCACTCTTGATGATCTTGTGCAGTAGGAGGAGGTAAGGGATGGTCCCCATAATTGTGTTGCATTTATCTATTACTATATGTTAATTATGAAAGAATATGGAAATATAGATTATGACTACTATTGTAATCAATAATTAATATACACTAACACAGTGTTCAAGGATTGTTATAAATAATCATTACTATATACATTGTGATTAGTAAATACATCATCATATACTAGCTACATACTGATTAATAAGGTATATAAAATACATTTTAATGGCATAATTAAATTGTGCATAATTAATTAAAACAATATCATAATTTATCATGTATCACAATTTGTAAAAAGGAACAGTTTAGGTCATATTCTGTGTTCATCCTCTGGGGCTTCTGTGAATGCATTCAATAAATTCAAGAGAAATATTTTAAGTTACCTGAATTACAAGCCTGAAAGTGTTAACTTACTGGAATCATTACTGGAATCATTAGTGATATTATTTAGGTGTTCTCGTTTGCGTGACTTTATTGTCTATATGCACGGCCTATATCGAAGAACACTTGAAGGTCAATATAATTCCAATGCGTAAAAAAACACATTAGTTGTCACTGTGATGAAAGAAGGGTTGTATATCTTAAGTATTACAGCATCTTTATAGTAAGTCGCTTATATCATTATTAACCATTATAAGGGGTTTAGTTTGTTGTTTCAAAAGGTGCAAATAGTGTGATGGGAGGATTCAATGTATTAATTTAATTTATTTAATTCATTTTCTCTTTGTGGGCTGAAATATTAAATGCCTAAGAGAGAAACATCACAATCTGGGCAACATTCTAGAAAGCTAGTACCAAAACATAATGCAACAGTAGTTTTACTGAAAGGGTGGTTGATACATGGCACAACCTTCCAGATGAAGTAGTAGAGGCTTAACCAAGGATTGATTAAATTTAATAATAAGTTATATAGGCAGCTGGGAACTAGCTTGACACTCAAATACAACACTTCTGAATTAAGTCACCTCTACTCAAGGAGGGGTATGTTTCATTAATGTTCATGAGCTCAGGTGTTCTGAGAAAAGTTAAAAGGTGCACTTATTCACTTATACAATAAAACTTTTTATAAATGTGTAAAATAATGGACTTTCAGCCAAATGGTTTCTGACTATGGTTGGCTTGCTGTGTGATTTTTAACCCAGGAGTGCAGGGGCTTCGATATTCCCTTTCTTTGTAAAAAGTCATGTTTGGCTCTTACTCTTGAGAGGCAGTACGGGAAGAGAAAAATTACTAATTTTTATGCCCTTTCTATAGCAGATTATACAAACAGGACCTTTGAGATCATCATGGTGTCTATCGCAGGAAGTATTATGCTGGTATCTGGCGTTATCTTATTGCTGCCAATCATGAAAAGGTACATCGTGTAGCACTGATAAAGATTCTGCAGAATTGCCAGACAGATAAGGGCCATTCTAAGGATGGGGGACCAGCTGATCCCCAGGATTTTCTTATTTCTCATCATATGAGGTCATGTACTGGCACCTTCTGTTTTTTTTTACTTGTAATTATATGTATGCCTTCAAGGGTTATTTATGCTTAAATGTAGCTATATCTGTAGTTTTGCTCTGGTCTTATAAATATTTAGGAGGGACACATAACTTACCTCCTCATCCTTGTATTGAGTGTAATCTTGGAGTACCAGGACATCACTTCACGTAATAACGCCTCCAGAGGTCACACAGGTTGGCCGAAGGGGAAATAGGGAGGGTTTGTGCTTGCTGAGACCTCCAATACATAGGAAAGCCTTGATCTAGTTTTTAGTTCACAGTCTTATTTAGTGAGTGCTGATGTGTGTGTGTGATAAGACTGTCAAGCGATAAGTGTGATAAGACTGTCAAGAGATTCTTCATAATGTGCTTTTACTCAGCCCAACAGTTGCAAGGGTGATAGTGGGGTATTACGTCAAAGCCAATACTTTATTGGGCAACATACAAAACATTGTAAAGTTACAAAGGTTTTCAGAAAGGTATGGGTCTCTTCTTCAGATGTAACATTTTATGTGAATATCACTTGTTTAAATGGTTCTTTGTCCTTCGTACAGGCTTTGGGGTGGCTGTGACTCCTCTTACAAAGAGTACCCAGAAGAAAAAGGAGTCTCAAGTGTCAACGTGAATTCGAACACACATGAGAACTTCTCCACAACTGACTTTAAAGGCCCGGTGCATATAACTTATGTTACAGAGGAGGAGAAACCACATTCAGATATTCCCATCAGTAGGGTGAAGCTATCCAGAGTTGCTCTTCTCCATATTTCTCTGATAACCTGTATGAACCTTCACAATGACATTGATTCAGAAGAAACTCTTTGAAGATGTCTAAGAATCATTCCTAGAATCCTGCCGTTGAAGGACACTGAGATGGTGTGTACTGTATATATGTCTAGAGGAACTCTCAAATTATCTGGTACTTAGTTACCACTTACAACGTCTTAAACCATTTCGAAAACATAGCAGACATAATGAACTATATCATTAATTAGAGAGAAAAAAACAATTGAAAAAAGGGGGGAAATGTGCATTGATATTCAATAAATGAATAAAAAAAGAGTTAAATGAAGAGTTCACACTAGAAAACTTCTTGATGGCTCCACAATATAATAATATCTCCATTTGTCGGGCCTTTGTATTGGATCCACTTGCCATGGCAGATACAATTGAAGATCTGTAATCAATGTGATGAAAACCAGGAATACATTTCTCATAATGGGATTCATATTGAATTAATGTATTTTTAATTATGTATGTGTCATGGTTTATGCATTATAAGTACTCTTTCTTTAATTACTCCTTACCTAATGTGCTCACTCCCTATTTGAACCGCATTAGGGAGTGGTTCTGGGCACTTCAACTGTGTTAACAAATGTACTGCAGGAGTGCCTTCTCCCTACAGGTGATCCGAGGAAGGGCCTCATCGCTCAGACCGGAGCTGTATTCACCAAGGAGTCGTCTGCTTAAACATCTCCTATACCTGAACGAATTTCCCTGCGTTTACTCCTCTGTTTCTCACCTGGATTGCTTTAAGGATTCCCGTTTACATACCTCTGGGCTTTATCCCAGTTTATTCTCCATTTCTGCTGCACCTTACTGTAGGATTCCACTTTATCAGACCGCTTCACGTTTTCTCAAGTGTATCTGATTACCTACTGATTTCGATCCTTGTAACGGCGTTCACCTATTCAGCTTAAAGAGACTTTTTGCTACTTACCAACTCCATTGGATCTCCAGCCGACTGCTCTGTTCAGCCTCATAGCTGCTCTCCAACCCACTTGCTATATTTCACTACAGCCCTTCTGAGAGACAGCTACCAGGACTCCCCTTCCCACTATCCTCAGGAATATTTTTTTTACATTTGGGCTCCCAACGTGGACTTTTCTCCTTTGTTATAAGCCCTATAAACTGTAGGCTATTGCTTAATCTTCTTGCTGATCAAGTTTATTTAAATTGCATTACTGTTTCATTAAACGTCATTGAACACTCACTGCTCCGTGATTGTTGTTACCAGTGTGTATAACTAAAAGGATATTACAGTATACTTTGAAGAAGCCAGGCTTTGTTTTAAAGATACAATGTCAACATTTTGTCAGCTCCATTGTACAGTTGTGCCTATGTTAAGTATCTATCGTGTATTTAAAATATTTGAAATAAAATTAAAGGTGTAGCAAAGTCCTGGTATTGTTCTTACAGAGCTCTATAAGCAAAATGGACACTTAACTGCATAAGTTGTATAATTTATATTGATAGGTGTGTGTTTGGACATCAGAAGTTTCTCCTGTAGAAGAAATGTTGAAGAAAAGACCTCTGAGGTCCAGAAAGCTTATGTGCATATAGCATGGAACAGGGTAAAAAATATAAAGATCAGTGGGTGCTGGGTTATGTAGCAAGAAGGAAAAAATAGGAAACTAGAAATATATGTACCGATGTATGTAATTCCGATACCAGCCTGGAGTTGTTTAACTTTTTTTTATATGACACCCCAGCCTAAAAAGCTTCCTTCCACCAATTGGTGTACCCAAAACAAAAGTGCTTTGTGAAGCCATTCTGGCTGTTAGGTACCCAGCCAGACATGTAGAGTATGTTCTCTCCTCCATACACAATGAAAGTGAACATGGGGTATTTCCATAATCTAAAAAACATTTACTGGATTTCTCTGCCATCACAAGCACAACCTGTGCAAAACAATCTAAACAACACAGAGACATTGGTGAAAAAAGTTCAGGAAATTATTTCTATAGCTAATTTTGGCAGTGATTGGTGGCCAAATGGCTGCCTGGCATGTGTGTCCTGAAGCCACTAGTAACATGTCCTAGATTGGGTGGTATTTTTGGCTTCTTTGTTTAAAATTTCCAGTTACAAACCCAACATACTAAATGAAAAAAAACAACAGTTCCAAAGAGGCAATATACACCTTATAAGCACTGTTAAAATTCTCAAAATGCATATAAAGTCTGGACACCTGAATTGTTGTTGGGGGTATGTTCTGTCAATGAAACTGATTTAGTGACGGATTAGATAAATATACGAAAAATATGGCGTTTTATATTTTTTATAACATTTTTATAACATTACTCATGCTAAACTATGATGTGTGTGGAGAGGTAAACTACTTCTCTACATGAGAAAAAAGACGCACTGATGCAACTTTGTAACCTTTTAAATTCATACATTGTCCTTTTTGTACACCGGTGCATTGGTGTTTTTTAATAAAGCATGAAATGCCTGGCTAAGAGCCCTAAGGTAGCCAGCGCTGCAGAGTACACACTGGTTGGGCCCCATCCACTGGTCTGGATAAACTCCATAAATCTTTGTTATTACATATGGTTACAGCCAGTGGCAGAACTACCGGGGTCGCAGGGGTCGCAGTGGTCGCGACTGCGACCGGGCCCTGCAGTTCTGCCAGTCAGGGGGACCCAAGGGGTGCCGAGCGGTCGTTTTCAGCAACCGCTCGGCACCCTTCTGTCTACTCTGCCGCCGCCTGCCTCAGTGCTTCCCAGGCTGCTGTGTTTGGAGCGTGAGGCGTCTTTCTCGGGTGCTGCCGCTTCAGGCTGAGCTCAGCAGTGATGCCGCGCGCACCGCGGCAGAGCAGCGAGACATAGGCCTTGCACCCCCACCACAGGACTGCAGGTAAGTGACCTACAAAGGGGGGTAGGGAGAGGGTAGATAGTGAGAAGAGGGGGGTAGGGAGAGGCTAGATAGTGAGAAGAGGGGGGTAGGGAGAAGGTAGATAGTGAGAAGGGGGGTAGGGAGAGGGTAGATGGTGTGAGAGAGGGGGTAGATTGGGTTGGGGTGGGGGCCCCTTAATAGATGCTTCTAGTTACGCACCTGGTTACAGCTACTTTGAATCAATAGTATCAAAAACCACAACAGACAAAAATGGTAATTTAATTTATTTATTACTAATGACAACATTAATTAATAGTCCAATTAATTAAGCCACAAAGAGCTGATCATGGTGACAGCTACCTCTGGACTCACGAAGAGTCACCTTTCAGCACACAGGAGAGGAAAAACCCCATTAGGGGAAACCTCTGGGGAACCATGGCATGAAAGATTGTCCTTCCCTCTGGACACTAAAAGGTTAACTGTGTATTTATACCTGTAGAGAAGAAATGGCAAAAAGTAACTGACAAATAGTCATATTTTGTAACTGACAAATAGTTGTAATCAGCCTCTGTGGATGATTATGCCTCTACCGCAAGCATTCTCTTAATAAGCCTGCCTTAACACCACCAGTTCAATATAAATTGACATAGCATTAAACATGGAGACAGAATTAAAGATGGACATAGCATTACACATGGAGATAGCATTAAACAAGACCATAGCATTACACATGGACATAGCATTACACATGGACATAGAATTACATATTGACATAGCATTACACATGGCGGTAGCATTAAATATTGAGATAGCAATGAACATGGATATAGAAATACAAATTGATATAGCACTACATATGGAGAAAGCACTACACAAGGTCATAGCATTAGACATAGACATAGCATTAAACATGGACAAAGCACTAAACATGGACATAGCATTACACATGGACATAGCATTACACATAACGATAGCAATACACATGGAGATAGCAGTAAACATGGACATCCCATTAAACATGGATGTCGCATTACACATGAAGATAGCATGACACATGGACAAAGCATGACACATGGACATAGCTTGACACATGGATATAGCACTACATGGGGACATAGCAGTATACAAGGCCCTAGCATTACACATGCACATAACATTAAACATGCACATAGCATTTCACATGAGCCCTACCTTACCTTGATTCCTGTGCGTCGACTCCTTGGACTCTGCTCAACTACCTTGATTCCTGTGCGCCGACTGCTTGGACTCTGCTCACCAACCTTGATTCCTGTGCGCCAGACCCGCCGACTCCTTGGACTCTGCTCACCTACCTTGATTCCTGTGCGCTGAATCCTTGTACTCTGCTCACTTACCTTGATTCCTGTGCGTCGACTCTTTGGACTCTACTCACCTGCGCTGACTCCTAGGACTTTGCTCACTTACCTTGATTCCTGTGCGTCGACTCCTTGGACTCTGCTCACCTACGCTGATTCCTGTGCGCCAGACCCACCGACTCTTTGGACTCTGCTCACCTACCTTGATTCCTGTGCGCTGAATCCTTGTTCTCTGCTCACTTACCTTGATTCCTGTGCGGTGACTCCTTGGACTCTGCTCACTTACCTTGATTCCTGTGCGTCGACTCTTTGGACTCTACTCACCTGCGCTGACTCCTTGGACTTTGCTCACTTACCTTGATTCCTGTGCGTCGGCTCCTTGGACTCTGCTCACCTACCTTGATTCCTGTGCGCTGACTCCTTGGACTCTGCTCACTTACCTTGATTCCTGTGCATCGACTCCTTAGACTCTGCTCACTCACCTTGATTCCTGTGCGTCGACTCCTTGGACTCTGCTCACCTACCTTGATTCCTTTGCGCTGACTCCTTGGACTTTGTTCACTTACCTTGATTCCTGTGCGTCGACTGCTTGGGGTCTGTGCACCAGACCCGCCGACTCCTTGGACTCTGCTCACCTACCTTGATTCATGTGCGCTGAATCCTTGGACTCTGCTCACTTACCTTGATTCCTGTGCGTCGACTCCTTGGACTCTGCTCACCTAACTTGATTCCTGTGCGCTGACCCCTTGGACTCTGCTCACTTACCTTGATTCCTGTGCGTCGACTGCTTGGGGTCTGTGCACCAGATCCGCCGAATCCTTGGACTCTGCTCACCTACCCTGATTCATGTGCGCTGAATCCTTGGACTCTGCTCACTTACCTTGATTCCTGTGCGTCGACTCCTTGGACTCTGCTCACCTACCTTGATTCCTGTGCGCCAGACCCACCGACTCTTTGGACTCTGCTTACGTACCTTGATTCCTGTGCACCGACTCCTTGGACTCTGCTCACCTACCTTGATTCCTGTGCACTGAATCCTTGTACTCTGCTCACTTACCTTGATTCCTGTGCGTTGACTCCTTGGACTCTGCTCACTTACCTTGATTCCTGTGTGTCGACTCTTTGGACTCTACTCACCTGCGCTGACTCCTTGGACTTTGCTCACTTACCTTGATTCCTGTGCACCGACTCCTTGGACTCTGCTCACCTACCTTGATTCCTGTGCGCTGACTCCTTGGACTCTGCTCACTTACCTTGATTGCTGTGCGCTGACTCCTTGGACTCTGCTCACCTACCTTGATTCCTGTGCGTTGACTAATTGGACTCTGCTCACTTACCTTGATTCCTGCGCGTCGACTGCTTGGGGTCTGTGCACCAGATCTGCCGACTCCTTGGACTCTGCTCACCTAACTTGATTCATGTGCGCTGACTCCTTGGACTCTGCTCACTTACCTTGATTCCTGTGCGCTGACTCCTTGGACTCTGCTCACTTACCTTGATTCCTGTGCGTCGACTCTTTGGACTCTACTCACCTGCGCTGACTCTTTGGACTTTGCTCACTTACCTTGATTCCTGTGCGTCGACTCCTTGGACTCTGCTCACCTACCTTGATTTCTGTGAGTCGACTGCTTGGGTTCTGTGCACCAGACCCGCCGACTCCTTGGACTCTGCTCACCTAACTTGATTCATGTGCGCTGAATCCTTGGACTCTGCTCACTTACCTAGATTCCTGTGCGTCGACTCCTTAGACTCTGCTCACTTACCTTGATTCCTTTGCGTCGACTCCTTAGACTCTGCTCACTTACCTTGATTCCTGTGCGTCGACTCCTTGGACTCTGCTCACCTACCTTGATTCATGTGCGCTGAATCCTTGGACTCTGCTCACTTACCTTGATTCCTGTGCGTCGACTCCTTGGACTCTGCTCACCTAACTTGATTCCTGTGCGCTGACCCCTTGGACTCTGCTCACTTACCTTGATTCCTGTGCGTCGACTGCTTGGGGTCTGTGCACCAGATCCGCCGAATCCTTGGACTCTGCTCACCTACCCTGATTCATGTGCGCTGAATCCTTGGACTCTGCTCACTTACCTTGATTCCTGTGCGTCGACTCCTTGGACTCTGCTCACCTACCTTGATTCCTGTGCGCCAGACCCACCGACTCTTTGGACTCTGCTTACCTACCTTGATTCCTGTGCACCGACTCCTTGGACTCTGCTCACCTACCTTGATTCCTGTGCACTGAATCCTTGTACTCTGCTCACTTACCTTGATTCCTGTGCGTTGACTCCTTGGACTCTGCTCACTTACCTTGATTCCTGTGTGTCGACTCTTTGGACTCTACTCACCTGCGCTGACTCCTTGGACTTTGCTCACTTACCTTGATTCCTGTGCACCGACTCCTTGGACTCTGCTCACCTACCTTGATTCCTGTGCGCTGACTCCTTGGACTCTGCTCACTTACCTTGATTGCTGTGCGCTGACTCCTTGGACTCTGCTCACCTACCTTGATTCCTGTGCGTTGACTAATTGGACTCTGCTCACTTACCTTGATTCCTGCGCGTCGACTGCTTGGGGTCTGTGCACCAGATCTGCCGACTCCTTGGACTCTGCTCACCTAACTTGATTCATGTGCGCTGACTCCTTGGACTCTGCTCACTTACCTTGATTCCTGTGCGCTGACTCCTTGGACTCTGCTCACTTACCTTGATTCCTGTGCGTCGACTCTTTGGACTCTACTCACCTGCGCTGACTCTTTGGACTTTGCTCACTTACCTTGATTCCTGTGCGTCGACTCCTTGGACTCTGCTCACCTACCTTGATTTCTGTGAGTCGACTGCTTGGGTTCTGTGCACCAGACCCGCCGACTCCTTGGACTCTGCTCACCTAACTTGATTCATGTGCGCTGAATCCTTGGACTCTGCTCACTTACCTAGATTCCTGTGCGTCGACTCCTTAGACTCTGCTCACTTACCTTGATTCCTTTGCGTCGACTCCTTAGACTCTGCTCACTTACCTTGATTCCTGTGCGTCGACTCCTTGGACTCTGCTCACCTACCTTGATTCCTGTGCGCTGACTCCTTGGACTCTGCTCACTTACCTTGATTCCTGTGCGTCGACTGCTTGGGGTCTGTGCACCAGACCCGCCGACTCCTTGGACTCTGCTCACCTACCTTGATTCCTGTGCGCTGACTCCTTGGACTCTGCTCACTTACCTTGATTCCTGTGCGTCGACTCCTTGGACTCTGCTCACCTACCTTGATTCCTGTGCACCAGACCCTCCGACTCTTTGGACTCTGCTCACCTACCTTGATTCCTGTGCACCGACTCCTTGGACTCTGCTTACCTTCCTTGATTCCTGTGCGCTGACTCCTTGGACTCTGCTCACTTACCTTGATTCCTGTGCGTCGACTCCTTGGACTCTGCTCACCTACCTTGATTCCTGTGCACCAGACCCTCCGACTCTTTGGACTCTGCTCACCTACCTTGATTCCTGTGCACCGACTCCTTGGACTCTGCTCACCTACCTTGATTCCTGTGCACTGAAACCTTGTACTCTGCTAACTTACGTTGATTCCTGTGCGCTGACTCCTTGGACTCTGCTCACTTACCTTGATTCCTGTGCGTCGACTCTTTGGACTCTACTCACCTGCGCTGACTGCTTGGACTCTGCTCACTTACCTTGATTCCTGTGCGTCGACTCCTTGGACTCTGCTCACCTACCTTGATTCCTGTGCACCAGACCCTCCGACTCTTTGGACTCTGCTCACCTACCTTGATTCCTGTGCACCGACTCCTTGGACTCTGCTCACTTACCTTGATTCCTGTGCGCTGACTCCTTGGACTCTGCTCACCTACCTTGATTCCTGTGCGTTGACTCCTTGGACTCTGCTCACCTACCTTGATTTCTGTGAGTCGACTGCTTGGGTTCTGTGCACCAGACCCGCCGACTCCTTGGACTCTGCTCACCTAACTTGATTCATGTGCGCTGAATCCTTGGACTCTGCTCACTTACCTTGATTCCTGTGCGTCGACTCCTTGGACTCTGCTCACCTACCTTGATTCCTGTGCACCAGACCCGCCGACTCCTTGAACTCTGCTCACCTACCTTGATTCATGTGTGCTGAATCCTTGGACTCTGCTCACTTACCTTCATTCCTGTGCGTCAACACCTAGGACTCTGCTCACCTACCTTGATTCCTGTGCGTTGACTCCTTAGACTCTGCTCACTTACCATGATTCCTGTGCGTCGACTGCTTGGGGTCTGTGCACCAGATCCGCCGACTCCTTGGACTCTGCTCACCTACCTTGATTCATGTGCGCTGAATCCTTGGACTCTGCTCACTTACCTTGATTCCTGTGCGTCGACTCCTTGGACTCTGCTCACCTCCGTTGATTCCTCTGCGCCAGACCCACCGACTCTTTGGACTCTGCTCACCTACCTTGATTCCTGTGTGCCGACTCTTTGGACTCTGCTCACCTATCTTGATTCCTGTGCGCTGACTCCTTGGACTCTGCTCACTTACATTGATTCCTGTGCGTCGATTCCTTGGACTCTGCTCACCTACCTTGATTCCTGTGCACCATACCCGCTGACTCCTTGGACTCTGCTCACCTACCTTGATTCCTGTGCACCCGACCCGCCGACTCCATGGACTCTGCTCACCTACCTTGATTCCTGTGCGCCGACTCCTTGGACTCTGCTCACCTATCTTGATTCCTGTGCGCTGACTCCTTGGACTCTGCTCACCTATCATGATTCCTGTGCGCTGACTCCTTGGACTCTGCTCACTTACATTGATTCCTGTGCACCATACCTGCGACTCCTTGGACTCTGCTCACCTACCTTGATTCCTGTGCACCAGACCCGCCGACTCCATGGACTCTGCTCACCTACCTTGATTCCTGTGCGCTGTCTCCTTGGACTCTGCTCGCCTATCTTGATTCCTGTGCGCTGACTCCTTAGACTCTGCTCACTTAACTTGATTCCTGTGCGCCGACTCCTTGGACTCTGCTCACTTACCTTGATTCCTGTGCGCCGACTCCTTGGACTCTGCTCACTTACATTGATTCCTGTGCGTCGACTCCTTGGACTCTGCTCACCTACCTTGATTCCCGTGCACCATACCCGCCGACTCCTTGGACTCTGCTCACCTACCTTGATCCCTGTGCACCAGACCCTCCGACTCCATGGACTCTTCTCACCTACCTTGATTCCTGTGCGCCGACTCCTTGGACTCTGCTCACCTACCTTGATTCCTGTGCGCCAGACACTTGGACTCTGCTCACCTACCTTGATTCCTATGCAACGACTCCTTGGACTCTGCTCACCTACCTTGATTCCTGTGCGCCAGACCCACCAAGTCTTTGGACTCTGCTCACCTACCTTGATTCCTGTGCGCCAGACCCGCCAACTCTTTGGACTCTGCTCAACTACCTTGATTTCTGTGCGCCAGACCCGCCAACTCTTTGGACTCTGCTTACCTACTTTCATTCCTGTGTGCCAGACCCGCCGACTCTTATTTATATAGCGCCATCATATTCCACAGCACTGTACAATGTGTGTTATTATTATTTATATATCGCCATCCTATTCTGCAGCACTGTGCAATGTGTTTTATCATTATTTATATAGCGCCATCATACTCCGCAGTGCTGTACAATGTGTGTTGTTATTATTGATTTATATAGCACCATCATATACCGCCGCACTGTACAATGTGTTGTTAGTATTGTTGATTTTTATAGCGCCATCATATTCCGCAGCGCTGTACATTGTGTCTTATTATATAATGGAATTTAGGAACAACATTTTCATATTTCATGATCAGTTTTTTATGAGATTTAGGATTGTTTTTTCTCCATATTGTCAGTTTTCTTCTTTTGTGATTAATTAGTCTGAATTAATAACAGTTTTAATAAACAAGGGATATCAGCTGTTACCAAACCTAAGCAGTGTTTGTGCTTCTAGTGAAATACAGAAAATAATAAATGAAAACTAATAATACATTGAAATCTGCCCATGAAACGGAATTCATAGTCATTCGTGGTCACTGTTGGCAAACCAGAAACCAGAATTGTGACATCATCGGTGTCTGTGACATCATAGGTCTCTGCGACATCATTGGTATCTGTGACATCATCGGTGTCTGTGACATCATCGGTATGTGCCTATAAAACTGCAAGCCGCTCCTCTTTCCCTTTAGTGCAGTTGGGCGCTCGACACTTCAAGGTGCTATTCCATAGCGAACTTAAAGTGTTGCTACCAACGATTTCAAACGGTTATGGAGAAGAAAAGCAAATCTAGCGCTGTGCAGGATTGCTGCCTTCTTTCTGGACTTCGGTGGAGTTTAAAGAGATGCTGCCCCAGAAAACTGAGAACATTCTGCAAAAGAGTAAGATCAGCTTTCACAAACGCTGTAAGGCGGACAAGGAGGAGAGACGAAAGCACGGAGCACTTGGCCAGTAGAGTCATACTCAAAAGAAAGAGAGAGAGTAGCAGTTCAGAGGAAGAAAGATACAAAGAAAGGAAGAGGAGGAGAGTAACTGCTAATGACAGAGATGATGGCATCAAAGATCTGGGGCAGCAGGGGGGGCAACAAGGACGTGAACACCTGAAGCAACGCATGCTGGTGAAGGGAAAGTTTCCCATCAAAAGACGCAGGAGTAAGGAGGAGAGTATTGTTCCTGCTAAAAGATTTAGGAGCCTTCTCCCCATGACAGTCTCCGGCTTCACCTTCCATTCTGTGCTGGGACAAGGAGCCTTTGGAAAGGTTGTTTTGGCTTCTGTCCCTACCAGGGACTCCCCGGTAGCGGTTAAGGTCATCAAAAAGAAAGCCATGAAGACTGAATACATAATAAGAGAGAGGAGGATTCTGGAGGTGGCTCGGAACAGCCCATTCCTGTGCCATGGATACGCAGCCTTCCAAACACAGAGATGCGCAGTCCTTCTCATGGAGTATATGGCTGGAGGGAGCCTCGAGTCATATCTGCGGAGGTTGGGCTCCTTCACCGAGACCGCCGCTGCCTTTTATGCAGCAGAAATGGTGTGCGGCATCCAGTTCCTCCACTCTCGGGGAATAATACATCGCGACTTGAAGCCGAGTAACGTCTTGCTTGATGGAGAGGCCCATGTAAAGCTCGGCGATTTTGGGTGTGTTGTAGAAAATATTTTCGGGACCGCACAGACCACAGGAATTTGCGGCACATTTGCCTACATGGCCCCAGAAGTACATCTCAAGCAAGCATATGGCGTTGCCGTGGACTGGTGGTCCTTCGGGGTGATGCTCTTCCGCATGCTGAACGGAGATTACCCTTTCTTTGCCGGCGATTGCAGGAGGACACATTTCCTTCATATCGTGCATGGCAACCCCCGCTATACCAAAAAGCTGAGCAAGAAAGGTCTGGACATCTTAAAGCATCTCCTGAAGAAGGACCCTCAGCGTCGCCTCGGGGTGAAAGGAGACATCAGACGGCATTCGTTCTTTCAAAGCATCAAGTGGGACGACATAGAGAGCCGACGTGCAACTCCCCCGTACCGGCTGGAAGTAAGATCAGATCTCCACCAGAAGAAGCTCTGCAATATTCCATCAATTCTGCGGACCCCGGAGGACATTTCCTCTTCATCCAGTAAAAAGGACCTGTCTGGCTTTACCTTTGTAACCCCAGACTGGATGAGCCTTTATGCCGATGATATACTAATCGCCAAGGGAAATCTGGAGAAATAGTGAAAGCTATAGATGAATACGCCATATATTCAGAATACAAGCTCCATTTAGAAAAACATCCCAAACCATGTGAAATGCAACTTGATAAACAAACTTTGTTTTCACCCGGGCTAAAGATGACAGTAAACACCTAGGAATACATATCTTAAATAAGTGCTGGAAGATAACTTCCTACCACAACTCCAACAAACAAATAAAAATCTAATAGAGTGGAAAACGCTGGAGATTAACTGGTGAGGAATAGTAAATTCTATTAAAGACAATATTCTCTCAAAATTGACATATCTTATTCAGATGATCCCACGTTCCTAAACCCTGATTAAAACTATTACAAACAGCATTCTCTAAATGTATTTTATTGGGTAGAAAAGCGTGATATAAAATATTAGAATGCTAGCAGGTTGGTCCATGCTCTCATTACCCAAAAATACCAACTAGAGACGTGACAGATGGCCCCATATATAGCTGGATATCGCTAGTATTAAAAATGTACTCACTTTGTATGGCAGCCTGATAAAACTAATGCCTCTATGATGCTGTTTTCAGTTGTTTAGGGTTTTCGGCATCCGCTACGCTCTTCCTCTGTATGTCTCCGTGTTTGAGGCGGTGCGTGTTTTTGCCTAAAGATCAGTAATACATGTATTAGAGAGAGCTACATATATGTTTTCTCTGGAAGATGAATAGTGTATGTGTGTTACAGAGAGCTGTGCATATGTTGGGCTCTCGCCGTGTCTGTGTGCAGGAGCGTCTGTGTGTCAGAACTATGACATCACAAGACATTGCTGTTCCAGCTCTCATTTCCAGGGGGAAGATCATGCTGCTGCCGGATATAACCGGTTTCTTTTTTAACTGTACTTTGTATTTGTGTTAAACCCAAATTTTAAGGACAATATGGAGATGAGGAATAGTTAATACTATAGATTGCCAGCAATTCCTGTACATATACCAGGGAGCCGGTCCCTGTATATAATACAAAGCAGAGAGGGGCCCAGCGACGGGTTCTGGCCTAGGCACAGGCCTCCACAGTTTGCTTGCATCCTTTAAAAGTGGGGCGCGGGGATATGGCATACCCTGAACCCCCTAAAGTAACCAGGGGATGGGGCGGCAGGCAACATTTCTTTTTTTGTTTTTTTTTATTGAAGCCCAGGGGTCAGTGACTCCGCAGTGAAAAAACAAAAAAGTGCCAATGTGCCTTTAAGGCCGGGGTGAACTTCAGGCCCCCCTCTTAGTGTTCTTTGGGGGTCGGACCCAATAAGGGATACGCGGCCCCTTCCTCCCTTCCCGGCCATAAGGCCTGCAGGAGGAGTGGATCTTCCTAAACACGCTCTCTGTGCAAAAAAAACCTGCAATTGTGCAAAAAAAAGCTAAATATAAAAGTGCTCCCCAAGGAAGCCCCAGCCCTTAGGCTAGTGCGCTTAACCGCACACACCACCATCGTGCGCAGTGCTCCGTCGAGGACCAAAGAATCGGGACAAATTGCAACCTTGGGGCTTTATGCTAAACCAGCCCTCTAAGGCCAGACGAACCAGCTTTCCCTCTCACACGTACTCACTTAATCTTAGCCAAAAGGCCGGGAAGCGGTAACTACTACCCCACTTCGGCCTGAAGGTAAATACATCACTGGGTGGCAGCAGGTAGTTCTCCATCCGCCGCTCCGATATTTATGGAGACATCATCAGGTCAAAACCTGGATGAGGATGATGAGAGTTGCTGGAGATCAGCCTACTGGATACCCATGAAATAATCTCCCACGAGGCACATAAATAGTTAAAACATTATTAAAGATTGTAATGTATGTTTATGTGTAATAAATAGTTTTATGAATTCCCGGCTGTTGTGTGTTTATTACCGGGTTTGTGGTAAATGCTCACCTACCTTGATTCCTGTGCACCATCTCAGTGGTGATATCAATGAAAATGCACTCACAAACGCTGGAAGTCTTCAAATTTCAAAAAACACGTTTCTTTAATATCTTCATATAAAATCTACAAAACAGACGTAAACGAAGATGGTGCAGTATCCTCGTACAAATGTTGTTAAAAAGGTTAGAATACACTTACAGCCATGATGGCATAACCAAATTGTTATGCATATGCGCCTGTGTAAGTCAGAAAAAGTCCTGAACACGGTAAAATCACCTTCTTCTTAATTTCTCTACGCATTTAGCCAGTAGAAACTGGCTTACTCGGGAGAAAATGAACTCAAAATTCGTAAGGATTAAATCAATATAAAAAGTTTTTTCTGTCGATTCTGGCGATTCCTTGGACTCTGCTCACCTTCCTTGATTCCTGTGCACCAGACCCGGCGATTCCTTGGACTCCTCTTTCTCAGTGACCCTACCGTGTACCGACTTTGGCTAGATCCTGGCTTTTTGGGCCTTGTCTTCTAAATGCCTTGCTCTGGTTCCTGTGTCTTGCATACCGGACTCCGTTGTGTATATCTACTACAGCTGTCTCCTGACACATATGGACATGGCATTACACGTGGACATACCATTACGCATGGACATAGCATTAAACATGGATATAGTATTAAACATGGAGATAGCATTGAACAGAAATGTCAGTGAGTACTATGACATCATAAGACATGAGAGTTGCTGATCAGCCTGCTGGAAAGCAAAAAAAAACAATCTCCCATGAGGCAGATAAATAGTTAAAACTTTATTAAAGATTGTAATGTGTGTTTGTGTGTTTATTACCGGGTTTTTGTTCTGAAAACTAGAGACATAACGGATATTGTTAAACTGTCACACTGTTTGCGGAGGTTCCGCGATCAGCGCACGTCTATCGTAAATCGTCTGCCTTACCGGCTCTGAGCAAAGGGATACCACAGAGACACGCCTACATACTAAGATACCGCCCGTTGCCTGATAAACTACGCCTACCTATACACATGAATTTTTCACGGAACGCCCTGTCGGCTCAGCTATCTTAGCGTCAGTTTCGCAGACTCCGCCCCCCCGATGGAGGGAGTCACAGCGCAGGCGGAGTCACGTGGTCTCGGTGACCCAGCGATCTGCAGCGACCCGCAGTGATGGCAGCTGAGAGGATGCGAAAGGAGATTCCCCAACACTGGTGAGTGGAGGAAACGGAAGGAGACGGCACAGAAAGCATTTGATATGATACAAGTGACCGGAGGGGACAGGGAGAGAGACCGTTCAGGTGATAGGGCGAGTGCGGGCAGTGATAGTGTTGGGGTGATAGGGAGAGGGCGAGAAGTGAAAGTGTTGGGGTGACACGGAGAGGGAGGGCAGTGAGAGTGTTGGGGTGACAGAGAGAGGGGGCGGGCAGTGAGAGTGTTGGGGTGACATAGAGAGGGGGCGGGCAGTGAGAGTGTTGGGGTGACAGGGAGGGGGCGGGCAGTGAGAGGGTTGGGGTGACAGGGAGGGGGCGGGCAGTGAGAGTGTTGGGGTGACAGGTGAGACATACAGGTTCTGCAGAGACTCTTTGTAATGCCGTCACCTCCGGTCAGATCTGTCTCTTGCGGAGACCTCGCTGTCACTCTCCTGTGAGATGCAGCCAGACTTGGAGTTTATTTTGGGGGCCATATGACGCCAGCAGGGGAAATGTGTGGGTTCAGCCTGCAACGGGTGGGTTTATGGGGGCACAATGACTGTGTGCACTGCGTGTATGGTGGGCGTTAATCACACTTTATGGAAGTAGATTTTGATTCTTTTCTTTAGGTTTATTGCATTAAAAATCTCCTGTACCACTAACATGAGGGGCATCAGCCATGGCCCTAAACAGGAAAGTTTCATCCGTTGCTATGGTGATAGGACTTTTCAACCTTTGCACCCAAATAATCTTCATATATAACCCACCGCAGGGTGTGTGATGGGAATCTTTAGATCCATCTCTTCCCAAATTCCATGCATCGGCTCTTTAGATCTACCTTTGATATAAAATGTTTTTGAAACTGTTAGAGGTTTGCGGGCCGGGGGTATTATTCAATGGCATCCATCAGTCCTGCCCAGTGCTTGGGGGTATTAGTCCGTCCCTTATGGGCCCGCGGAACCCCACGTTATTAAATGACTGATAGGGAAACTTTCTTATACCTGTCATTGTCTTTTTGGAGTTTTCCACCCAGCGTTAGGGGACATTATTCACGTTAACTGTGATATTCCCTGAAATATTATTCTTTACAGCATTCATTATACCGTCTGCAGTTTCCCGTTCACTTGGTCACGTTGTTCCGTTGTTCGCACCCCGCGAACCAGATGACCTTGGCTAACATTCTGTATCCGCAGGCTGCCTTTATATGCTTTTTATTCTTTTTAATATCAATGGATGCATTTATTTTTGGCTCCTGAAATAATTTCGCTATACATTACTCGTTACACGTAACACGTCGATAACATCTTTTTTTGCACAAAGAAACCAGAAGCCCAAATGTGAAATATATTTATTCAGTAAAACAATATTCCTGATTCCTGCATCTTCATCTCTAAATTTTAAATGTTACAAGAACTATTGCAGCACATATACCACTCAGTTGTGTTGATCCCTGATTTTAAACACTTAAATCATTAAAGAATGTTTTTATTTGATGGCGTATTAGGTAAATATAAAATAGGCATGTGGCTCAGCTTTCGTTAATGTTCCCCTTTTGATTGCCAATGTAAAGGAACTCCATATACAGCTCTACTCCTCAAAATAATATTAATAACAATATTTAGTATCCACTATAATTAAGCACCTGATGGCCTGAAACGTGTAAAACATTATTTATTTATAGCTTTTCATTTATTATTGGCTGTTTTTTATCCAAAAAATTTAGGGGCCAACTTTTCCTTCCCAATCATTTTTTATTTTCATTTATTACCCCGTGGTCTGCAGTTAAAGGATATTAATACAAGGTAAAACACACCTTTCTTCAGTGCTGCACCACTCTGTACAAAGAGTATTTTATTCCATAAAGATTCAAGCTTGTAAGTTTAACCATTATTCTTACACTTGCACACTCGTAACACCATGCAGTAACACACATTCTACACGCATGTAAAGCCATACACCATGCTAAAACCATACACTAATACACACACTATATGCTGATATAGACACTCGTGCTAATGCCATACTGTGACATACACACCATATATGCTTATGGTAAATTCTTAAACACATGCACAAACTATGCAATAACACACACACACACACTGGCTAACACTATCCATATATAAAAACACACGCTCTAACACTATGGACACATACACACTGGATATGGCACTATAATACAGTAGACATACTGACTCTGGCACTATCCATTTACACACTGATACTACAGTATAGACACACACAGACTGACTCCAGCACTATACGTATACACACATACACACCAACGCTGACACTATATGGTTATATGATATAAGCACATATGATATTCCATCAACAAAACCATATAAAGGGACGTTGGGCAGACTCTGAGCCGTCAGATTCTGTGTTGCTCTGCCGTACGCGTTCTGTGTTGTTAAACGTTTTTTTCTGTTGTTTTGAGTTCGGGGGTCTGATTACCCTCCCCGTGAATCACCGCTAATAGCCTTTTGTGACTAGGTTTACATTCGCTGCTGGTGCAGAATACATGCTCTGCCTGAGAGGGTGGTAGGTAAGTGAACAGTCTTTCAGCAGAAACGGTAGAGCATAATGCAGCGAGGGAATGTTAGGCTGATTAAAATGTCATCAGTCTGCTAAGGGCAAGACCAAGCTCCTGCGCTCACCAAGGGGAAGTATGGTGAGGGGGGGCTTTTAGATTTAAAAGAAATGCTCAAATATTATATCTATAACTCGTATTTATCGTTTTATATAAATACGCTTTCACCTGCATTTTCACACTTAGATGTTAATGCAAAAATGTATCTGCGGATCTCGAGTGTTTAGAACTTCATTTTCAATGCATTTTTTTAAATAAAGAGACGTGAAGGGCTAACTGTATATCTAGACGACCCATTTGTAAGCTTACCCTAATTTCTTAATTTCCGAAAATGTTTCTATATTTTTTTTTCTTGTGCAGCTGGACAGTAATGGAATCTGGAAATGTTACCCAAGAACAAGAAGTTATTCCTAATAAAGAGACAGATTAACACAGTTTGTGAAGGTCCGGCTCTGCAGTTCGCTCTTCTTGTACCTCGACATGTATAAAGTGAAAGAATGGCCACTGACTTTAGAGACTTGGAAAATGATTTATTTACTGTAGATGGATGAAGAGATCTTTGTATATATTAATATATCGCATTCCACATAAATAAAATAAATATATATATTTCTTTAAATAAATAACTTTAAGGCTCTTTGGACCATATTTTTTTTTTTTATATTTTATCATCTCTGTCGTTTCCATTGCTATGTTTCTGGAATTCATGTCAACTTATAATGAAGCATGTCTGCGCTTATCTAATTAAAGAGTATATTAATTGTGGATTTATTCAATAAAATTGCTTAGTCCTTCCTTCCTACAGGAAAAGCTTGCTGGCGTTGGCCCTTCATACCGGAGAGCAAGATCACAAAGTGAAAATCCTTCTTTAACAAATAAACCCCATGATCTACCAAGCTAAAAACGTGGGTAGCATTATACTACTTTAATGCTTTTATCAAAAGTAGATTAAGCAACATAATACATTTTGCTGTTAGAATGGTTGGATTCCTGTTTTTATGAATAAAGTTAAATTACAGATTTTCACCTGTCCTTAATCATTTTATCTGTAATTCCAACACCAGCCCCTCTGCTAAAGAGCCTTCCCTGTTAATGGCTATTGAAAATATAAACATTTACAACATTTAAGGCTGTCTCGCTGGCAAGGTGACAGCCTCTGTCTAAAGCAGGGAAGATAGGGAGCTGCCTGCTGAGCCCTGAGCTGGAGCCCTCACTTTAGTAAAACACCCCTTTTATTTACAGGTTAAAATCATTTGCGTAATGTAATTTTTAAAAATCTGCTCCCAGAGGTGAGTTTTTAGGCACCAGAATGTTGACTAATTTAAAAAAAAAACATATATATATATATATATATATATATATATATATATATATATATATATATATATCCATTTACTCACAGAGTCCATTGCACACCATTCCAAATATTCCAAGCCCGGTGCTAGTAACCAGCAGTTTCCATGTAAAACACTTTCAAAAAGATGGTCAGCACTCCAGGTCTTTAAATAGACAATTTCATTTTATTCAAAGTCAAGTCGACGTTCCAGTCATTACTGACTTTCATCAGGACATGATGAATATATATATATATATATATTATAATAAAATGTAATTAAAACTTCTCAGCAGACATCTGCATGAATGTTCGGCTGTACAGAGGTCCACTCTGTCTTCTGGTTGTTGAGAAGGATATGAGGTAGTAATCTGGAGATGCATCTGAATTTATGTGCCATAAACACAACATAACCTGTGCGAAAAATCCTAAACACGGCATAGCTTTGCTGGATAGCAAGTGTCAGGAAGCCGCTGGCGACATATACTGTGTTGCCTGTTTTACAGAACTATATGTTTGTGTATCGTTTTGGGGTTTCTTTGTTGCCATTTCCAGTTACAAACTCAGCATAATAAATGTAAACAAATAAAGAAATAACCGTTTCTGAGCTGCAATTTACACCTTATAATGTGTGCCGTATATATATATATATGCCCGACGTGTGTGTTAGATTATGATGGTATATTGTCAATTTAATTTAGTAAGCATATACAAAAACCTTTTTTGTATGCTATAGTTTTGAATAAATGATTCATACTGTTTTACTAAATATATGAATATAGCATCAAGCCGTGAGAAAAGCAATATAGTCTATATATTCCAGTATTATAAGGGGCAATCCCTGCTATTTATGGTGATACTAATGCAGGGATAATAATAGCGAATTATTATTTTGTCTAAAAAAAAGTTGGCCAAAATACTGAAATTAGACCATGTCACCATGCCAAACATCTTCTCGGAGTCCAAACCCAACATCTGGGGTGGGCTGAATGGAATTTGTTCAGCATGCAACCACCGCTGTCAATTAGTTCAAAATATCATGGCAAAATTCCACTGATACTGGTTATATACTAAATATTAGCTATTTTGTTTTTTAAACCCACCAGATTTTAATGAATTAGGTGAATCCAAGGCTTATATTTCTAAGCAGATCCATATAATGAGGTGTCGGCGTAACTTGATGCATTTTTAAAAGTGATTTTATAAAACTCGTTATCAATAGAGGGAAGAAAAACATCTGATCTCCCAGATCTCCCTCTATATCTATATAGATTAAACAAACAAAATAAAGAAACCCCAGGTGCAGAATTATCTAACAAAATTACTAAAAACTGATAAGCTAACATTTAATAATTAAAATTAATACAATTATGGAATGGGTACAAGAAAGGGAATAAGGCTGATAAATTAATGACATATCAACTTAAAAAAGGATAACTCAAAAAAAAGGTTCATCTCTAAAATTATAATGATAAAATAACTATGACCACTGATAAAATTAGTCTAGCTGTTAGAAAATTTGAACAAACGTACAATCTCATGGCACACCATGGATACAACCTAAAGTAACTGATAAACAACTCCAAGTTTTAAACGTCCCAATATTAGAAGCGGAATACCCTAGATGCATTGATAAGTTAAAATGTAATAAAACCCCAGGTCCCGGTGGATTTAAAGACCTATTCTATGAGTTGCTGAGAGATTGTATAAAGAGATTTAACTACCGTCTTTAATGAGATTGATAATACAGGTAAACTCCCCGAAGAACTCTTCATTGCACTGATCATGTATTTGCAATTGCATCATTGGGGGGGGTTACCGCTGCAGCGTCACTCTCAGGTAATGATTGTGCAGTAGGAGGAGGTCAGGGCTGCTCTCCACACTCTTATGGGGGTTTAAGAAATTCTGGATTTCATCCCTGAAGCTGCCTATGGGGTTAATGCTGCATAACTTACACATTATGTATAATACACTTCCCACTGACAGATAGGCTTTACACTCAAACGATCAGTAAAAAAAATACTTAATGTGCAATAAAGGGGCAATACATAAACATAATTGCCTTAAACGGCACTTACTCAGAAGTTGCAAACAGCCGATACAAGTTTGACAGTTTGAATTATAAATGAAGATAGCCACGATAAATGGTATTGGGGCGAAGATCAAAGGTCCTTTTTCCTTCCTAAGGAAAGAAACGATACAAATAAGAGCATTACAATATAATCACTGGAAACAATCAGAAAATATATAAGGGGCAAAAAAATGTATAAATTGAATCCTCCCATCAGACTAGTTGCACCATTTGAAACAACAAATTAAACCCCTTATACTGGTTAATAATAATATAAGCGACTTACTATAAAGATGCTCTAATACTGAAGATATACAACCCTTCTTTCATCACAGTGACAACTAATGTGTTTTTATATTATTTTCATATATACTTATAGCGTGTTGATTACATTTACCATGACTTCTAACTCATTTTTATGTTAATGCATTTTGTATTTATATATATATTATTAATTTCCTTTAATTTTCAATTGTGTCATTGAAAATACAGCATTGAATGGGTTAAAGCTGCACAATCGCACTCTTGATGATCTTGTGCAGTAGGAGGAGGTAAGGGATGGTCCCCATAATTGTGTTGCATTTATCTATTACTATATGTTAATTATGAAAGAATATGGAAATATAGATTATGACTACTATTGTAATCAATAATTAATATACACTAACACAGTGTTCAAGGATTGTTATAAATAATCATTACTATATACATTGTGATTAGTAAATACATCATCATATACTAGCTACATACTGATTAATAAGGTATATAAAATACATTTTAATGGCATAATTAAATTGTGCATAATTAATTAAAACAATATCATAATTTATCATGTATCACAATTTGTAAAAAGGAACAGTTTAGGTCATATTCTGTGTTCATCCTCTGGGGCTTCTGTGAATGCATTCAATAAATTCAAGAGAAATATTTTAAGTTACCTGAATTACAAGCCTGAAAGTGTTAACTTACTGGAATCATTACTGGAATCATTAGTGATATTATTTAGGTGTTCTCGTTTGCGTGACTTTATTGTCTATATGCACGGCCTATATCGAAGAACACTTGAAGGTCAATATAATTCCAATGCGTAAAAAAACACATTAGTTGTCACTGTGATGAAAGAAGGGTTGTATATCTTAAGTATTACAGCATCTTTATAGTAAGTCGCTTATATCATTATTAACCATTATAAGGGGTTTAATTTGTTGTTTCAAAAGGTGCAAATAGTGTGATGGGAGGATTCAATGTATTAATTTAATTTATTTAATTAATTTTCTCTTTGTGGGCTGAAATATTAAATGCCTAAGAGAGAAACATCACAATCTGGGCAACATTCTAGAAAGCTAGTACCAAAACATAATGCAACAGTAGTTTTACTGAAAGGGTGGTTGATACATGGCACAGCCTTCCAGATGAAGTAGTAGAGGCTTAACCAAGGATTGATTAAATTTAATAATAAGTTATATAGGCAGCTGGGAACTAGCTTGACACTCAAATACAACACTTCTGAATTAAGTCACCTCTACTCAAGGAGGGGTATGTTTCATTAATGTTCATGAGCTCAGGTGTTCTGAGAAAAGTTAAAAGGTGCACTTATTCACTTATACAATAAAACTTTTTATAAATGTGTAAAATAATGGACTTTCAGCCAAATGGTTTCTGACTATGGTTGGCTTGCTGTGTGATTTTTAACCCAGGAGTGCAGGGGCTTCGATATTCCCTTTCTTTGTAAAAAGTCATGTTTGCCTCTTACTCTTGAGAGGCAGTACGGGAAGAGAAAAATTACTAATTTTTATGCCCTTTCTCTAGCAGATTATACAAACAGGACCTTTGAGATCATCATGGTGTCTATCGCAGGAAGTATTATGCTGGTATCTGGCGTTATCTTATTGCTGCCAATCATGAAAAGGTACATCATGTAGCACTGATAAAGATTCTGCAGAATTGCCAGACAGATAAGGGCCATTCTAAGGATGGGGGACCAGCTGATCCCCAGGATTTTCTTATTTCTCATCATATGAGGTCATGTACTGGCACCTTCTGTTTTTTTTTTACTTGTAATTATATGTATGCCTTCAAGGGTTATTTATGCTTAAATGTAGATATATCTTTAGTTTTGCTCTGGTCTTATAAATATTTAGGAGGGACACATAACTTACCTCCTCATCCTTGTATTGAGTGTAATCTTGGAGTACCAGGACATCACTTCACGTAATAACGCCTCCAGAGGTCACACAGGTTGGCCGAAGGGGAACTAGGGAGGGTTTGTGCTTGCTGAGACCTCCAATACATAGGAAAGCCTAGATCTAGTTTTTAGTTCACAGTCTTATTTAGTGAGTGCTGATGTGTGTGTGTGATAAGACTGTCAAGCGAGCATTGAGATTCTTCATAATGTGCTTTTACTCAGCCCAACAGTTGCAAGGGTGATAGTGGGGTATTACGTCAAAGCCAATACATTATTGGGCAACATACAAAACATTGTAAGGTTACAAAGGTTTTCAGAAAGGTATGGGTCTCTTCTTCAGATGTAACATTTTATGTGAATATCACTTGTTTAAATGGTTCTTTGTCCTTCGTACAGGCTTTGGGGTGGCTGTGACTCCTCTTACAAAGAGTACCCAGAAGAAAAAGGAGTCTCAAGTGTCAACGTGAATTCGAACACACATGAGAACTTCTCCACAACTGACTTTAAAGGCCCGGTGCATATAACTTATGTTACAGAGTAGGAGAAACCACATTCAGAGATTCCCATCAGTAGGGTGAAGCTATCCAGAGTTGCTCTTCTCCATATTTCTCTGATAACCTGTATGAACCTTCACAATGACATTGATTCAGAAGAAACTTTTTTGAAGATGTCTAAGAATCATTCCTAGAATCCTGCCGTTGAAGGACACTGAGATGGTGTGTACTGTATATATGTCTAGAGGAACTCTATTATCTGGTACTTAGTTACCACTTACAACGTCTTAAACCATTTCGAAAACATAGCAGACATAATGAACTATATCATTAATTAGAGAGAAAAAAACAATTGAAAAAAGGGGGGAAATGTGCATTGATATTCAATAAATGAATAAAAAAAGAGTTAAATGAAGAGTTCACACTAGAAAACTTCTTGATGGCTCCACAATATAATAATATCTCCATTTGTCGGGCCTTTGTATTGGATCCACTTGCCATGGCAGATACAATTGAAGATCTGTAATCAATGTGATGAAAACCAGGAATACATTTCCCATAATGGGATTCAGATTGAATTAATGTATTTTTAATTATGTATGTGTCATGGTTTATGCATTATAAGTACTCTTTCTTTAATTACTCCTTACCTAATGTGCTCACTCCCTATTTGAACCGCATTAGGGAGTGGTTCTGGGCACTTCAACTGTGTTAACAAATGTACTGCAGGAGTGCCTTCTCCCTACAGGTGATCCGAGGAAGGGCCTCATCGCTCAGACCGGAGCTGTATTCACCAAGGAGTCGTCTGCTTAAACATCTCCTATACCTGAACGAATTTCCCTGCGTTTACTCCTCTGTTTCTCACCTGGATTGCTTTAAGGATTCCCGTTTACATACCTCTGGGCTTTATCCCAGTTTATTCTCCATTTCTGCTGCACCTTACTGTAGGATTCCACTTTATCAGACCGCTTCACGTTTTCTCAAGTGTATCTGATTACCTACTGATTTCGATCCTTGTAACGGCGTTCACCTCTTCAGCTTAAAGAGACTTTTTGCTACTTACCAACTCCATTGGATCTCCAGCCGACTGCTCTGTTCAGCCTCATAGCTGCTCTCCAACCCACTTGCTATATTTCACTACAGCCCTTCTGAGAGACAGCTACCAGGACTCCCCTTCCCACTATCCTCAGGAATAATTTTTTTACATTTGGGCTCCCAACGTGGACTTTTCTCCTTTGTTATAAGCCCTATAAACTGTAGGCTATTGCTTAATCTTCTTGCTGATCAAGTTTATTTAAATTGCATTACTGTTTCATTAAACGTCATTGAACACTCACTGCTCCGTGATTGTTGTTACCAGTGTGTATAACTAAAAGGATATTACAGTATACTTTGAAGAAGCCAGGCTTTGTTTTAAAGATACAATGTCAACATTTTGTCAGCTCCATTGTACAGTTGTGCCTATGTTAAGTATCTATCGTGTATTTAAAATATTTGAAATAAAATTAAAGGTGTAGCAAAGTCCTGGTATTGTTCTTACAGAGCTCTATAAGCAAAATGGACACTTAACTGCATAAGTTGTATAATTTATATTGATAGGTGTGTGTTTGGACATCAGAAGTCTCTCCTGTAGAAGAAATGTTGAAGAAAAGACCTCTGAGGTCCAGAAAGCTTATGTGCATATAGCATGGAACAGGGTAAAAAATATAAAGATCAGTGGGTGCTGGGTTATGTAGCAAGAAGGAAAAAATAGGAAACTAGAAATATATGTACCGATGTATGTAATTCCGATACCAGCCTGGAGTTGTTTAACTTTTTTATATATGACACCCCAGCCTAAAAAGCTTCCTTCCACCAATTGGTGTACCCAAAACAAAAGTGCTTTGTGAAGCCATTCTGGCTGTTAGGTACCCAGCCAGACATGTAGAGTATGTTCTCTCCTCCATACACAATGAAAGTGAACATGGGGTATTTCCATAATCTAAAAAACATTTACTGGATCTCTCTGCCATCACAAGCACAACCTGTGCAAAACAATCTAAACAACACAGAGACATTGGTGAAAAAAGTTCAGGAAATTATTTCTATAGCTAATTTTGGCAGTGATTGGTGGCCAAATGGCTGCCTGGCATGTGTGTCCTGAAGCCACTAGTAACATGTCCTAGATTGGGTGGTATTTTTGGCTTCTTTGTTTAAAATTTCCATTTACAAACCCAACATACTAAATGAAAAAAAACAACAGTTCCAAAGAGGCAATATACACCTTATAAGCACTGTTAAAATTCTCAAAATGCATATAAAGTCTGGACACCTGAATTGTTGTTGGGGGTATGTTCTGTCAATGAAACTGATTTAGTGACGGATTAGATAAATATACGAAAAATATGGCGTTTTATATTTTTTATAACATTTTTATAACATTACTCATGCTAAACTATGATGTGTGTGGAGAGGTAAACTACTTCTCTACATGAGAAAAAAGACGCACTGATGCAACTTTGTAACCTTTTAAATTCATACATTGTCCTTTTTGTACACCGGTGCATTGGTGTTTTTTAATAAAGCATGAAATGCCTGGCTAAGAGCACTAAGGTAGCCAGCGCTGCAGAGTACACACTGGTTGGGCCCCATCCACTGGTCTGGATAAACTCCATAAATTTTTGTTATTACATATGGTTACAGCCAGTGGCAGAACTACCGGGGTCGCAGGGGTCGCAGTGGTCGCGACTGCGACCGGGCCCTGCAGTTCTGCCAGTCAGGGGGACCCAAGGGGTGCCGAGCGGTCGTTTTCAGCAACCGCTCGGCACCCTTCTGTCTACTCTGCCGCCGCCTGCCTCAGTGCTGCCCAGGCTGCTGTGTTTGGAGCGTGAGGCGTCTTTCTCGGGTGCTGCCGCTTCAGGCTGAGCTCAGCAGTGATGCCGCGCGCACCACGGCAGAGCAGCGAGACATAGGCCTTGCAGGTAAGTCACAGGACTGCAGGTAAGTGACCTACAAAGGGGGGTAGGGAGAGGGTAGATAGTGAGAAGAGGGGGGTAGGGAGAGGGTAGATAGTGAGAAGAGGGGGGTAGGGAGAAGGTAGATAGTGAGAAGGGGGGTAGGGAGAGGGTAGATGGTGTGAGAGAGGGGGTAGATTGGGTTGGGGTGGGGCCCCCTTAATAGATGCTTCTAGTTACGCACCTGGTTACAGCTACTTTGAATCAATAGTATCAAAAACCACAACAGACAAAAATGGTAATTTAATTTATTTATTACTAATGACAACATTAATTAATAGTCCAATTAATTAAGCCACAAAGAGCTGATCATGGTGACAGCTACCTCTGGACTCACGAAGAGTCACCTTTCAGCACACAGGAGAGGAAAAACCCCATTAGGGGAAACCTCTGGGGAACCATGGCATGAAAGATTGTCCTTCCCTCTGGACACTAAAAGGTTAACTGTGTATTTATACCTGTAGAGAAGAAATGGCAAAAAGTAACTGACAAATAGTCATATTTTGTAACTGACAAATAGTTGTAATCAGCCTCTGTGGATGATTATGCCTCTACCGCAAGCATTCTCTTAATAAGCCTGCCTTAACACCACCAGTTCAATATAAATTGACATAGCATTAAACATGGAGACAGAATTAAAGATGGACATAGCATTACACATGGAGATAGCATTAAACAAGACCATAGCATTACACATGGACATAGCATTACACATGGACATAGAATTACACATTGACATAGCATTACACATGGCGGTAGCATGAAATATTGAGATAGCAATGAACATGGATATAGAAATACAAATTGATATAGCACTACATATGGAGAAAGCACTACACAAGGTCATAGCATTAGACACACACATAGCATTAAACATGGACAAAGCACTAAACATGGACATAGCATTACACATGGACATAGCATTACACATAACGATAGCAATACACATGGAGATAGCAGTAAACATGGACATCCCATTAAACATGGATGTCGCATTACACATGAAGATAGCATGACACATGGACAAAGCATGACACATGGACATAGCATGACACATGGATATAGCACTACATGGGGACATAGCAGTATACAAGGCCCTAGCATTACACATGGACATAACATTAAACATGCACATAGCATTTCACATGAGCCCTACCTTACCTTGATTCCTGTGCGTCGACTCCTTGAACTCTGCTCAACTACCTTGATTCCGGTGCGCCGACTGCTTGGGGTCTGTGAACCAGACCGCCGACTCCTTGGACTCTGCTCACCTACCTTGATTCCTGTGCGCTGACTCCTTGGACTCTGCTCACCTACCTTGATTCCTGTGCGCTGAATCCTTGGACTCTGCTCACTTACCTTGATTCCTGTGCACCGACTCCTTGGACTCTGCTCACCTACCTTGATTCCTGTGCGCTGAATCCTTGTACTCTGCTCACTTACCTTGATTCCTGTGCACCGACTCCTTGGACTCTGCTCACCTACCTTGATTCCTGTGCGCTGAATCCTTGGACTCTGCTCACTTACCTTGATTCCTGTGCGTCGACTCCTTAGACTCTGCTCACCTACCTTGATTTCTGTGAGTCGACTGCTTGGGGTCTGTGCACCAGACCCGCCGACTCCTTGGACTCTGCTCACCTACCTTGATTCATGTGCGCTGAATCATTGGACTCTGCTCACCTACCTTGATTCCTGTGCGCTGACACCTTGGACTCTGCTCACTTACCTTGATTCCTGTGCATCGACTCCTTAGACTCTGCTCACTTACCTTGATTCCTGTGCGTCGACTGCTTGGGGTCTGTGCACCAGACCCGCCGACTCATTGGACTCTGCTCACTTGCCTTGATTCCTGTGCGTCGAGTCCTTGGACTCTGCTCACCTACCTTGATTCCTGTGCGCTGACTCCTTGGACTCTGCTCACTTACCTTGATTCCTGTGCGTCGACTGCTTTGGGTCTGTGAACCAGACCTGCCGACTCCTTGGACTCTGCTCACCTACCTTGAATCCTGTGCGCTGAATCCTTGGACTCTGCTCACTTACCTTGATTCCTGTGCACCGACTCCTTGGACTCTGCTCACCTACCTTGATTCCTGTGCGCTGAATCCTTGGACTCTGCTCACTTACCTTGATTCCTGTGCGTCGACTGCTTTGGGTCTGTGAACCAGACCTGCCGACTCCTTGGACTCTGCTCACCTACCTTGAATCCTGTGCGCTGAATCCTTGGACTCTGCTCACTTACCTTGATTCCTGTGCACCGACTCCTTGGACTCTGCTCACCTACCTTGATTCCTGTGCGCTGAATCCTTGTACTCTGCTCACCTACCTTGATTCCTGTGCGCTGAATCCATGGACTCTGCTCACTTACCTTGATTCCTGTGAGTCGACTCCTTGGACTCTGCTCACCTACCTTGATTCCTGTGCGCCAGACCCACCGACTCTTTGGACTCTGCTTACCTACCTTGATTCCTGTGCACCGATTCCTTGGACTCTGCTCACCTACCTTGATTCCTGTGCGCTGACTCCTTGGACTCTGCTCACTTACCTTGATTCCTGTGCGTCGACTGCTTGGGGTCTGTGAACCAGACCTGCTGACTCCTTGGACTCTGCTCACCTACCTTGATTCCTGTGCGCTGAATCCTTGGACTCTGCTCACTTACCTTGATTCCTGTGCACCGACTCTTTGGACTCTGCTCACCTACCTTGATTCCTGTGCGCTGAATCCTTGTACTCTGCTCACTTACCTTGATTCCTGTGCGTCAACTCTTTGGACTCTACTCACCTGCGCTGACTCCTAGGACTTTGCTCACTTACCTTGATTGCTGTGCGCTGACTCCTTGTACTCTGCTTACCTACCTTGATTCCTGTGCGTTGACTAATTGGACTCTGCTCACTTACCTTGATTCCTGCGCGTCGACTGCTTGGGGTCTGTGCACCAGATCTACCGACTCCTTGGACTCTGCTCACCTACCTTGATTCATGTGCGCTGAATCCTTGGACTCTGCTCACTTACCTTGATTCCTGTGCGCTGACTCCTTGGACTCTGCTCACTTACCTTGATTCCTGTGCGTCGACTCTTTGGACTCTACTCACCTGCGCTGACTCCTTGGACTTTGCTCACTTACCTTGATTCCTGTGCGTCGACTCCTTGGACTCTGCTCACCTACGTTGATTCCTGTGCGCCAGACGCACCGACTCTTTGGACTCTGATCACCTACCTTGATTCCTGTGCACCGACTCCTTGGACTCTGCTCACTTACCTTGATTCCTGTGCGTCGACTCTTTAGACTCTACTCACCTGCGCTGACTCCTTGGACTTTGCTCACTTACCTTGATTCCTGTGCGTCGACTCCTTGGACTCTGCTCACCTACCTTGATTCCTGTGCGCTGACTCCTTGGACTCTGCTCACTTACCTTGATTCCTGTGCGCTGACTACTTGGGGTCTGTGCACCAGATCCGCCGACTCCTTGGACTCTGCTCACCTACCTTGATTCCTGTGCGCTGAATCCTTGTTCTCTGCTCACTTACCTTGATTCCTGTGCGCTGACTCCTTGGACTCTGCTCACTTACCTTGATTCCTGTGCGTCGACTCTTTAGACTCTACTCACCTGCGCTGACTCCTTGGACTTTGCTCACTTACCTTGATTCCTGTGCGCTGACTACTTGGGGTCTGTGCACCAGATCCGCCGACTCCTTGGACTCTGCTCACCTACCTTGATTCATGTGCGCTGAATCCTTGTACTCTGCTAACTTACCTTGATTCCTGTGCGCTGACTCCTTGGACTCTGCTCACTTACCTTGATTCCTGTGCGTCGACTCTTTGGACTCCACTCACCCGCGCTGACTGCTTGGACTTTGCTCACTTACCTTGATTCCTGTGCGTCGACTCCTTGGACTCTGCTCACTTACCTTGATTCCTGTGCGCTGACTCCTTGGACTCTGCTCACCTACCTTGATTCCTGTGCGCTGAATCCTTGTACTCTGCTAACTTACCTTGATTCCTGTGCGCTGACTCCTTGGACTCTGCTCACTTACCTTGATTCCTGTGCGTCGACTCTTTGGACTCCACTCACCCGCGCTGACTGCTTGGACTTTGCTCACTTACCTTGATTCCTGTGCGTCGACTCCTTGGACTCTGCTCACTTACCTTGATTCCTGTGCGCTGACTCCTTGGACTCTGCTCACCTACCTTGATTCCTGTGCGTTGACTCCTTGGACTCTGCTCACTTACCTGGATTCCTGTGCGTCGACTCCTTGGACTCTGCTCACCTACCTTGATTCCTGTGCGCCAGACCCACCGACTCTTTGGACTCTGCTCACCTACCTTGATTCCTGTGCGCTGACTCCTTGGACTCTGCTCACCTACCTTGATTCCTTTGCGCTGACTCCTTGGACTTTGCTCACTTACCTTGATTCCTGTGCGTCGACTGCTTGGGGTCTGCTCACCTACCTTGATTCCTGTGCGCCAGACCCGCCGACTCCTTGGACTCTGCTCACCTACCTTGATTCATGTGCGCTGAATCCTTGGACTCTGCTCACTTACCTTGATTCCTGTGCGTCGACTCCTTGGACTCTGCTCACCTAACTTGATTCCTGTGCGCTGACTCCTTGGACTCTGCTCACTTACCTTGATTCCTGTGCGTCGACTGCTTGGGGTCTGTGCACCAGATCCGCCGAATCCTTGGACTCTGCTCACCTACCCTGATTCATGTGCGCTGAATCCTTGGACTCTGCTCACTTACTTTGATTCCTGTGCGTCGACTCCTTGGACTCTGCTCACCTACCTTGATTCCTGTGCGCCAGACCCACCGACTCTTTGGACTCTGCTTACCTACCTTGATTCCTGTGCACCGACTCCTTGGACTCTGCTCACCTACCTTGATTCCTGTGCGCTGAATCCTTGTACTCTGCTCACTTACATTGATTCCTGTGCGTTGACTCCTTGGACTCTGCTCACTTACCTTGATTCCTGTGCGTCGACTCTTTGGACTCTACTCACCTGCGCTGACTCCTTGGACTTTGCTCACTTACCTTGATTCCTGTGCACCGACTCCTTGGACTCTGCTCACCTACCTTGATTCCTGTGCGCTGACTCCTTGGACTCTGCTCATTTACCTTGATTGCTGTGCGCTGACTCCTTGGACTCTGCTCACCTACCTTGATTCCTGTGCGTTGACTAATTGGACTCTGCTCACCTACCTTGATTCCTGTGCGTTGACTAATTGGACTCTGCTCACTTACCTTAATTCCTGCGCGTCGACTGCTTGGGGTCTGTGCACCAGATCTGCCGACTCCTTGGACTCTGCTCACCTACCTTGATTCATGTGCGCTGAATCCTTGGACTCTGCTCACTTACCTTGATTCCTGTGCGCTGACTCCTTGGACTTTGCTCACTTACCTTGATTCCTGTGCGTCGACTCTTTGGACTCTACTCACCTGCGCTGACTCCTTGGACTTTGCTCACTTACCTTGATTCCTGTGCGTCGACTCCTTGGACTCTGCTCACCTACCTTGATTCCTGTGCGCTGACTCCTTGGACTCTGCTCACTTACCTTGATTCCTGTGCATCGACTCCTTAGACTCTACTCACTTACCTTGATTCCTGTGCGTCGACTCCTTGGACTCTGCTCACCTACCTTGATTCCTGTGCGCTGACTCCTTGGACTTTGCTCACTTACCTTGATTCCTGTGCGTCGACTGCTTGGGGTCTGTGCACCAGACCCGCCGACTCCTTGGACTCTGCTCACCTACCTTGATTCATGTGCGCTGAATCCTTGGACTCTGCTCACCTACCTTGATTCCTGTGCGCTGACTCCTTGGACTCTGCTCACTTACCTTGATTCCTGTGCATCGACTCCTTAGACTCTGCTCACTTACCTTGATTCCTGTGCGTCGACTGCTTGGGGTCTGTCCACCATACCCGCCGACTCCTTGGACTCTGCTCACCTACCTTGATTCATGTGCGCTGAATCCTTGGACTCTGCTCACTTACCTTGATTCCTGTGCGTCGAGTCCTTGGACTCTGCTCACCTACCTTGATTCCTGTGCGCTGACTCCTTGGACTCGGTTCACTTACCTTGATTCCTGTGCGTCGACTGCTTTGGGTCTGTGAACCAGACCTGCCAACTCCTTGGACTCTGCTCACCTACCTTGATTCCTGTGCGCTGACTCCTTGGACTCTGCTCACTTACCTTGATTCCTGTGCGTCGACTGCTTTGGGTCTGTGAACCAGACCTGCCGACTCCTTGGACTCTGCTCACCTACCTTGAATCCTGTGCGCTGAATCCTTGGACTCTGCTCACTTACCTTGATTCCTGTGCACCGACTCCTTGGACTCTGCTCACTTTCCTTGATTCCTGTGCGTCGACTCCTTGGACTCTGCTCACCTACCTTGATTCCTGTGCGCCAGACCCACCGACTCTTTGGACTCTGCTTACCTACCTTGATTCCTGTGCACCGACTCCTTGGACTCTGCTCACCTACCTTGATTCCTGTGCGCTGACTCCTTGGACTCTGCTCACCTACCTTGATTCCTGTGCGCTGACTCCTTGGACTTTGCTCACTTACCTTGATTCCTGTGCGTCGACTGCTTGGGGTCTGTGCACCAGACCCGCCGACTCCTTGGACTCTGCTCACCTACCTTGATTCATGTGCGCTGAATCCTTGGACTCTGCTCACCTACCTTGATTCCTGTGCGCTGACTCCTTGGACTCTGCTCACTTACCTTGATTCCTGTGCATCGACTCCTTAGACTCTGCTCACTTACCTTGATTCCTGTGCGTCGACTGCTTGGGGTCTGTCCACCATACCCGCCGACTCCTTGGACTCTGCTCACCTACCTTGATTCATGTGCGCTGAATCCTTGGACTCTGCTCACTTACCTTGATTCCTGTGCGTCGAGTCCTTGGACTCTGCTCACCTACCTTGATTCCTGTGCGCTGACTCCTTGGACTCGGTTCACTTACCTTGATTCCTGTGCGTCGACTGCTTTGGGTCTGTGAACCAGACCTGCCAACTCCTTGGACTCTGCTCACCTACCTTGATTCCTGTGCGCTGACTCCTTGGACTCTGCTCACTTACCTTGATTCCTGTGCGTCGACTGCTTTGGGTCTGTGAACCAGACCTGCCGACTCCTTGGACTCTGCTCACCTACCTTGAATCCTGTGCGCTGAATCCTTGGACTCTGCTCACTTACCTTGATTCCTGTGCACCGACTCCTTGGACTCTGCTCACTTTCCTTGATTCCTGTGCGTCGACTCCTTGGACTCTGCTCACCTACCTTGATTCCTGTGCGCCAGACCCACCGACTCTTTGGACTCTGCTTACCTACCTTGATTCCTGTGCACCGACTCCTTGGACTCTGCTCACCTACCTTGATTCCTGTGCGCTGACTCCGTGGACTCTGCTCACTTACCTTGATTCCTGTGCGTCGACTGCTTGGGGTCTGTGAACCAGACCTGCTGACTCCTTGGACTCTGCTCACCTACCTTGATTCATGTGCGCTGAATCCTTGGACTCTGCTCACTTACCTTGATTCCTGTGCACCGACTCTTTGGACTCTGCTCACCTACCTTGATTCCTGTGCGCTGAATCCTTGTACTCTGCTCACTTACCTTGATTCCTGTGCGTCGACTCTTTGGACTCGGTTCACTTACCTTGATTCCTGTGCGTCGACTGCTTTGGGTCTGTGAACCAGACCTGCCAACTCCTTGGACTCTGCTCACCTACCTTGATTCCTGTGCGCTGACTCCTTGGACTCTGCTCACTTACCTTGATTCCTGTGCGTCGACTGCTTTGGGTCTGTGAACCAGACCTGCCGACTCCTTGGACTCTGCTCACCTACCTTGAATCCTGTGCGCTGAATCCTTGGACTCTGCTCACTTACCTTGATTCCTGTGCACCGACTCCTTGGACTCTGCTCACTTTCCTTGATTCCTGTGCGTCGACTCCTTGGACTCTGCTCACCTACCTTGATTCCTGTGCGCCAGACCCACCGACTCTTTGGACTCTGCTTACCTACCTTGATTCCTGTGCACCGACTCCTTGGACTCTGCTCACCTACCTTGATTCCTGTGCGCTGACTCCGTGGACTCGGCTCACTTACCTTGATTCCTGTGCGTCGACTGCTTGGGGTCTGTGAACCAGACCTGCTGACTCCTTGGACTCTGCTCACCTACCTTGATTCATGTGCG